>JAAKFY010000004.1:3847515-3850015 GCA_011823955.1 Dissostichus mawsoni | reverse complement strand
GGGAAAACACATTTGTCAAGAAGAGAGGAAGCGTCCTTCAAAGTAAAGCATAAATATTATCCTGTCAATCACAGCACACTGACTGGATGCTGGTGGACTCAAACATGTATTGTAATGAAGTGTTACACATGTGATACAGCTGCACTTTGTTTGGTATTTTAAAGAGGCCCTATTCTGTTGGGGTGTTCCCTCTCCTGTAGTGTGTTCTATAGGTGTTAGTGCATGTCAATGGTCTGCAGATGCTAAAATCCCTGTATTCCACAACCAAGTGACATCACGATGTAACACTCACGCTCTTATTGGCTAGCGTTCCAACACATTGTACGTGGCTAAGGGGCGAGAGATATCTAAGCGGTTGACCAATCACAACAGAGCTGGCCAGCTAACCAATCAGAGCCGACTGGGCTCTGGTTTCAGACAGAGGGTGAACAGAGGTGCTGCATATCAGCAGGAGAGGACTCTTTAAAGTAGAGACACTACATACTGATATACACCTGAACATCAGCAGGAGAGGACTCTTTAAAGTAGAGACACTACATACTGATACACCTGAACATCAGCAGGAGAGGACTCTTTAAGTAGAGACACTACATACTGATATACACCTGAACATCAGCAGGAGAGGACTCTTTAAAGTAGAGACACTACATACTGATATACACCTGCATCAGCAGGAGAGGACTCTTTAAAGTAGAGACACTACATACTGATATACACCTGAACATCAGCAGGAGAGGACTCTTTAAAGTAGAGACGCTACATACTGATATACACCTGAACATCAGCAGTAGAGGACTCTTTAAAGTAGAGACACTACATACTGATATACACCTGAACATCAGCAGGAGAGGACTCTTTAAAGCAGAGACACTACATACTGATATACACCTGAACATCAGCTGGAGAGACTCTTTAAGTAGTTGTTCATTGCAGCTTGGAAAAGTGTTTTTGTGAGGCTCCAATATGTCTGGGTTTAATAAGTGCTTAGAGCTAAAATCTTTTGTAATTAAAACCAAATGTAAAGTAATAAACGTTCAGCCGTGCAGCTCGTCGTCTTTCAGGATCTTCATTCGACTTCTGAAAGTTCTTTGAGGTTTTCTTCTGCGCGCTGACAGCAATCTGTCTCATTACAGAGTTTAATTTGTACATCATCACATCCTGTAATGAGATCTCGGGATGAAATCAAAGGTGGAGTAATAATCCCGTCCTCTGTGACTCGTCTTGATTACGTTTCTTTGTAAATGAGGTTCCTTTGTGATCGGACCGGTTGTCTGGAGACGGAAACAGGTTCTTTTGAAGCGATTCATGCTTTCAGATTTCAATCAGAGGAGAACCAGGGGGTGAATGAACCCGATCTGAGGCTGAATCCTCTTTGGATCCGGAGACAGAAGCACGAGAAACGTCAGGCTGTTATTCATAAGAGGGATTTTTTGCATATGAGGTTTTGTGGTATTCTGACATCTAACCCTCTGATTAAAAGTGCTGTACAAGTTTTAAAGCACTTGGTTTTAGATGTGGTTTTTCAGCTCATTAAAAAACCTTTTCTTGTTTCTATTGACCATTTTGAGATTTTCAGAAAAAAGTCTGAAGTTTGAGATTTTCGGAAAAAGTCCACATTTTGAGATTGTCACCAAAAAAGTCATAATTTGGATATTCTCTGAAAAAACGGCTCCTCTTTTCACCCTCTGTCTGAAACCAGAGCCCAGTCTGCTCTGATTGGTTAGCTCTGTTGTGATCGGTCAACCGCTTAGAGATGTTAATAATTATTGTTGTAAATAAATAAATAAAGTTGTTAATTGCAGCTTGGAAACGACCTTTTCTTGTTTCTATTGACCATATATTGGTTTTCTAAAAGGTGATGAAAAGCTTATCAAGAAAACTACATCGTTAATTATCCTTTTTTAAAGTTGTAGGCGTATCACCTGTACGTTTTAAATAAGTCTGTCTAAGTCCATTTGGTGAGGCCAAGATTTTGTTTGTTGTTAAAGCGTACTTGCGAGCCCCCTTCAGTTTTCCCCTTCAATAAATGGAAGGAGAAATAAAGAAAGAGGAAACACAAAATGACTGGAGATGAAGTGACTACAAATACACCGAAATAGCTTCAAAAAGACACAGAAAAACTATAAGGGAGGTGTGTGGTGCAGTGGATTGTGCGTTGGTGTTGGGATCAGGGGAGCACAGGTTCAAACCCCACTGCAGTCCGCATGTCGTTGTGTCCCTGAGACACTTCCCCCCAAAGTGCTCCTGTGGGGATTGTCCTCAGTATTGAGCTTTGGATAAAAGCGTCTAACAAGTGACATGTAATGAAAGACACAATGAGAGACACAAAATGACTATAAATATCCTATTCTTTTTATTTCGCAGAACCTGCTCTCACACATTCAGAAATCTAAATCTGTGGCAGGTGGACCGACCCCTCGGACTCCTCACTAATGGAAGTGCTGTTTTTTGTTTTGCAAGAAAAGGGGTTTTGTCTTAATTTCTCACTAATCTTCGTCTG
>JAAKFY010000004.1:3817515-3845015 GCA_011823955.1 Dissostichus mawsoni | reverse complement strand
TGGGAGACCAGGGGACACTAAAGAGTGACGCACACAGCTGGGAGACCAGGGGACACTAAAGAGTGACGCACACAGCTGGGAGACCAGGGGACACTAAAGAGTGACGCACACAGCTGGGAGACCAGGGGACACTAAAGAGTGACGCACACAGCTGGAGACCAGGGGACACTAAATAGTGACGCACACAGCTGGGAGACCAGGGGACACTAAAGAGTGACGCACACAGCTGGAGACCAGGGGACACTAAAGAGTGACGCACACAGCTGGCTAAATGGAAAGAGAGGAATGGTAAATCAGAGACACCAATTCAATTAAGTCTCCTGATGGTTATCTCTAATTGGCTTCGCAGACACTGACAGTCTGTCCTCTCAGTGAGAGAGGACAGACACTGACAGTCTGTCCTCTCAGTGAGAGACGACAGACACTGACAGTCTGTCCTCTCAGTGAGAGAGACTACTTTAATATAATGACCTGAGAAAGAAATGCTTTTAATCTCTGCTTCAAAATGTGACTTTATTACAAAATAACTGACGTATTTACCGTTCAACAGTAAGAGGAATGTCTTTCTTGAGATCCCTCCCTGCTTCGTGGGCGAAGCAGCCAATCATTCATATTCCCTTATATATAATGTTATATCCCTGCGTGCTTTAAAATGTGACTTTCATAAAAAATAACGGAAGGACCAATCGTGCAAATGAACAAGTCTTCATCTCTTCCTGCTAAGAGTAAATCACAGTATATGTAATTGTTTTTCCCCGTTACAGTATTTATCACAATAACTGGTTCACTGGTTAAATGGTTTACTGAGTTAAATATGTTAATAGCCTATAGTGAAACCCCAAATTCTTTAAAAGGAAAGCTTCCTGAGACCAATAATTGTTGTTGGATGGCAAATCAGAGATACCAATGAGATTAGGTTCCCTGATGGATACCTCTAATTGGCTTCTGAGCAGAAATGAGATCAGGAATAAGCGATGCTTTTAAGATCTGCTTCACAATGTGACTTTAATATGGAATAACTGGAGTATTAACCCGTGCAAGTGAATTAAATCACGATTAGAAACCTCCACCCTTTGGTTGTGATGGTGGCGTGCAGATTTTTAATTTCCTCCGCCATCTGTAGCACAACAGGGTTAGGGTTTAATCCGAGAGAGGCGGGGGGGGGGGGGGGAATTTAACCCTTCACTAATCACCACACAAACCTTACCAAGCCATTTCATCTGAGAGTCTGTGGGTCTCAAAGTCCTCCCTCTGTCCACCTTTAATGTCTTGATTCAGGAGGGGAGATCAAAGCTATTGTGACACCATCAATGCAGCAAAATGTTGTGTGGTTAATGAAAGTGAAACGTCAGTCGTGTATGCGCCTCATAAATTCGGATCCGCTCCAATATTTAAAGTGTTTTTCTTTGGCCAATGTTCATTCTTCCGCCAATTTTCATGAGAATCGGACCTGTAGTTTTCCCGTAATCCAAAACAAACCCAACATTTTTGCTATGATTGCTTTTCACAGTAGTTTATTTTGTGTGTAGTCTTATAGAGTAGTGCTGACCCGGAAGTAACCATCACAAAGGGGGCGTGTGGCGCAGTGGGTTGTGTGTTGGTGTTGGGATCAGGGGAGCACAGGTTCAAACCCCACTGCAGTCAGCATGTCGTTGTGTCCCTGAGACACTTCACCCCAAAGTGCTCCTGTGGGATTGCCCACAGTATTGAGTATGTAAGTCGCTTTGGATAAAAGCGTCTAACAAGTGACATGTAATGTAATGTCTTATAGAATAGTGCTGACCTGGAAGGAAGCATCACAAAGGACTCCGTCAACAAAAAGCCAATGGGATTCTCCATGTGATTTTGGATTGTTGCAGAAAATAATCTCTGTGTCAAACTCCCCTCTGTCCACCGTTTAATGTCTTCAAAGCTATTGTGACACCATATCAATGCAGCCAAATATTGTAATTTGAATGAAAGTGAAACGTTGTCGTGTATGCGCCTCATCATTTCAGATCCGCTCCAATTTTTAAAGTGTTTTTCGTAATCCTAAACAAACCCAACTAACCCAACATTTTAGCTATCTTGCTTTAACAGTAGTCTGTATAGAGTATGCAGTGATAACGTACTTTTGTAGGCTGACAGGAAGTAAGCATTGCAAAGGGCTCCTCAACAAAAAGCCAATGGGATTTTCTCCATTGGCTTTTGGATTATAAATAGTCTCTGTGTCAAACTACGTTTATGATACTTACACATTTAGTTCAGCAGGATAATCTCCACATGTTAACACCACTTTATGATTACTGAAGTAAAAAGCTAATGTTGGGCTATAAAGGAACTACAGCACGGTCACAGGACTTCACGTCACCACCGCTAAGCTAAAGGTGGCTAATGTTGGGCTATAAAGGAACTACAGCACGGTCACATGACTTCATGTCACCACCACTAAGCTAAAGGAGGCTAATGTTTGGGCTATAAAGGAACTACAGCACGGTCACATGACTTCACGTCACCACCGCTAAGCTAAAGGAGGCTAATGTTGGGCTATAAAGGAACTACAGCACGGTCACATGACTTCACGTCACCACCGCTAAGCTAAAGGAGGCTAATGTTGGGCTATAAAGGAACTACAGCACGGTCACATGACTTCACGTCACCACCGCTAAGCTAAAGGTGGCTAATGTTGGGCTATAAAGGAACTACAGCACGGTCACATGACTTCACGTCACCACCGCTAAGCTAAAGGAGGCTAATGTTGGGCTATAAAGGAACTACAGCACGGTCACATGACTTCACGTCACCACCGCTAAGCTAAAGGTGGCTAATGTTGAGCTATAAAGGAACTACAGCACGGTCACATGACTTCACTTCACCACCGCTAAGCTAAAGGTGGCTAATGTTGAGCTATAAAGGAACTACAGCACGGTCACATGACTTCACGTCACCACCGCTAAGCTAAAGGAGGCTAATGTTGGGCTATAAAGGAACTACAGCACGGTCACATGACTTCAGTCACCACCGCTAAGCTAAAGGTGGCTAATGTTGTTATAGCTGCTCTTCCATCACCCAACACCAGCACATTCCTTTAACTTCATCACGTATGACGTTGGGTTTCTTGTCCTACATTTCACTTCTTCTTCTTCTGCTCCTCTCATCACTGGATATGTGTTTCCTGCTGTGTAATCATGCTGCTGAGGTTCTTTTATTCCCTGTGATAAAGAGCTGATTCTGTGGTAAAGGGGGAAGTATTCATATCTGTTCTGCAGTGATACTGAATGTGTCCAAGATAAAAGGTTGGCTTTCGTTAATCAGAACCAGAATCAGGTTCATTACTAAGTAAGAATTGTCTTTAAGGCATATTCAAGAAAGAACAATTATTAAAAAATGTGTCGTGGACAAGCACTGGCTTTAAGAGAAATTCAAATGTAAAAGAAAAGAAAATATACAAATATAAATAACAACAATTTGTATATTATTAAAGGATATATTATACTGAAATTATAGAGGAAGTGCAGTCTGGTTTTAGCTGCAACAGATAGTAGTTTAAGTGACATAACACATTCTTATTTAAATGCCAGTTTAATTTGGAAAATGTCCGTGAAAGAGATAATAATTATTTAGCAGAAACATGAAATGGCTTCCGAAGCTTCCCCAACAGACGTGTTGTATTTGAGTTGATACAGAAGAGGACGAGGGCCACGTTACCAAGAGTAAGAGAACATTATGATATACAATTCAGAAATGTATGTCGGGATTCTGAGATTTCCCAAAAATATGTGAAAGAAAAATACTTATTTTGTATTAAGAAGAAAACATTGAGAACAAATTTAGATTATTATTTTAATTCTCAAAACAACAATTTTTAGATTATTTTTTTCCTGCAATCTCAAAAATGTTGTCAGAGAAAAAAAGAATATATTATTATATATTATAAAAAATATATTATTCAGAAATCTAAGAAAAAAGTCAGAATGAAAAAAAAATATTCTTCTTCCTCTTCCTTATAGGTTAAACACACTGCAATCATTTCTGTGTGTTTAAGGTGTGCGTGCATGCGCGTGCGTAAGGGGCGTGGAGGTGGAGGGGAGTGTTGCATCCCTCCTGTCACGTGACCTCCTGTCTTCCCCCTCTCTCAGTCCGGATCTCTTTGTTGTGGTGTCTGCAGCTGCTGCTCCTTCACCGCGTCCTCTGCCGCTCCACCGCCGCTCCTCTGCCGCTCCACCGCCGACACAAACACCGCGACTTATGGTCACCACCCTGACCGGCGGGGGGGGATTTAGGGACGTGGACTGGAGGCTCGTGGTGCATAAATAAAATCCACGTGAGGAGACACACGCGGAGCTGCGGCGGAAGGACGCACGGACGGATGGAGGGGATTCTGCTGCTTCCTTTCTGCACGAACCGGAGCGGAATCTGAGCTCCTGCGCACATTCTCCATCTTCTCCTCGGTTTCAAACAGGGATTACTTTCCTCCACCTGCAGCCCGGGATCCGCATCATGTTTTCGAGCCCTGGGAGGAGCACAAGGGGGTCTCTGCGGTTCCTCCTGCCCGCCCTCGTGCTGCTGCTGCCGCTCCACCTGCCTGCCGCGCGCGCGTCGTACTATCCCCACAGCGGGGAGTGCAAAGGCAAAGGGAAGGACTGCACAGGTATGAGCTGTGCACCACACACACAAATACATACAGCATACATGCATTCTTGCACTATATTTGTATTTTATTTTACATGTTGCATTGTTGGCAGGTCAGAAGAATTTCATTGCCATTTCCACACATAGCTCATGAGCATATGACAATACAACCTTTGAATCTTTGGATCAGTACTGGGGTGATGAAACATGCATTCATTGGTGCATGTTGGGATTCATGGAGTAACCTGAGTCAGACTTAAGGATGAGGTATTGGTATTTGGAGCCAAAATAGTCAAATTCTAGGTCAAAAAGTGTGAAAAATAGTTTCCCTTGGATGATAATTGTTCTTTAAATGTATGCATATTGGGACAAAACATATATAGAGTTGCCTTTGATGATACATTTATTTATTTGTTCAAGCATGTTGGGATTCATGGAGTAAACAGAGTCAGACTTAAGGGTGATACGTGTTTTGTGGTTTTCTTTGGAGTCAAAATAGTCTAATTTTAAGGACAAAAAGTGTAAAACATAGTTTCCTTTTGATGATAATTGTTCTTTAACTGTCTGCATGTTGGGAGTAAAGATAGCCACATTGAAGTATAAAGATATATATAGAGTGGCCTTTTGAAGATACAGTTATTTATTGAAGCATGTTGGGATTCATGGAGTGAACAGAGTCAGATTTAAGAGGATAAATACATGTTTATCCATGTGTTGTTTTCCTGTGAGTAACAATGAGTCCGATGTGAGGACAGTAAGTGCACAACAATGTTTTTCCCGAGTAAAAATAGTCAAGTTTAAGTGTAAAAAATATAATAATAATATATGAGACTTGTATAGCGCTTTTCTAAAAACTCAAAGATGCTTTGAAAGAGAATAATAATATATAGACAGGAGTACAAATGGTCAAATCTTGAGACAAAATATGTCAACAATATATGTTAATGTCCTTTGGAGATACGTTTTAATGTATTTGTTGATGTTAATTAAAGTAAATTACTGTTAAAAATAATTGCCTTTCTTTATTTTTTATTACATTACATGTTACTTGTTAGACGCTTTTATCCAAAGCGACTTACATACTCAATACTGTGGGCAATCCCCACAGGAGCACTTTGGGGTGAAGTGTCTCAGGGACACAACGACATGCTGACTGCAGTGGGGTTTGAACCTGTGCTCCCCTGATCCCAACACCAACGCACTAGCCCACTGCGCCACACGTCTTTTGATGTTACATTAATTAATTGATGCATGTTGTGATTTCTCCTGGAGTAAATATATTCAAATAAAAGTCAAATATATGTTGTTTCCTTTTTAAAAACACTACGTACATTTTTTGAAAAATAAAATGTGAACTGCGCTTATATTCCTCATAATCTTAAAATCATATGAGTGCCCTCTGTGTAAATATACTGAATAACGGTTACAAATAAATTGAGTTAAGTGCATTTAAACGCAGGATTTACCAGCTGCTTGTTCTCGTTTCTGAGGGAGAATGGAAATATACATAAACATTAGAAATAATTAAACAATGTTAATATCATGTTAGCTGAGATAATCTAAAGAATACATGCATTCATTTATGCATGTTGCGATTCTTAATTCACTTCACATAGTCAGATATAGGACAATACATGTTTAAAACCCATGTGAACTGCATGTCTTCATATTCCCAATCATATATCTCTGTGTAAATAGACTGAGTTTAATATTCTGACAGTATTTGCATCCTGCATTCATCTTATAATAACATTCATAAATTCATTACCCTGTTCTCCTCTTTAGCGTTTATTAAATATTAAAGAGTGAAAAACAGCAGCCATGTAAACGAGTGTTAGCTGTCACTGCCTCATCTGTTATTAATGAACAAATGAACAGTGTGTTCAGAAACTCACACACACTCTCTCCTCCTGACCGCTGCGAATACTCTGAAGAAAAGGTCACTAAACAAAAAAAAAATACCAAAAGTATATATACATGTTGTGGGGGAAACTTCTGAAGCAATTGGAGTCAGGACTCAGAGAGACACGAGGAGAGCTGGAGCTTTGATGGCAAACACTGACGGTTTATTTGGAGCTTCGGCCGGAGAATTCACAAGACATGCCACGGTCTGACCACACGGTAGAGATGCCAAATCAATCCTCAAGACCCCTCCTGTAGTTCTAGGTTTTAAAGGGCCCATGTCATGCTTTTCTGGTTCTTACCCGTCCCCTTGTGTGTTATGAAGTTTTCTGCATGTGAACGGTCTGCAGAGTCACAGACCCTCAAAGTGCACCCTGTAGCGAGTAAAACTCTAACACAGAAAGACCTGTCTCTGCTGCCCCAGAACACCTCGTTGGACATTTCTCTTTTTCCATTGTTTGCTTCCTGGGTTCAGTGACGTGTGAACACCCAAATCAACAACAAATGACCGGATTGGCCCAAATGGACCAATCCGCGGAGCACCTCACACACCAGGATCCCTGGGCTAACTAACAGGGAGTCCCCATTGACTTGCATAGAGCTCCCTGAATGCTGGTAATAGACGAGTTGGGATGGCGGAGAAATGCTCTCCGCAGACCCATTCTCACAGCGTTAGAAACCTTTTTCTTCCTCAATATCAAGCCACACTTATTGTTTTTACTTCGGCTGTGAGTGTTTGTGTGCTCAGGATGAGTTTCGCTTGTTCTCGCCGCATCGCCGACCTGGAAGCCTGTCCGCACACTGGGCTCACAGGGAGGGGGGGGGGGGGGGGCAGGAGCGTGAATACACATACTATACAGAGATGCTGTATGAGAAACCAATGTGAGTTTGGAAAATTGCACAATTTAAATCTATTCTAGTAGACCTCAACCATGGAATCATGATCAGTAGAAATGGCCATGAGTCATGGGCCCTTTAACTAGTTCAGAGTGTAATGATCAACATTCTTCATTAGATAGACTAAACAGCTGAGGACACTGAATCACATTTGTTGTCGCTTATGGCTCGGGGTCATCTACACCCCGAGAAGGATGTGTTCCAGGTGTCCCACAACAATGACTATCTCTGACCGAGAGCTGCCCGGTCACAAACTGGCAACAACAACAACTTGCTTGGGCAGCCCCTCCTTAAGGGAGATAGCGGCTGCTCAAGGCTGAGCATCTGCGTCAGAGGGCGAAAGGTAAACATGTATGCAGAATGATTCCCTGACACATGTACTTAACTACCATACTCAAGTATTACTTTGACAGAATTAAGAGGCCTTGTTGTACTTTGTGTGGTCTTCCCTCTCCTGTAGTGTCTTCTATAGGTTTCTGTGCATGTAAATGGTCTGCAGAGGCTTACATCTCAAAGTTCAGGAACAAAGTGACATCGCTATGGGTATATATTTCAAATCTCATACTTTGTACATTCATACTTACAAGTTCCTTTTTTATATAAACACATGATATCTGATATGATGCAGCACTCTACTACTAATATCCCCAGTGTTTTGTGTAAAGCTACAACATTAAAATGCCCTTACATGCATTTGTTAGAGATAAAAAACAGTTATATAATATGTTATGATGATATAATACTGTGAAAAGAGCCGCTCTGCATACCGAGTACTTTTAATTTTGATACTTTGAGTACATTTAGCTGATAAAACTCAAACTGTATTGTATTACTTGCAATGGACTATAGCTTTCTTCTTTACTAAGGATCTGAACCATAGGCTGTTTCTGAACAATGATACATATATTGATTTACCTTGGCACAGAGAGTGTAATTCGAACACATAACAGATAGATACCAGAGAAACCAGATATTTCCTGCTCTTCTTTCAAAACTGATGCTCAGATAACATAAAGAAAGGACTGTAGTTGCTGCGCTCAGGGTCTGGAGGGAACACAAGGCCCTGGAGGAGCATAAAGCATTCATAGCACACCATTATTCACCCGTATTATGATCCTGTAAAACAGCATTTCTGACGTCAGCTATGAATTCCTGAGAGGACGATTTACAGTTTGTTTACTCGCTGACATCCTTCTCTGTTAGTTTAGCTGGACAATTCAAATATGGGGAAAAAGCCCCTTGGATGGAAGCAGAAACACAGCTAACTTACGGGATATTAGTGTCAACAAACCTGTTGGTCAGCTTCTGCAAGTTACCACTGTTAGCTTAAACCTATAGCATTTTACACTGCACACATTAGCCTAGCTGCTAGCAGATTTAGCTCTTCTACGACTATTTGCAACATGAAGTGGAATAACAGGGTGTCCTTTTGAACTTACTAAATTCCTGTTTTTATAGCCCTACATGGCTAGTTAAGGCCAACATGTGCAATATGTAATACACATTTGGTGAGTAAGGGATCCCTGCTATATAGTTTTTTAAGCTAAGGGGTCCTTGGCCTGAAAAACATTAAAATAATATGGTTGATAAATGTGTGTTGAGAAGCAGTGATTTACTTTTGGCCCGTTTTTCCTCATAATGCTCGATTTAAACAACAAATGTGTTGAAACATTGAGGAAAGCTGTACGTTGTTAGCTGTTTGATTCTAGTTGTTTAGCTGTTAGCTTTTTTACGGAACGTCGCCTCGCGTCTCTGCGTCTTGGCATGTGTCGCACCGGAACACACCGCAAAGACTTCAGCCGACGGCCAAGTAGCACGTACGAACTGCGCATGCGTGAGTGGCAATAACTCTCCTTACCAGCAGGCGGCGGTAGTGTGTATTCGTCCTTCAAAGGCAACAACCGGAAGACAGACTGCGTGATAACCGAGAGAAGAAGAATAGACTGCGTGATATAAACAAACAACAAATAGCGTGTGCGTTCCATTTCACCTCTACAGCGAGAAGCTCACGGGGCTTTCCCGAACCTGTGTCGAGAGCTGGAGTTAAAGAAATCTCAGATTTGCCTTCTTAATCGTTTGTTTGGGTCCCTCACTTCCGTTTCGCTTCTCATGCACTGATTCGCTAAGCTGAACAGCCAATCAGAGTGATTTCTTTAGCCGACGGCCTCCCGATTCAACATGTCGAATCGGCGGCGGAAGGTGTCGGCATGGCCGAAAAGACACGACGGTGCGTACACACCAAGACACACCAATCTGAGTAGGGCGACACGACGCTCATCGACATCTATCGACGCCGAAAATCGGCTTGGTGTGTAGGACCTTCAGCTGGTAGCTTTAGATGTCAGTTAGCTGATAGCGGTCAGTGGAGTTGGGTTGAACGCAAGCTCTATTCTGTGTAAGGAGAAAGCTACACGATGTGTTCAATTTAGTTTTTGTTGAGAAACTTAAATAAATCCAGTTTTTTTTTTAAATGTTCACAGCAATATAAACGACATATCAGAGAGGGGACTATGACCCAGATTAACTTTTTTACAAAACCAGTGTGCAAACAGTTTAAAAAGAGAGTTACATGGGATTTATTATTTAGTTTTTGTGTTTTATCGTGGTATCCAAGTGCGGTTCTTTCCAGCTGTCATGTGGCTAAAACGCTGAGAGAAAAGATCAAATAATGAGTGAATCTCTCATTATATTCAGCTGTGCTCTCCACATGTTCTCCGGGTGTTGTTCTGTGGCGTTCAGAGCTCTGTCTTTCGGATATGAGAATAATTGTCTGTGTTTCTGAGGCTGTGGTTTGGAGTCGTTGTGATCGGGACTTTTTAAGCTGAAACCAAACGTTTCTGTGCTGAAACATCGCTCCAGCTCCTCTTCTGCCTCCTTCACTTCACACCCTGCAGCTGTTTGATTATCCATTAATGTAAAGATGAATCTGCAGAGCTGCAGGACCATCAATAAATATGTTTTGGACCTCAGTGTGGAGCAACTCATAAACTGCCGAAATGACTAGCCTTAATGTTGATTTGAATGCATCAAATTGCCTTTGCATGTAGAAAATTGTGTTTTGTGAAAGGTTTATATATTTTATTTACAGTTGAATGCCTCCTCAGCTTCCTTTCTCTCTGGAGGGTTCATAGAGAAATACACATTATGATATTCTAAATCTACCGAATAAACGTTATCATCATTAATGTGGATTTAATGTCTCGGATATAAAAAGCCAATAGTAGTCTGAATTCTGATATTCTATTCTACATATTTTGGCTTGAAAAGCAGTTTTACACATTAGAAAGTGGAGTATTGAGTGTCTCTATATCAAGAATATTGTTATAGGGATTGATATTGAAAACAGTAATTGCTTAAGAAACTAAAAAACAATAGAAAACGAATACATTTTGTGTTCAATCTGTCAAAAATACGTGTCATACTGCAGGCTGGACCGGTGTTTAATAAGCGTTTTATTCCCGCAGAAACAAACAGATGATAACAACAACATGTTCTTTCTGCTTTCTGCAAAAACAATAATATCATGTGTGTCGCAGCAGGGACGTTAATCGTGGCTCAGACCCCATGTTGCCTCGACAAGTGTTTCCAGATGCTGCCCATAGATCACGCTTCTTTAAGAAACATCACAGTTCTTGAGATTTTTAAGGTCAAATATGAACGTTCATCTGTAAATAATCTCTCCTCTGAACCTAGATATAGTTCATACATCAGATTTAGTTTCAGTCACCAAACCAAAAACGTGTTTCCCTCCTGGCTTCGAGGTATTCCCGCTGAGGTCTCCAGTAGAAGAAGCTCCGATCTGTTCCCTGTTCTCAGCTCATCTCCCGGAGCGTCTGAACTCTCAGCGGATCCCGTGGAACGTCTCTGAGGAAATGTAAATAAACAGGAAGTCCTGCTGATGTTTACATGGCTTCAGTGGAGTTTCTGTTGTTGTTGTTGTTGTTGTGTGTATACATGTGCAGAAAGGAGCGCTGACACAGATGGAGAGGAAGCTCATTCTGTGGGTGCTTTATTATAATCCTAATATGGGAACATTAACACGTCCCTTAAAGCTTTTACAGTGAACAGTCAAAACTTTGATATAGCGCTATTAAGAATATAGATTTCTTATCGTTATATATAAGGCACAGTGTTCCCTAGGTTTACTGCTTTGGGGGGGTGCTGCCTGAGCGGGGGGGGGGGGGGGGGGGGGGCATTGGGATATATATATTTTTAAATCCTCTGGATCAGAGAGAGGAGCTGTGGATTATTGTTATTGATTAATGCATCAGTGTTTCTTAGGGTCAAAAACACTAAACTCACAACATAAAATGAAAGCGTTTAGTTTATTTAATAAAAGAGCACATGTTCAATGTGAAAAGTGACAGTAGATATAGATTAGTTGCAATTTGGTGCTATATATAAAAAAAATATATATATTAAAAAAAAATTATAGTTTTTTTTTTTTTTTTAAACACCTTGAATTTCGGGGGGGCGCGGGGCTCCGTTGGCAGGGCGCAGCGCCCCTCCAAGACAATGGTAGGGGAAACACTGAGGAAGCTGTGGCTCAGTGCGCTCATTCATCAAACGGTCTCATATGGTGCTTTTTTTGTGGTGTTTTATTTTATAGTAGTTTATGAATGACCTGTGAACAAGTGGGTGACTTTTAGCGTCTCTTGATGATCATTTAACGGATTAGGAGACAGATATTTCCCCTAAGGAGCTGGAGGAGACCGAGAAAAGGGCTAAAAGAGAGACGTTAATTCAACACTTGGACACAAAAAGCTCTTGAAACCCATTGCATTGTGGGTAGAGATGTCCCGATCACGTGATCGGGGATCGGAGCCGATCACGTGATTTTCAAAAGATCGGAATCGGGAGAAAAAGATCGGGGATCGGGAATTTTTTATTTATTTTATTTTATTTTAATAAAATATTTTTATTATTTTATTTAATGTTACAAAACAAAAATGACCATGTTCACGTCTTAAAGTCATCCTGAGGCCTTAGTTTTGGTTTAAAATTACACAACATCATGTATGTGTTGCTTCTTTTGGGCTTGTTTTCATAGACCTGGTTGCTTATTTCTCTCAAATCTGGCAACAGAGTGGGCAGGGCGCAGTGTCTAATAGTAGCAGTAAGCTAACGAGAGGCTACGTTCAGCTGGTGACTCGGGAGACGGGACAGAGAAAATGTCAGGAGTTTGGAAGTATTATAAAATTGAAAGCGAAGGCAGTGTAACAGCCAGATGCAATGTTTGCAAGGTGGAGGTTCCGCGTGGTGGAAAGAACAGAGCTACGTTCAACACGACCAATGCTGCTGTGAAAAAAGAAGCTATATCCATGTTGGATAGAATGGGTAGTTGGGTACTGTCATTTAAATAAAAAAATAACCTTAAGCGACAACTTGAATGCTTTTTTCCTTTTTTTTCTCTTAATGCATTGCATAAAGATCGGATCGGGAAAAATCGGTATCGGCAGATTGTCAAAATCAAATGATCGGAATCGGATCGGGAGCAAAAAAAGGTGATCGGGACATCCCTAATTGTGGGTAATGTAGGCCGTTTTTGACAGAATGCACGGACAATATTTCTGGTGCGGTGATTTTGATCCCTTAAAGTGTGACTGTGCTAAATATGTCATGAGGAATGATTGTCACAACACAGTGATGGGTTCCTTTTAGAGACACATGAGAGAATTGGATGTGAGGAGGACGATGTGTTTACTGCCCGCAGGACGTTTCAGCTGTGTTTACTGCAGAAAGCAGCCTCTTCACATTAGGTGGTCTTCTTCAAATGTGGGGATCCTCTCTTTTGGCCGCCGGTTATTTTTCTCTGATAGCATTTACTCCTCCAACGCTAGACTTCTGAGGAGCAGAGCAGTGATTTCTGATTGATTTGACCTTCCAAACGCACCGTGGAGAAGCAGGATTATTTCAGCTGCTGTCAGGACAGATAGTGGAGCGTCCGGAGAAAAGCTTGTTTTCAAATATAGAGACTTTTACTTTCAAGCATGTTACTGAAAAACGTTTTATCTCTGGAGGTTTAAAGAGAGAATCTTTGAGAGTTCAGTACTGGTTCTTTCTGCAATAACGTGTTTACTGGTCAGTCACAGGAAATTTTTTAAAGAGTGTTGAGTCTTAAAGAATCGGGTTTTTGATATAAAGAAACAGACGATGAGAAGTCTTATCTTGAATGAAAACTGATAAGACAAAATGAAAAACCAGTCATCGCTCCGGAGAGAGAAACCATCTTTCATTTTATCTGTGTGATATTTTACTGAGGTTTTATTAAAAGGCATTTTTATGTATAATAAATTAGGATTCCCTTTTAACTTGATATGAGAAATATCTTTTAATTAAGACCCAGGCATGGTGTCCACATTTCTTCTTTAAAACCTCAATTGAAAAGCCTATTAAAAATGTCTTGTAATAATTATAGTCCTTAAATCAATCCATTAATTTCCCCATTAAACCCATGAAAGTTCATTAAGAACCCTTACTGAAAAAGCCCCTTAATATTAGCGATAAGAAATTAAATTAGTATAAAACAATCAAGCATTTTAACCCTAAAACCCACAATGCATCTGTACTATTAAATATGCTTTTCATTCAGGCGTGGCTGTAATTTCCGCCAATTCTCCGGGGTTCTCCCCTTGCAACCCCTTTTTAAAATGGGAAATCCCATAATATATTATAATGCATTCATTTGAATCATTTGTAGATAAGATTGTGCACCCTTTCTGCCTTTATTTGGCACATTTTAAGAGTTTTAATCCTTTGGAATCCATTAGAATACGGATAAAACCCAACCTAACCCATTTTAAATCTGTTTTCTAATCCATGAATGTCTTGTCTTTGTCTAACCCTAAAAACCAGGAAGGCAGGCTGGTAGAATTATGACTACTTAACGGAGGAAAAGTCCAAATAAATACACATATTATCCAATGACTGTCAGGTGTTGCTGTTATACAACCGTCCCATGTCACAGGTTTGTCTGGTTAATATCCTGCACACAAACACACTTGAGTGGATAAAGAAACCACATTTATGATCTTTATTTCCCCGGCTCAACATCTCCACGCACTGATGAACAGTTCCTCCTCCCTGCGGCTATAAACTCGTCTTCATGTCCCGTCGCTCCTGGTTCTATCCTCGGGATAAAGAGCGGCTTCTGTGCTGCTGCTGATGAATTCTTCATGACCAAACAACCAGCCGAGGCCCAGCCATACATTTATTTATCCGGCAGGAATTGATTGGACCAATATTTTCACGGCCCGAGACGATTTATAATTTAGTGCTGCTGCATTTTCTATTCTGCGGCCGTCATACATCATCGTCTGAAGCTTGTCTGCTGCTTTCTTCGTCTATTCTGCAGCCTTTTGGTCCAGTGAAGCCTCAGCGGATCATGTTCCCTCCACAGAAAGCCAACGGTTTAAAGAGGCCCTTTCCTGCTTTTTGAGATGTTCCCTTTCCTTTAGTGTGTTCTATAGCTTTTAGTGCATGTAAGTACATGGTCTACAAAGGCTAAAATCCCTGTGTCCCCGTCACCTTCACGTCCCCACCGCTAAGCTAAAGGAGGCTAATGTTGGGCTATAAAGGAACTACAGCACGCTCACATGACTTCACGTCACCACCGCTAAGCTAAAGGTGGCTAATGTTCGGCGTTTAGTCGTCTCATTTAGACACTTGTTAGTAACATCCGTGTTTAAATCCACCAGTGGGGTTTTACTGACGTATTTTATGTCGTAGAATTAAAATCTCTTCAACTTGTGCCACAGACCTTATTTCAACCAAAAACACATTCAGAAAACCATTGACTTCCAGATGAGGGGACAGGAAGTGAACCCTCAGCACCGTCTTGCAGGCTTCTGTTACCTCAGCTCTGCATCTCTTTGTGCACCAATTCAAATGCATCAAGTACAAAGTGTGTGTGTGTGTGTGTGTGTGTGTGTGTGTGTGTGTGTGTGTGTGTGTGTGTGTGTGTGTGTGTGTGTGTGTGTGTGTGTGTGTGTGTGTGTGTGTGTGTGTGTGTGTGTGTGTGTGTGTGTGTGTGGTGTGTGTGGTGTGTGTGTGTGGTGTGTGTTTGTGTGTGTGTGTGTGTGTGTGTGTGGTGTGTCCAGAATTGCAATGGGACCTGATTAGTCTTGCATCACAGACTCTTTGGGAGAATCCATTCAGTGCCGGAGGAGTTTGGAAAAAGTTCCTCACACATAGATCTGACTGTGGCGTTTGGATACTACTGAGGACCCCAAGACAGAGACTGTAAATATTAAGTTTCAATGTGTTTAATGAAGAAAGCTAGTCCAAGGCAGGTACCGAAGACAGGGAGCTGGCTGGCTGCAGGAAGGTCCAAAAACGAAGCAGAGTAGTGAGGTGAGGGCCAGGCTCTTAAAGAGCAGGTTGATTAGGTGAGTGGGAACAGGTGTGCCTCATCTGCAGCCAGGAGAATACCAGCCACGCCCCCTGTCACACACCAGCCCTGCAGAGAAGGAGAGACAGAGAGTAGTGAGGGGTAAAAGGAGCAAACAACAGGAAACAACAACAACAAAAAACCCCATGCATAAACATAACACTGACTCCATGTTGGCTCACAGTTAAGATCTGCATGATTAAGTTGAACATCAGCAGGAGAGGACTCTTTAAAGTAGAGACACTACATGCTGATATACACCTGAAAATGAACAAGATAGGGACTCTTTAAAGACACATCAGATAAGCATTGATCTTTCTGTAGTATATCTTTAGAAAGAGACCATTTCATGACAAATGTCCCTCCGATTTGTCACTGGCCTCCTTTTCAAATACAGTAATTGGCTTCCTCCACCAGATGTCCATGTGTTTGTGTCTCGCTGCCTCTCTATCTCTGAAACGCAGCTTCTTCACTGAGGTCTTTATTCCTCGAGCAGCAGCTGAACTCAGCAGGAGTCTGAGAGCTAAACCTCTCTTTGTCTTCGAGACGGCCTCGAACAACTCTGTGAAATATTATTGAACACAGAGTGTTGAGAAGCGGCAGGATCTACCGGGGGAGAGAAAAACAAAACGTGGTGCAATAAAGAAAGGAAGACGGAATGAGTTAAAAAGGAAAAAGGCATAAAATAGGAAAACCTCTTTTTAACAGAATGTAATATTTATTTATCCTGGGAGGAATTGTGTTTGTTCCAGCTGCTCCGTATTCAAAATACATACAAATACAAAGATAAAAAACTAAATAAAAAGTGTATACAAACAAAGGAAGTTTAAGTACAGATGTTTATAGGAAGTAAAAGCGTGCAAAAAATAAATAAATACAATATTGATATAAAAAGATAAGTAAAAATGTCACCCTTTACTTTAATATACACCAAAAATAAGTGTCTTATTACAGTGTGAGTGATGTATGTGTATCTATTGACTCTTATAATAATAATTGCCATATTAGTCGATGCATGGTGCAGCTGAATGTCTCCCTGTAATTAGGGACGGGGGATGTTTTTGGACAGATTTGGGGGGAGTTGATGCTCATAAACAGTCTTTGAGAATCGATCAGAGGACAAAGGACACATTGAGGATCTGTCCAAACGTCACCTCCGAACACACCACAGATTTACAGCCTGCAGCTCAGAGCCTCGTTTAACCGGGACACATGCACGCTATAATCCAGAAGATTTATATTCCATCAAATCTACATTTTTACTGCATTCATGGCTGCTGGTAAATGAATTTACATCCAATTACTTCCCCTCTCTGTAGTCATCTGCATGAAGAACAAACAGAAGCACCGAGGAAAGCATGCATTTCATAACATGATGAGAAGATACTGATGTTATTCAGATTATATAGAAGCTTTCTTTGGGCATGCATTCAGAACTTTGAGATCAATTGTGGTTTTACCTCCAGCTATTCTGCTCATGTTCAGATTCATATCAGTATGTAGTGTCTCTACTTTAAAGAGTCCTCTCCTGCTGATGTTCAGGTGTATATCAATATGTAGTGTCTCTACTTTAAAGAGTTCTCTCCTGCTCATGTTCAGATTCATATCAGTATGTAGTGTCTCTACTTTAAAGAGTCCTCTCCTGCTCATGTTCAGATTCATATCAGTAGTGTCTCTACTTTAAAGAGTCCTCTCCTGCTGATGTTCAGATTCATATCAGTATTTAGTGTCTCTACTTTAAAGAGTCCTCTCCTGCTGATGTTCAGGTGTATATCAGTATGTAGTGTCTCTACTTTAAAGAGTCCTCTCCTGCTGATGTTCAGGTGTATATCAGGATGTAGTGTCTCTACTTTAAAGAGTCCTCTCCTGCTGATGTTCAGGTGTATATCAGTATGTAGTGTCTCTACTTTAAAGAGTCCTCTCCTGCTGATGTTCAGGTGTATATCAGTATGTAGTGTCTCTACTTTAAAGAGTCCTCTCCTGCTGATGTTCAGGTGTATATCAGTATGTAGTGCCTCTACTTTAAAGAGTCCTCTCCTGCTGATGTTCAGGTGTATATCAGTATGTAGTGTCTCTACTTTAAAGAGTCCTCTCCTGCTGATGTTCAGGTGTATATCAGTATGTAGTGCCTCTACTTTAAAGAGTCCTCTCCTGCTGATGTTCAGGTGTATATCAGTATGTAGTGTCTCTACTTTAAAGAGTCCTCTCCTGCTGATGTTCAGGTGTATATCAGTATGTAGTGTCTCTACTTTAAAGAGTCCTCTCCTGCTGATGTTCAGGTGTATATCAGTATGTAGTGTCTCTACTTTAAAGAGTCCTCTCCTGCTGATGTTCAGGTGTATATCAGTATGTAGTGCCTCTACTTTAAAGAGTCCTCTCCTGCTGATGTTCAGGTGTATATCAGTATGTAGTGTCTCTACTTTAAAGAGTCCTCTCCTGCTGATGTTCAGGTGTATATCAGTATGTAGTGTCTCTACTTTAAAGAGTCCTCTCCTGCTGATGTTCAGGTGTATATCAGTTTGTAGTGTCTCTACTTTAAAGAGTCCTCTCCTGCTGATGTTCAGGTGTATATCAGTATGTAGTGTCTCTACTTTAAAGAGTCCTCTCCTGCTGATGTTCAGGTGTATATCAGTATGTAGTGTCTCTACTTTAAAGAGTCCTCTCCTGCTGATGTTCAGGTGTATATCAGTATGTAGTGTCTCTACTTTAAAGAGTTCTCTCCTGCTGATGTTCAGGTGTATATCAGTATGTAGTGTCTCTACTTTAAAGAGTTCTCTCCTGCTGATGTCCAGGTGTATATCAGTATGTAGTGTCTCTACTTTAAAGAGTCCTCTCCTGCTGATGTCCAGGTGTATATCAGTATGTAGTGTCTCTACTTTAAAGAGTTCTCTCCTGCTGATGTTCAGGTGTATATCAGTATGTAGTGTCTCTACTTTAAAGAGTTCTCTCCTGCTGATGTTCAGGTGTATATCAGTATGTAGTGTCTCTACTTTAAAGAGTTCTCTCCTGCTGATGTTCAGGTGTATATCAGTATGTAGTGTCTCTACTTTAAAGAGTCCTCTCCTGCTGATGTTCAGGTGTATATCAGTATGTAGTGTCTCTACTTTAAAGAGTTCTCTCCTGCTGATGTTCAGGTGTATATCAGTATGTTTTATTCAGGGATATTATTTCGGAAATATCCAGAAAAGGTTGAACACAAACTCCCAGTTCTAAAGGAAACAGACCCCTTAAATCTGCATGTATTCTTCATCAGGAGTGTTTGTCTGATGGTGAAACACGTTCAGAAACATCCCTCCTTAACATTGGGATGATTATACAGCGTTAAGACTCAGCGACTCCTCCCCGGCACAAAGAGCCTCAAAGAAACATCCTGTAAGCCGCAGCGTTAAAACATCGCCCGTCATCCAATTGAGACAAATTACACCGTGTGAAGTTGCAGGGATGTAATTATGGAAATTACACGGCGGTGAGCGTGGGTGAAGCGAGGGGAAGAGATTTCACAGCCTGCAGCGAGGAGAGGAAGTGCTAAGAGAACTCAAACCACACTGAGAAAAAAAAGTATAAATGTTACTTTAGTTTGTGTGAGTAAGTTTAAACAACAACATGTATTTAAAGTGTGGGAGAAATATCAAAAATTAGGAATAAAGACACTTTAAATTGTTCAATCTTTTTATTTTTTATTTGATAAATATTTCTAGATGCCAATGCGATGCTTTACTCCAGTAAAAGTACTAAAACCACACTGAAAAAATACTCTGTTACATGTAAAACTATTACTTAAAGGGGACCTATCAGGCAAAATGCACTTGTTGATGTCTTTTCTACATAAATGTGTCCCCCCGGTGTGTCCCCGGTGTGTCCCCGGTGTGTCCCCGGTGTGTCCCCGATGTGTCAGGGAACTCACGCAGCGTCAGAAAATAAAACCCTCTCTCTTTTCCTCCGTACCCAAATCTCTAAAAACGGGGAACAACGGAGCTGATCCAGATTTGCGTCCGATATGACGTCATATCGGAAATGTTGACCCACGGCACTCTCAGAAAGCTGCTATCAGAAACAATGCCCGACTGTTTTGGACGTAATATGGTCGGTGTTTACATTAGCATCGCTAACACTCAGAGCTAACCTGTACTGGAGAGCATGTGTGTGAAGAAGCAGGAAATCAAAAGGAACTCACCTTGTGGTATAACCGGCAAGAGAGAAAGCCTTTGAGCTCCAAACTGTTTCAGAAAATCCTTGATAATCCATGATATGGCGTTTCATCACGGCAGTATTTAGTTTAGACAGTAGCTGCCGGGTCCCGCATGAGCTCAGACCCCTCCTTTTTAAAGCTTTATACCCAAAATCAGCACTTTGGAAACAGGAAGTGAAATAGAGGGATATGAGGCATGGCTAGAATGGGGGATCTGTTTGGTATTTTGAGCAAAACACTTCATAGACATGTTTTTTATATATTTGTATATATCTGAGACCTATGCTATTGCCTAAAAATAGCATGATAGGACCTTTAAGGTAAAGCGAGTAAGTATTAACAACAAAATGTTTTTAGTATTGAAAAGAAAATCAAAAATGAGGAAAAAAGACAGCGAAAACTATTCAAAAATAAATGTAAAAAATACAACACATATTTCTAGATGGCGATTTCATTTTGGTATAATTGTTTTGCTGTTCTTTAATTACATTTTGGCTGATTTATTTATATAATAATCGTATTTTTACAACTAGTTCTTTGTGCAAAAAGCATAAAAGTACCTCAAATGTGAATTAATGCTAACAGTTTCCCTCTGCTTTCAGTAATTGTGCAAAAACAAAATGCAGGAATGAGTGTATCTTTCTCTAAAACTCGATTGGCTTTGAAGAGTTGACGCCAACACACAAACACATCTTTTAAATCCTGCTCTTTGCGCGTCTTCTGTTTATTGTTCTCTGAAGATTTTCTGCCGTCACCACTTTAGACTCAAAGACTGCAACCACTACTATTTAGAAATATTTATGGCTATTTTACCTGCACCCTTTGGTTACTAAAACCCTCTATGAACACACAGTTAATACACTGCATTCACCGTTTTTAGACTGTGAGTGTAAATATGCACATTGACATTGAATGTTATCTCGTTGCACTGTCATCGCTCTGCTTTTACCACTGGGGGGGAAACTTCTGTAGCAATGGAGGAGTCAGGACTCAAAGAGACACGATGGAGAGTCAGGACTCAAAGAGACACGATGGAGAGTCAGGACTCAAGGAGACACGATGGAGAGTCAGGACTCAAAGAGACACGATGGAGAGTCAGGACTCAAGGAGACACGATGGAGAGTCAGGACTCAGAGACACGATGGAGAGTCAGGACTCAAGGAGACACGATGGAGAGTCAGGACTCAAGAGACACGATGGAGAGTCAGGACTCAAGACACGATGGAGAGTCAGGACTCAAAGAGACACGATGGAGAGTCAGGACTCAAACAGACACGATGGAGAGTCAGGACTCAAGGAGACACGATGGAGAGTCAGGACTCAAAGAGACACGATGGAGAGTCAGGACTCAAGGAGACACGATGGAGAGTCAGGACTCAAAGAGACACGATGGAGAGTCAGGACTCAAACAGACACGATGGAGAGTCAGGACTCAAGGAGACACGATGGAGTCAGGACTCAAAGAGACACGATGGAGAGTCAGGACTCAAGGAGACATGATGGAGAGTCAGGACTCAAAGAGACACGATGGAGAGTCAGGACTCAGACACGATGGAGAGTCAGGACTCAAGGAGACACGATGGAGAGTCAGGACTCAAAGAGACACGATGGAGAGTCAGGACTCAAGGAGACACGATGGAGAGTCAGGACTCAAGAGACACGATGGAGAGTCAGGACTCAAGGAGACACGATGGAGAGTCAGGACTCAAGGAGACACGATGGAGAGTCAGGACTCAAGGAGACACGATGGAGAGTCAGGACTCAAGGAGACACGATGGAGAGTCAGGACTCAAAGAGACACGATGGAGAGTCAGGACTCAGAGACACGATGGAGAGTCAGGACTCAAAGAGACCGATGGAGAGTCAGGACTCAGAGACACGATGGAGGAGTCAGGACTCAGAGACACGATGGAGAGTCAGGACTCAGAGACACGATGGAGAGTCAGGACTCAAAGAGACACGATGGAGAGTCAGGACTCAAAGAGACACGATGGAGAGTCAGGACTCAAGAGACACGATGGAGAGTCAGGACTCAGAGACACGATGGAGAGTCAGGACTCAAAGACACACGATGGAGAGTCAGGACTCAAAGAGACACGATGGAGAGTCAGGACTCAAGAGACACGATGGAGAGTCAGGACTCAAAGACACACGATGGAGAGTCAGGACTCAAAGAGACACGATGGAGAGTCAGGACTCAGAGACACGATGGAGGAGTCAGGACTCAAAGAGACACGATGGAGAGCTGGAGCTTTGATGGCAAACACTGACGGTTTATTTGGAGTTACGGCCGGAGAATTGACAAGACAGGTGGTGTGTCACGAGTTGACACAGCGGTTGCCAAACCAATTCTGAAGAACTCTTTCTGCAGCTCGAGGTTTTAACTAGTTCAGAGTGTAATAATCAACATTCTTCATCCGCGAGACTAAACAATTATGGACCCTGAATCTAACTAGAGCTCTCGTCCATAGGAAAGAATGTGCGCCAGGGAACCTCCGTCCCTGAACAGTAGACTACCTCATGGCGGCTTGTGCTCTTTCATAGCCTGGCAACAACAATGCGCCAAGCTGCTCCTCCTAAAGAGAGATAGCAGCAATACCCAAGCTGCTCCCCTTAAGAGAGATAGCAGCAATACCCAAGCTGCTCCCCCTTAAGAGAGATAGCAGCAATACCCAAGCTGCTCCTCCTAAAGAGAGATAGCAGCAATACCCAAGCTGCTCCCCCTTAAGAGAGATAGCAGCAATACCCAAGCTGCTCCCCCTTAAGAGAGAGAGCAGCAATACCCAAGCTGCTCCCCCTTAAGAGAGATAGCAGCAATACCCAAGCTGCTCCTCCTTAAGAGAGATAGCAGCAATACCCAAGCTGCTCCCCCTTAAGAGAGATAGCAGCAATACCCAAGCTGCTCCCCCTTAAGAGAGATAGCAGCAATACCCAAGCTGCTCCTCCTTAAGAGAGATAGCAGCAATACCCAAGCTGCTCCCCCTTAAGAGAGATAGCAGCAATACCCAAGCTGCTCCCCTTAAGAGAGATAGCAGCAATACCCAAGCTGCTCCTCCTTAAGAGAGATAGCAGCAATACCCAAGCTGCTCCCCCTAAAGAGAGATAGCAGCAATACCCAAGCTGCTCCCCCTTAAGAGAGATAGCAGCAATACCCAAGCTGCTCCTCCTTAAGAGAGATAGCAGCAATACCCAAGCTGCTCCTCCTTAAGAGAGATAGCAGCAATACCCAAGCTGCTCCTCCTAAAGAGAGATAGCAGCAATACCCAAGCTGCTCCTCCTAAAGAGAGATAGCAGCAATACCCAAGCTGCTCCCCTTAAGAGAGATAGCAGCAATACCCAAGCTGCTCCTCCTACAGAGAGATAGCAGCAATACCCAAGCTGCTCCCCCTTAAGAGAGATAGCAGCAATACCCAAGCTGCTCCTCCTAAAGAGAGATAGCAGCAATACCCAAGCTCCTCCCCCTTAAGAGAGATAGCAGCAGAACACAAGCTGCTCCTCCTTAAGAGAGATAGCAGCAACCAAGCTGCTCCCCCTTAAGAGAGATAGCAGCAATACCCAAGCTGCTCCCCCTTAAGAGAGATAGCAGCAATACCCAAGCTGCTCCTCCTAAAGAGAGATAGCAGCAATACCCAAGCTGCTCCCCCTTAAGAGAGATAGCAGCAATACCCAAGCTGCTCCCCCTTAAGAGAGATAGCAGCAATACCCAAGCTGCTCCCCCTTAAGAGAGATAGCAGCAGAACCCAAGCTGCTCCCCCTAAAGAGAGATAGCAGCAATACCCAAGCTGCTCCCCCTTAAGAGAGATAGCAGCAGAACCCAAGCTGCTCCTCCTTAAGAGAGATAGGAGCAGAACCCAAGCTGCTCCTCCTTAAGAGAGATAGCAGCAGAACCCAAGCTGCTCCTCCTAAAGAGAGATAGCAGAAACCCAAGCTGCTCCTCCTTAAGAGAGATAGCAGCAGAACCCAAGCTGCTCCTCCTAAAGAGAGATAGCAGCAGAACCCAAGGCCGTAGAACTATGCCGTGGGAAAGGAGACAGTGAGAGGAGAAAACGCTGAACTGGGTCGAAGGTTGAATACCTAAGCAAATGATTCCCTAACAACCACTCTTATTTATTTGTGTCTATGTTATTACTGCAGTGAGAGTTGCCAAAGAAATGTCGTTGTGCTTTGTATGATGACAATAAAGAAATATTCTATTGGTCAAAGTGACTTGTTTTTATAGTCAGTTGCTTCGCGCAGGGCCAGAAAGCTCTCACATCCTCGCTCTGTGGTGTGAAATCAAATAGTTTTTCAAAGACCCCCCCCCCTTTATCCTGCTGCTGTCCGCTCATAATGTGAGTTGTGTAACTGCAGCAGAGATAGAGAGCACTCCCTGCAAATAAAACAGACCCAGATTTACAGTTTCAAGTGCTTTACATCTGCAAATAGCTTTTCCATTAACGCTAACCAGCAGGAATATTGAGAGCGGGAATCAGAACATCAACAGCGGTTTGTTGCCTCTTTATTTCCCCGCACGCTTTCAAGCTCTGAAAGTATTAAATGGCTTTTGGGAAGTTGTCGTAAATAAAACTAGAGGAAAGAGCATTTACCTTTTTAAATTAAATATCGCGTCCTCCCAAACAAAACCTCCCTATGTCTGCAAACATCTGAACACCATTTAGTTTGTCATGAGGCGGAGACTAGGGCTGCACAAATTTAGCTTTTTTATTGTTAAAGCAATGCCAACATGTGCAATAAACACTTTGCAAAACACCGACTAATCACATGGATAGTGCTATGCTGCGGTTAAACAGACAACATAGAAACAGACAGTTCTTGAGTTGTTGGAAGGGACTTTATTTATTTTTGGATGGAGCTATGCTAACCGTTATATTTAAGATAAGCTATGCTAGCAGTTTCCCCTGCTTCCAGTGTTTGTGCTAAGCTACATGTGATAACAGTTTCCCTCTGCTTCCAGTGTTTCTGCTAAGCTACATATGATAACAGTTTCCCTCTGCTTCCAGTGTTTTGCTAAGCTACATATGCTAACAGTTTCCCTCTGGTTCCATTCTTTGTGCCAAGCTATGTTAGCAGTTTGCCCCTGCTTCCAGTGTTTGTGCTAAGCTACATATGCTAACAGTTTCCCTCTGGTTCCATTCTTTGTGCTAAGCTAGCAGTTTCCCCCTGCTTCCAGTGTTTGTGCTAAGCTACATATGCTAGCAGTTTGCCCCTGCTTCCAGTGTTTGTGCTAAGCTACATATGCTAGCAGTTTCCCCCTGCTTCCAGTGTTTGTGCTAAGCTACATATGCTAGCAGTTTGCCCCTGCTTCCAGTGTTTGTGCTAAGCTACATATGCTAGCAGTTTCCCCCTGCTTCCAGTGTTTGTGCTAAGCTACATATGCTAGCAGTTTGCCCCTGCTTCCTGTGTTTGTGCTAAGCTACCCCCTGCTTTCATTGCATTAAAACACATACATCTTTTAAATCCTACTTTTAGTGCATCTTCTGTTTCTTTTTTTGGAAAAATGTTCTGCATTTTACGTCACGATTGATTATTATGGATGTTTAAAAAAAGGAAATACGTCCTCCACAACAGAACATCTATGTCTGTTAGCTAAAATATTGCTTTTCACATATCTTTGCAATACTTTAAAGTAACACTGGGTCATTTTGCTGATGGTAGCAACAAGTATTCCTTCTTAAGACGCTCAGGTTTAGCAGCAGGGAACATTGTGACATCACACACGAGGCTCTGTTTCTGCAGATATGAGGCTTAATTGTCTCGTTAGGAACAAACCAAAGAGCAAAGTGACCCGAGGTGTTTCAGAGAGGTTTCCCTGGAGGTCGGTCACTTCCTGTCGCTCATGAATAAAACATGCGCTCTGTTATCTGCACGCTGCCAGGTGAAGTCTGCATACGATGAAGCCAAACGTCTGTCTGACTGTCGAGGAAATAAACACAAAAGAGGACAAATTACACCGAGTAATAATAAGAGAAGGAAGGAAGGAAGGACGGAAGGAAGGAAGGAAGGAAGGAAGGAAGGAAGGAAGGAAGGAAGGAAGGAAGGAAGGAAGGAAGGAAGGAAGGAAGGAAGGAAGGAAGGAAGGAAGGAAGGAAGGAAGGAAGGAAGGAAGGAAGGAAGGAATGGTAATTAGACAGCATCTGCTCACCAACTTACGCTGAATCATTGTAGTGAAAGAGAGCCTTTATGCAAGTTCCAAATCTATTTCAATGTAAATACTGCTATATTCTTTTATGTTATTATAGTTTTCTCAAAACAGTTTTCTATCTGTGTTTTAAATTGTTGTTTTACTTTTATGTATTCACCACGACACCAAGTCAAATCCCTGGTACGTGTCAACCTACCTGATTCTAATTCTGATTCTGATGCAACATTAAACCCACGTTAGACTTTGTTTACTTTGGATCCAGTTCAGCTTATTCTTTGCCTGAACTAGAGCGCTTCCACATTGCATTATGTTGTTTTCCAACTTCTGTTTCAGAGCGTCAGAGCTTTGACTTTGTTTTGCATCACCGGCTTTATCATCCTTTACCTGCCAAATAAAAACAATCCTACTTTTTTGGGCGCGAATGGAGAAACGTAAGAGTCCCACTATGTAATACGTTTATTCAAATAATGCATATTTTAGGACTGCAGGCGTTTGAAGCTGTCAGAAGAACGGTAGACACAGGTCTGCACTGCAAGTCCAACATAGTGGTGTTAGATCAGCAGTTCCCAACCTTTTTCAACTCAGGGCCCACTTAAGAATCTAAAAAAGGTTCGCGGCCCACATTCAACCATAAACAATACGGAGGCTAAAGAAAGTTCTCAGAGCACTTTTTATTTTATTCAGAAAAGGAGCTGGCGATCAGAAACAAGCAGACATTTCTATTACACGGTTTAGTTGAATCTCGATTCTGATTGGTCAATTCAGAACATGTGACACGTTGCTAATCCAGCAGAACAGACCGTTGCTAAGGACTGTAATGACCGTTGCTAAGGAGGATCAAGAAAGAGAAAGGAAAAGAGGTCAAATAAAAAAAAAATCTTAATAATGAAAATGTTTCCACACAAATCATGATGTTTTGCAAATTATTTGGCGGCCCACTTGCAATGCCTTCGCGGACCACTAGGGGGCCGCGGCCCACAGGTTGGGAACCGCTGTGTTAGATAATGATAACAATTTAAATTACGAGAGCCACGAATATGCCGATAGCTTGCTAGTCACATTACACATACGTTTCTATCCAAAGCGACGGACAATAAGTGCAAAAACCATAGAGATTCAAACTCCGAACAACAAGGAAAGTGCAGATATATTCACTTCAAGCAGTCATTAGAAACAAGGCCTAAGCTAACTCTTTAAAGTGCTTTAAACAACAACCCAGTTAATGAGGATAACAATGACTTTTTATTGCAAATATACCAATGAGTGTTTCCCAGAGCAGCGTCATGTCTGGCTCAATGTCATCAATAGTTGTTGAGATATTTCTAAACTGACTTTCCCAGAGCTTTATATGTCTTTACTGTTGATGCAAC
>JAAKFY010000004.1:3807515-3810015 GCA_011823955.1 Dissostichus mawsoni | reverse complement strand
TCTTTAAAGTAGAGACACTACATACTGATATACACCTGGACATCAGCAGGAGAGGACTCTTTAAAGTAGAGACACTACATACTGATATACACCTGAACATCAGCAGGAGAGGACTCTTAAAGTAGAGACACAAATACTAACATCAACCTGAAAATGAGCATGATATGGCCCCTTTAATGTAGCATGGCAGCCATAAATCGCTAACGGTTAGCATGTTTCTCATCAGACAGCCGTCAGACTCTCTGGATACGGAGGTCTCTGCAGTGCAGTCAGGCTTTATGTTCCTGCTCTTGAGATGTGTGGAGGAGGAGGTGGCGGTCAGCTCCGTCTAATTTCCCAGGAGGCACCGCTCTTATTACCCGTTACCCCGGGGAGCCGGCTCTGCGTTCAGCCCTCGCCTCCCGCCTGTCCTTCTGCAATTTCCTCTCCCAGATTTATGCTTCCTGTAATTGAAGAGTTGGGCGTTAGTTAGGCGAGGCGTCCGGAAGCATCACTCATGTCCTTTCTAGGGCTGCCCCCAATTAGTCGACTAAACGTTAGTATTTGTCGACAAATTTTTCATTAGTCAATTAGTCGAAAAAAAGAAAAAAAAGCTCCATCCGCGCTGCATGTGACGCGTGGAAACCTCAGACTTCATTCAGAGCGGAGCCTGGTCATTAAGGTAATTTGGTCGGGCAGGGAATCTAAAGTGTGGATCTTTCTGAGCGTAAAGGACCACGAGGTGACGAGGTGACGAGCAGACTACGACGGCAACAAGTCTCCTCCATCACAGCCTCCTGACTGCCGGCTTCATAACAGCACGGAGCTTAATTATCCACAACGTGTGTTCCTCTCTCAGACTCGGAGGAAAACAGCAGCAGAGTCAAGCTTTGTAGCAACATTTATAGACCTATAATATATAATCATTCTGACCTCAGAAAACGATAAAGCTTTAATTTCATGATGAGGGATTTTAGCCCGCTCATATTTTCAGTGTTTCCTCTGTAGTTTTTATTGGGTTGTTATATTCAGATATGAATAATAGAAACTAGAACTAAATGTTCCGTGTGCGTCCTCGCTGCTTGTTCACACACACACACACACACACACACACACACACACACACACACACACACACACACACACACACACACAATAAGAATCCGGAGCTCCTGCTGTTTATACCGCTGCGTCCGTGCGCTGTGACTCTCATGCGCTTTCTATTTAAAAGGTTCATTATTACAGTTTTATGTTATATTTGATGTGAAGCACAACGTACCATGCTGTTATAATAACGCTCTTTATCAGCCTTTGAAACTGAAACCATTTGGGAGGAGAAAAAAGAATTAAAATATATGTTTACAATCATAATGTATCATAAACGTGCGACGATTAGTGACTAATCGCCTTAATCGACGACTATTAGTCGACTGGAAACATCTTTAGTCAGGGCAGCCCTAGTCCTTCTACTAGCCTATCTGTGACGAAATCTAGCTACATAACACAAATACAGACGTCTGTCGTGTTGAATAACTACTTTCACTTTCATTTCCCTCGGCTTGTTCCGCCTTCTCCTTAAAGGATAATGAATAAGACTTCTAACTTGCACATGAAATGATTTTCTCATCAGTTAGTGAGCATTCCCCAAACCCAGGAACAGTAAGAGGTGTTTGAAACCTAACGCTTCACATTTAGTCGATAACACGCTGACAGAAATCATTAATATGAGCGCCTTCTTTCTGCCTCCTGTTCCCTGAAAGCCAATCCCTTCCCGACTCTGTGAAGCAGCTAAAGATGGAGTTTAGGTGAACAGAGCAGCCGGGGTCCATTAGTTAATGCAACCGCAGCGTGCCAGAAACTCCAAACACGGCGTCCAATTTCTTAATTCAACGTTTCTGCGCCAACATTTATAAAGACAGAGTGCATTTCCTGACGGAGCTTTATGTAAATCTGCAGCTATACATCACTGTGTGTGTCTTTTATTGCCTATATTTACATTATTATACTTGACTTTGTTTAAGAGAGGTGGGAGAAAGCCGAAGTGCTATCGTCTGAAAATACTCCAATACAAGTAAAAGCACTGTAATCTCAATGTACTCAAAGTAAAGAAAAACAAGAGACATCAGATGGTTTGAAGTTTTAGAGGGAGTTGTATGCAAGGACTGTCAGGGAATAATTTCCCCTGCATTCCTCCTTCGCCCTCTGACGCAGATGCCCAGCCTTGAGCAGCCGCTATCTCCCATAAGGAGGGGCTGCCCTAGCATATTGTTGTTGTTACCAGTTTGTGACCGGGCACCTCTCGGTCAGAGATAGTCATTGTTGTGGACACCTGGAACACATCCTTCTGGGGTGTAGATGACCCAGAGCCATAAGCGACAAGCGACAATTCAGTGTCCTCAGCTGTTTAGTCTCACTGATAAAGAATGTTGATCATTACACTCTGAACTAGTTAAAACCTGGAGCTGCAGGAGGGTCTTGAGGATTGATTTGGCATCTCTACCGTGTGGTCAGACCGTGGCCC
>JAAKFY010000004.1:3797515-3802515 GCA_011823955.1 Dissostichus mawsoni | reverse complement strand
ACAACGAGAATCCGGTCTGTGCGACGGACGGAAACTCGTACAACAACCCGTGTCTGGTGCGCGAGGCGTCCTGCATGAAGCAGGAGCAGATCGACGTCAAACACCTGGGCAGGTGTCCCGGTGAGCAGAGGCTTTCATTATAAACAGATATATAATAATAATGAATTAATACAATTTGAAAAAGTAAAATTAATATCATTAATCCAAAAGTGAATGCAAAGCAGATAACCAAACATAATACAAGATATATAATTACAATAACGTAAACAAAAAAAGAGATTAATAGGCCAATTAAAGCGGGATGTCGCTAATTAACAGATAATGTAAAAAAAATGCTTTCAAGGTTTACACAGTAAACGGATGAAAGCTGATTTATTTTGGGGACTATAAGAATATTTAATAAGCTGCTGAAGGAAAGCTCAGGGCTCGTTATAAAATATACGTTCCAACGAGGTGTAAATCAAGTAGAGAGGGAGAGGGGATGGAGAGAGTTCTGTCAATATTTCCTCAGGAATGATGGAGCATTAAAAATGGATGAGCGTGTGTGTGTGTGTGTGTGTGGTGTGTGTGTGTGTGTGTGTGTGTGTGTGTGTGTGTGTGTGTGTGTGTGTGTGTGTGTGTGTGTGTGTGTGTGTGTGTGTGTGTGTGTGTGTGTGTGTGTGTGTGTGTGTGTGTGTGTGTGTGTGTGTGTGTGTGTGTGTGGTGTCTGTTTAACATTCCCAGCAGCTCCTCCTCCTGCAGACAGCATGAAGACATGAAACCTGTAGAGAGAGAAACAAATGGTTGTTAGTCTGAAATAATGTCATTGGTTAACACAAGCTGACGAGACGTTTATTCTACAACATAAAATACCGCTCCTCCTTCGCGTCGAAAGGAGCCAGTTGAGGTGGTTCGGGCACCTAGTAAGGATGCCACCTGGGCGCCTCCCTAGGGAGGTGTTCCAGGCACGTCCAGCTGGGAAGAGACCAAGGGGTAGACCTAGGACCAGGTGGAGGGATTATATCTCTTCGCTGGCCTGGGAGGGCCTTGGGATCCCCCAGTCAGAGCTGGTTGATGTGGCCAGGGAAGGAACGTTTGGGGCTCTCTGCTGGAACTGCTACCTCCGCGACCCGACCACGGATAAGCAGGAGAAGATGGATGGATGGATGGATGGATAAAATACGTCAATAAATACCCCACTGGTGGATTTAAGAACAGAGATTCCTAACAAGAGTCTAAATGAGACGACTAAACGTCTACACGCCAAACATTAGCCACCTTTAGCTTAGCGGTGGGGACGTGAAGTCATGTGACTCTGCTGTAGTTCCTTTATAGCCCAACATTAGCCACCTTTAGCTTAGCGGTGGGGACGTGAAGTCATGTGTCTCTGCTGTAGTTCCTTTATAGCCCAACATTAGCCACCTTTAGCTTAGCGGTGGTGATGTGGAGTCATGTGACCGTGCTGTAGTTCCTTTATAGCCCAACATTAGCCTCCTTTAGCTTAGAGGTGGTGACGTGAAGTCATGTGACCGTGCTGCAGTTCCTTTATAGCCCAACATTAGCCTCCTTTAGCTTAGAGGTGGTGACGTGAAGTCATGTGACCGTGCTGTAGTTCCTTTATAGCCCAACATTAGCCGCCTTTAGCTTAGCGGTGGTGACGTGAAGTCATGTGACCGTGCTGTAGTTCCTTTATTGCCCAACATTAGCCTCCTTTAGCTTAGCGGTGGTGACGTGAAGTCATGTGACCGTGCTGCAGTTCCTTTATAGCCCAACATTAGCCTCCTTTAGCTTAGGGGTGGTGACGTGAAGTCATGTGACCGTGCTGTAGTTCCTTTATAGCCCAACATTAGCCGCCTTTAGCTTAGCGGTTGTGACGTGAAGTCATGTGACCGTGCTTTAGTTCCTTTATAGCCCAACATTAGCCGCCTTTAGCTTAGCGGTGGTGACGTGAAGTCATGTGACCGTGCTGTAGTTCCTTTATAGCCCAACATTAGCCACCTTTAGCTTAGCGGTGGTGACGTGAAGTCATGTGACCGTGCTGTAGTTCCTTTATAGCCCAACATTAGCCACCTTTAGCTTAGCGGTGGTGACGTGGAGTCATGTGACCATGCTGTAGTTCCTTTATAGCCCAACATTAGCCGCCTTTAGCTTAGCGGTGGTGACGTGAAGTCATGTGACCGTGCTGTAGTTCCTTTATAGCCCAACATTAGCCTCCTTTAGCTTAGCGGTGGTGACGTGAAGTCATGTGACCGTGCTGTAGTTCCTTTATAGCCCAACATTAGCCACCTTTAGCTTAGCGGTGGTGACGTGAAGTCATGTGACCGTGCTGTAGTTCCTTTATAGCCCAACATTAGCCTCCTTTAGCTTAGCGGTGGTGACGTGAAGTCATGTGACCGTGCTGTAGTTCCTTTATAGCCCAACATTAGCCACCTTTAGCTTAGCGGTGGTGACGTGAAGTCATGTGACCATGCTGTAGTTCCTTTGTAGCCCAACATTAGCCACCTTTAGCTTAGCGGTGGTGACGTGAAGTCATGTGATTGTGCTGTAGTTCCTTTATAGCCCAACATTAGCCTCGTTTAGCTTAGCGGTGGTGACGTGAAGTCATGTGACCGTGCTGTAGTTCCTTTATAGCCCAACATTAGCCTCCTTTAGCTTAGCGGTGGTGACGTGAAGTCATGTGACCGTGCTGTAGTTCCTTTATAGCCCAACATTAGCCTCCTTTAGCTTAGCGGTGGTGACGTGAAGTCATGTGATTTTTAACATTTTTGTCTCTTTTTAGAGGTTTTTAACCCCGAGATGAAGTTGATTCGGTAACAATTGTTTGATTTAAGAATAAAATAAAATACATTCATAAAATAATAAAACAAATTGAATAAAACAGTTTTTTTTTGTTTTTTTTTAATAAAATAAATCACATTCAATTCAAATAAAAATAAAATGAATGAAAATGAAATACATTAAATGTAAATGCGTGTATCGTCTGCATATAAATTGTATTTTATTTATTTGTTTGACATACACTGAGCAGTTTAAGATTGTAAAGACAAGAGGCCCCAGGATGGAGCCTTGAGGAACTCCTCATGTTATATTTGTCCGTTCAGAGGTGTACTTACAGACAGAAACAGGTGTGTTCCTGTCCTCTAAGGGGGACTCAAACTAACTTAGTGCAGGAAATCCCACCCAGTCTGTCTGTCTGTAACTGGCTCCATGTGTTTCCCTCCTCAGCTGATAAAGAGAAAGCTGGGAAGAAAGACGACAGCACAGCCCCTTCAAAGTGAATGTCCTAGGTAAGAAAACATTAATACAACTTCAGATATATATTATGTAGTTTTCCTCATCCGTTTGATCACTTATAGACTGATACTCACCGTGTTAATAAAGATCATGTGACACAACATGTTTTGAAATAAGTCCAGAAATGAGAGCATTAGAGTTGCATTATGCTACTAGTTGATAAAAAACATCATTTAAACGTTTATTTTAACCCATTTGTGCACGCAACTGAAACGTGCTGCAGCTTCGGAAACGATGCAGATATAAAAACCCAAAGTTTCCACATGAAGAAACATCTTCAGCAACTTGACAACACATGCAGCATTTAGAGAACATTCAGCAGCTTGAGGACACATGCAGCGTTTAGAGAACATTCAGCAGCTTGAGGAGACATGCAGCGTTTAGAGAACATTCAGCAGCTTGAGGAGACATGCAGCATTTAGAGAACATTCAGCAGCTTGAGAGACATGCGCAGCGTTTACTAAAAGCTGCAGAAACCAAACGCTGAAGAAGCTCAAAACACAACGGAGACCAGGGGACACTAAAGAGTGACGCACACAGCTGGGAGACCAGGGGACACTAAAGAGTGACGCACACAGCTGGGAGACCAGGGGAAGCTAAAGAGTGACGCACCAGCTGGGAGACACTAAAGAGTGACGCACACAGCTGGGAGACACTAAAGAGTGACGCACACAGCTGGGAGACCAAGGGCCACTAAAGAGTGACGCACACAGTTGGGAGACCAGGGGACACTAAAGAGTGACGCACACAGCTGGCAGACCAGGGGACACTAAAGAGTGACGCACACAGCTGGGAGACCAGGGGACACTAAAGAGTGACGCACACAGCTGGGAGACCAGGGGACACTAAAGAGTGACGCACACAGCTGGGAGACCAGGGGACACTAAAGAGTGACGTACACAGCTGGGAGACCAGGGGACACTAAAGAGTGACGCACACAGCTGGGAGACCAGGGGACACTAAAGAGTGACGCACACAGCTGGAGACCAGGGGACACTAAAGAGTGACGCACACAGCTGGCAGACCAGGGGACACTAAAGAGTGACGCACACAGCTGGACACCAGGGGACACTAAAGAGTGACGCACACAGCTGGAGACCAGGGGACACTAAAGAGTGACGCACACAGCTGGCAGACCAGGGGACACTAAAGAGTGACGCACACAGCTGGACACCAGGGGACACTAAAGAGTGACGCACACAGCTGGACACCAGGGGAGATGCGTAGAGCGTGTTTCTTCTAAAGGGAACTGTTTCAAGCCGCTGTAGCGCGTTAGCATCTTAAATAACTGCGTGGTAAATCCACCTTCCTCACATGAATGCAGTTGATAGAAACGACTTCCTGCTGCTCGTTAGCCAGCGTCTGAACCTGCAGAGGGGAAAGGAAACTTAATTAAAATCTCCTCTTTATACACAATACTGTCCTCACAACTCTGCAGAGCATCATGTGAGTGTCCTTTAAACCGCTGTAATGTCTCACGAGTAGAGTCAGGGGACGCTGCAGGATGCAAAGAGATGAAACAGAAACGTATTATCTGCAGCTCTGTGCATCGATTCCAGCGGTTGGACGTCTCTGGGTTTCTGTTGCACTCAGAGAGACAAAAGGACGATGGCATTAAAGGGCTGAGAAACAAACAGAAGATGCAGCGGCTCTCTGATAACGTGAAGAGGCGTCCGTTTGTACGACCTTCAGAGGACATGTCTTTCAGAGTTCATTATAAATTAATA
>JAAKFY010000004.1:3755015-3792515 GCA_011823955.1 Dissostichus mawsoni | reverse complement strand
AGAAGAGGGAAGCCTTGGAGTGTTCCTCTGAAAGACAGGTTTGTGTTGATTCCAAGGAATGTTTTTGCATCTTCGTACGAAATACTTAAACTCAGAGGATTGTAGAGGAAGTGTGTCGCCTGTTTTGAGGTTTCAAAGACTGCGAATTGTTGTTTTTTATGTAATTGGGAGAACACCTTGATTTGCGGAGATGGCTGTAATCAAGGTTTATTTGAATGTGGGAGAAATATTACGTCTTTTTCTACTTTGGTTTGTTTTAGTTTTTGCATTTGCTCCGCAGCGAGACATTCCAAGCACATAAAAAACCTATAATATCAAAAGATGTCGGTACAAATATGACTTTAAAACCCGTTTCCTTCTGGTACAAACATGTGGTGAGCTTGTTGTCCAGCAGGAAACACCAACATGAAGAGTAGAAGTGGGAAACATTGGAGTACGTTGTTCTGAAAAACACTCGAGGAACAGGTTCGTGTTGATTTAAAGGGATGTTTTTGCGTCTTCGTACGAAATACCCAAATTCAGAGGATTGTAAAGGAAGTGTTTTGAGGTTTCAAAGACGAAATGGTTCTTAAACGATGTTATGTAACTGGAGAAAGTCTTGGTTGCAGGGATGGTTGTAATCAAGGTTTTTCTTTGATGTGAGAGAAATATTGCGTCTTTTTTGTTGTTGTTTTGCATTTGCTCCACAGCGAGACATTCCAAGCACAGAAACATCTGATAATAATGGAACAAAAAAATCACTTTACGATACATATATTAAAGACCCTTTTTTATTAATTTACGTGATAAATTAAAAAGTGAAGACAGACAAATACTGTTAGAAAGTCAACAAGAACAACCCAGGAACTTCACATCTGATGAGTGACGATGTTTTGTTCCTTGTTGTTTTAATCTGTATGAGATGGTATGACGTGTTGTGCGTTTTATTTCAGAGTCTATGGACGAGCATCAGGGCCACATTTAGTTCAGAGATTAAAGTCTGCTTCTGAGGAAATAAGTCAGAATTTTTTTCTCAGAATTTTGAGACAAATGTCAACATTTTGAGGAATAAAAGTGGAAATAAAGGTAATTTCAGAATTTGGAGAAAATAGTCTGACATTTTTTTCCTATGATTTTTGAGAAAAAGCTGAAAATTCGGGGGAACAATTATTTTTCTTTATTTTGCAAAATGCTCAGATAAAAAAAAAACATTTGGAGAAAAAAAGGTTTGAATATTTTTGTTTTCGAATTTTGAGAAAAAAGTAAAAAATCGGAGAAAAAAAATCTAAATTGAGAGAAAAAAAGAATTTTTAGAAAAAAGTCAAAATAATTTTTCTCCAAGTTTTTCCGAAAAACTCGTAAGGCGCTTTCACACCAGAGTACTTTTCCCAGGAATAGTTCCGATAGTTCTTGGGATTTTGCGTTCACACCAAAAAGCCCCGCCCACGTAAAACTCCGAAAAGTTTTGTGAAGCCGCCATTTTATTTGCTCGCATTAGCATTATTAGCATTAGCCCAGCGCACCAACTAACTTATGACAACACAAACAAACATGGGAGCGGTGGAGTGATGACGAGGTGTCGGCGCTTCTGGCGATTACTCGCAAGACGCGACCCAGCAGCTTCTACTGAAGCCAGTCCCCAACTCCGGGGGGCTCCGGGGACTTCGGGTGGCAGTATACGCCGTGAAGTTGTTCGCGGCCTGCCAGTAAACCCAAAGCAGAAGAAGAAGAAGTGACGTCAGCGGCTTCATTTGCGTAATCCTCCCTCAGGGACTTATTCCGTTGTGAACGTGATCTACTAGGACAGTTCCAGGAACTAAAGAGTTCGGGGGACTAAGTACCGGGGACTAAGTACGGCAAAGTACTTGGTGTGAAAGCGGTTGATTTCTGAGAATTTTTTTCGAGACAAAACAATTTCAGAATTTTTTATCGAAGGCTTTTGAGAAAAAAGTCATAAATCTTCGGAAAAAAATCTGAATTCTTTTTTTTTAACTTCTGGTCAGATCTAAAAAGAAATGTCACATGTGGCCCTGATGCTCTTCTATAAAATCCCCATCCTTTACTTTTGTAAAATGACCCACAAGTGTTCGTAGTGTCACCATGCATTGATGAAAGAGAGTAATTGAGACGCAGCATCCCTCTCCACTTCATCCAGACTCCATGTTGTTGTGAAAACATACACGTTTTTGAACGAAGAGTCTGAGGCTCGTCTGCTGTCAATGTTTATCTCTTATTTTCTGACAGGAGTTTGTGTAAGGTGTTAGTCTAAAGGTCGTAGGTCAGCCGCCCCTGAGCAACGTGTTTCTTCGTGTTGTCGAACCATCGCAGCCGTGACTTCTCTAAATGTGACTAGAATGTGTTTGACATGTTAATATTCTGCATGTAGACTTCGAGAGGCTATTTTTGGTCTCTGCCAAAATAAAAAAGGAAATGTTTTTTAATGTACCCCGAGTGCCGATGTGTCATTTGAGTGAAGAGAAGCTTTGAAAACATTACTTTTATTTTCTCCTGCGGGCGTTTGTTTTCCTGTCTGTCCTCCTCTGCCTCATTTTTCAGCATATTCCACTTCCTTTGTGTGTGTGTGTGTGTGTGTGTGTGGTGTGTGTGTGTGTGTGTGTGTGTGTGTGTGTGTGGTGTGTGTGTGTGTGTGTGTGTGTGTGTGTGTGTGTGTGTGTGTGTGTGTGTGTGTGTGTGTGTGTGTGTGTGTGTGTGTGTGTGTGTGTGTGTGTGTGTGTGTGTGTGTGTGGGTGTGTGTGTGTGTGTGTGTGTGTGTGTGTGTGTGTGTGTGTGTGTGTGTGTGTGTGTGTGTGTGTGTGTGTGTGTGTGTGTGTGGTGTGTGTGTGTGTGAGATGACTGCAGAAACGCCTATTATTGACAGTGACCCGTGAGAAGAGACTCTTCAGTGCACGGACACAGAAAACACTTTTTAGTTGGTCTTCGCTCCACAGAGACACAGTGTCCTAATTCCATACTAATTCATGTTGGCGCAGAGTCTACAAAGGATCCATCTGAGACACAAAGCACATGTAGTGTAACGTGTAAACTGCTCTAAGCCTGGCAGGAGAAAAACATATTTTTTTGGGGTGAAATTGGACAGATTATGACCGTTTATTTCTCTCGATAGACATCAACGTGAAAAATGGGAAGCCTGGAACGACTGAACTCAGGTGACGGACTCACAACAGCACGACTCAAACAAAGGCTTCAGTTTGAAGAAAACACTATTTACACACTACATTTCTTCTTGGTTTTAACGCTGCAATGTTGCTGTCGTGGCTCATTCTTGTAGGATATTTAAAACTGCCACATTAACAGCGCTCCGCTTCTTGACTCACACGTTCAAAACCGTCCAAATAAACCTCTGCAGGCGCTGATTTCTTTGCCTTCCTTTGGCTGATTTATTGACTTCTTCCATAAAATGAACAAAGAAATAACAAAACATGATCAGTGTAACGTGAGGTCAAAGACTGTAAATAACAGCTGATCCTCTGGTTGATCACAATAAATCCAAACTATTCTCAGAATATTTAATTTAATACAAATTCATAAATCGAAAGAATATATTAAGACCTAAATTAATTGGAACATTTTAATTTATAGTCAGCACAAAAAATGGCTCTAACATTCCAGCCCCTAATTACCGAGAATAAAGCAATTACAGCAACTCATAAATACAGCCAATATTCAAAACAGATCATTTTCTACTTAACATAAACATGTCAGAGTTCATAGATGAAATTCATCTTGAGTTCATATAAAAACATTTCTTTTTCTAACTATAGTCGAGTTCCAAGGAATTACCAGGAAGAAAATGTGAAGCTGAAAATGAGATATTGGGTTTACTGCCCCTAAAAACACATCTCATATTCCTATGCATTTTGCTAAATATCTACCCTCGCTAATTGCCGCTTTGGGACTCAGTGGCGAACACAGATGAGGTTGAATGTGTCCTCCAGCCATGTCTTTATCACCTGTGCTCCCCCCACCTGTCGGGGTCCTTCATTGACGCTCCTGTCTAATTAAAAACTGCTCATTTGTTCAGGATCCAGAAGCGGAGCAGAGGTCACCGAGCCTCTATGTGAAAATACACCACAGTGTGTGTGGTACATTTCCAGAGATGGCAAAAGTACACACACCCTTTACTCCAGTAGAAGTACAGATACTCGTGTTTAAAAATACTCTGGTAAAAGTAGAAGTACTGACTAAACTTCTTTACTCAAGTAAAAGTAAAGAAGTTTGGGCTTTGAAATGTACTTAAGTAAAAAGTACCCATAACTACCAGCTGTTTTAAAGAGTACCTGACCTCCCTTTATATTAATGAACAATAATGTCATTGTTAGCTAATGAATGTTTCCATGCTGAACAACGGCAACATGACAACGTTTTCATTGGTCCCTCTTCTTTAGAGAAGACCAGGAAATGATGGATACACGGATCGTGTTCAAATCAATAGGCACGCAATGACTCTAAATAATAATGATCACGCCACCAAACACACATTCAGACTAAAGGAACCAGCCTGTTTGGAACATGGAAGAAGTAAAAGTACAGGTATTTGGGTTCAACATGGAAGAAGTAGAAAGTACAGGTATTTGGGTTCAACATGTAAGAAGTAGAAAGTACAGGTATTTGGGTTCAACATGGAAGAAGTAGAAAGTACAGGTATTTGTGTTCAACATGTAAGAAGTAGAAAGTACAGGTATTTGTGTTCAACATGAAGAAGTAGAAAGTACAGGTATTTGGGTTCAACATGTAAGAAGTAGAAAGTACAGGTATTTGGGTTCAACATGGAAGAAGTAGAAAGTACAGGTATTTGTGTTCAAATGTAAGAAGTAGAAAGTACAGGTATTTGGGTTCAACATGTAAGAAGTAGAAAGTACAGGTATTTGTGTTCAACATGTAAGAAGTAGAAAGTACAGGTATTTGGGTTCAACATGTAAGAAGTAGAAAGTACAGGTATTTGGTTCAACATGTAAGAAGTAGAAAGTACAGGTATTTGGTTCAACATGTAAGAAGTAGAAAGTACAGGTATTTGTGTTCAACATGTAAGAAGTAGAAAGTACAGGTATTTGGTTCAACATGTAAGAAGTAGAAAGTACAGGTATTTGGGTTCAACATGTAAGAAGTAGAAAGTACAGGTATTTGGTCACAGTAAAAGTAGAAAGTACAGGTATTTGGGTTCAATGTAAGAAGTAGAAAGTACAGGTATTTGGGTTCAAATGTAAGAATAGTACAGGTAAAATGTAAGAAGTAAAACTTAAAAGTCGTCAGAAAAAAAGTAGTGGAGTAAAGTACTGATACCAGAAACATGAACTTAAGTACAGTAACAAAGTATTTGTACTCCGATACTTCCCACCTCTGTACATTTCTACAAGGGGCAGGGACTCCGGCATGCTATACTGGAGTAAATATAGAGTTATAGAGTGGGGGGGGGGGGGGGGTATTCAGGGACAGGAGCAGCTGTTGGCTTCAGTCGAAAGCAATCAGTCATCTCCAAACTACCACAATGTACAAAAACCCATCATGGTACAACTCTCTGCAAAGAACTGGACAAATAACCGACTAATAACCAAGACTTTCCTAAACTACATTTCTAGCCCTGCGTTACTTTTGTTGTTGTTTTGTGTCAGATCTAGTTGGTCCACTGAGAAACTGATAAAGATACGATAAGATAAGATAAGATAAGAGGTACTTTATGATCCCAAGTTGGGAAATGTTTGTGTGCAGCAGCATAAAAAGACATGGCATTGTACAATACAATTAAAAGACTAGAAATAAATGTCAACATCTCAATAGGATTAAAATAGCAAAAATAAATCTGAATCAGAATACCTTTATTTGTCCCACAGAGGGGGACATTTGTTACAGCAAGAAAAGAGCCAAAGACAGCTTAATGCAGGGGGGTCAAATTCAATTTAATCGCGGGCCACATTCGCATAAAGGTTGCACTCAAAGGGCCGGTTGTAACTATATAAATATAATATATATATATAAAATAATGTATTATATTACATTATTGCCTCTGAATTGGATTATTATCGGATAGGATAATAACTTAGTAAAACTACGTCTGAAAGCAGAAGTCCAGGGCAAATAATTGCAAGTCTCTTCAGTGCACATGTCACAAAACGAGATGCATTGTGGGACATGTAGTTTATGGGCAACCTGCTTCTGTAAAGTTGCATGTAACCGTATAATAAACGTATTATATTCTTTGAAGGCTCTTGCGGGGCCACATAAAATGAAGTCGCGGGCCGGATTTGGCCCCCGGGCCTTGAGTTTGAGACCCCTGGCTTAATGTTACCCAAGAAGCATGCATACAAATATTAAAGATAACAAATAAAAAAATGTAAAAGAAAAATTACGCAATTTACAAAATACACATCCTGTAACAGTTCTGAGATATAGCAGCCAGGTATATATTAGACAGTTATTAATGGCACATATATATATATATATATAGCACATATTGCACATAATTGGTATTAAGACAAATTAGAAAACAAAGTAAAAGGACATTTTCACTCTGATTCGGACAAACCAAACAGACCATAGCTCGTTAAAGGGTTGTGGCGCTAACCCTTTAGCCTCCTATCAGGTTGTTAAAGAAATATCTTTTTGCTTTAAATATATGACAAAGTACGTTCATGACTTTCTCCAACTGTGTGCTAAAGACCAATGATTATTCCTCCACTGAATCCATTTTATTAACGTGTATGTGTTGACTGTGGCTGTTCAGAGCGGCGAGTGTTAAATCGGCATCACTTTGACACTCCTCTCGTCTCTATAAAGAGCTTCAGATCTCAGTCCCTGCCAATGTCCGGACTCTGCTGCCCAGGGGAAAGTAAAAAGGGCAGCGCTGCAATGCTTTAATCCCCCAAAACGCATTCCAGCTCTGTGTCATCACACCAGACAACTGTGGCCGCTTTGCATGCGTCCCTGCAGGGCTGCAGAATATTTGCTAAACTGCTGTTGATGAACACAGTCGCGCAGCTGCTAGCATGAACATGTGTGCAAAAATAACGCTAAATTATGAATCAGTGCACGTGGCTTTAACAAAGCGGCGCAGGACTCTAGGCGGGGGGTTTCCAATCATGCATTGCGTCTTCCCAAAATGTCCAAAGTGTCGCCTTACAGAGAGATTTTTTATTTTTAGCCCTGGGTGGTTCGTGTGAGGTTTCCCTTTGGATCCTGAGGCCTTTTTTAAAAGAGGTAGGTGGAGTTTAGCCTCTCTCCTGTCCCCAGACCTGAGTTTGGGTCACTGTGGTCGGGTGTTTCCACTCTCCGGTCTCCTGTTGGTAACTCCTGGTTCCTTTCCCTACACCAAACCACACTTTTAAGTATTAAGCAAATTTCGAAGAGGCCGATCCTTCATTATCATCGAAGCATTCCCCAAGCCAAACCACACACCTGCAACAAGTTTTGAAGTAATTTGAAGAGGCAAATCCTTCATTATCATCGAAACGTTGCAATGGATCAGCATAAGTATCGCACAGCGGGAGTCCAGGAGAAGTTGGAGATCCTCGGGGTGGAAGATGCTGACGGGAACCCAATCAGCGCCTTGACCATATTGTCGCTTCTGGAACGCGTAGCCGGCATCATCGACAACGTCCAGTCCTGCCAGCAGCGCATGGAGGAGCGTCAGATGGACCTGGAGTCCAACATCAAGAGCATCCAGGGAGACGTGATGAAGCTGGCCAAGGACCACACGGACACCAGCTGCACGGTGGAGAAACTGCTGCAGAAGACCCGCAAAGTCAGCGCCAACGTCAAGGAAGTCCGCATGCGCGTCGAGAAGCAAAACGTCCGCGTGAAGAAGGTGGAAACCACGCAGGACGAGCTGCTCACACGCAACAAGTTCAGGGTCGTCATCTATCAGGTAAGCAGAGTCAAGTAAAAAATGTCAAGATACGTTTGTGGGTCGTCGTTTTTGGAACAGAAGGTATAACTCAAACTGGAGGTACCAAGTTCTCCAGTTCTTTCAACAACTTCATGCATTGTCATTGTCCTTCTGATGCAAAACAAATAATTCAATCAATTGACATGTCAGTCACAGTAAGTCATTTAATAAGTGAAAAGGCATTTATGGGTTTATTTCAGTTAGTAGATGACGAGAAGAGGGGCGGATTCATGTGGTAAAAGATGTCAAGATATACGTTTGTGTGTCATGTTTTTTTTAAATCGTGAAGATGGAATTATAACTGAGACTGGAGGTACCACGTTGTTCTTTTGATGCAAAAACAATCATTTAATCAATTGATATGTCAGTCACAGTACGTTATGTAATAAGTAAAGAAGATCTTTTTGGGTTTATTTCAGTTAGTTTAACACCCTGGACTCCGAAAGCAATTTATAGAAAAGCATCCTCGTTATTTAAAGAGTACACACACTCTTATCCAAAGTGCAAAACGACTTTAAAGGAGTCCTATTCTTCCAAAGTAACAATATATTAGTTTTGAAGTTTAAACATGTGTAATGTTATTGCAATGTGGTTTAAAATAGTGTCTTTGAGCTGTAGTTGCCTAATTATACTACATTTTGAATGAAGCCCCTCATAATATGGTTTCATGGCTTCTTTTTGTTGCCAATATAACTATAAATTATTTAAATATACAACAATCACTATTAAAGTCGTGTTTTTAAAAAAATGTAACAGTCAAAAAGTCATCAGGACTTTGTGAATGTCGCCTGGCAACAATACCATTCTGATTCAAATGATGCTGAATTCCGATTGGTGCATGGAATCATGTGTCATCATCATTTCCAAATTAAGCCCCACCCACTTCAGAAGGCTGTTTCACAATAAAATCAGTTGGCCATTTTGTAGTGCTGCATGAATGTAGAATATAGTGATAATTATTATACATATTTCATATAGTGGTTAAAAATGCAATAGCGTAAAGACATATATCCCATCATGCATTGCGGTTAAGGAAACACAGTTGGATAAGAGAAGAAAGTTGCGTCATTATGGAAAACGTAGGAATTAAGGAGCTAAAATGTGAGCCGAGCAACGCATCACAAAACAAACAATAGTAAATAAATAATTAAGTTTGTGAAAATACGCTTTACTTGTGTAGTACGTTGACTTACTCAAAATAAAAGCTCAACCTCAACACATACCCCAAACTCATTCAAATAGCTTATGTTAATATAATTATCCAAAATGCAGTCGGTATTTATATCTAAATGTTGTTCATTTGGCGTGATCCAATTGTGCAATGATGTAATAAGACCAAAGGACCCAAGTAGTATCGGATAGTCTTTCATTTTGCCAATGAGCTAACTGTATAATCCTCTTAATAAAATACAAGATGATTGTTTTAACGTTGTGTGTTATATCAGGAAACCGTAAGAACAGTAATAAGCTGATTGAGAGCATTTTAGGGCCTTTAACAAAGAGAAAATAAATGAAAAACACCTTAAAACTCGTATCAGTGGTTTCTGTGGGGCAGCTCCTCTCTGGGTTATCAAATCCACGTTTTCTTTTATGAGGAACTGGAGCAGAATTAAGTTGAGAATACAAATCAGAGTAGGTTCATCTCCTCGAGGCGGGACAAATGTGGGCCAGCTACGACATCTAAACTGAAATAAACTCTGACTCAATGCATTCAGCGGCAGAGGGGCGATGTAAGGAAGTTTAACACCCTCGACTCCAAAAACAATTTATAGAAAAGCATCCTCGTTATTTAAAGAGCACACACTCTTATCCAATGAGCGAACAGCTTTAAAGAGTCCTCTCCTGTGATGTTCAGGTGTATATCAGTATGTAGCGTCTCTACTTTAAAGAATCCTCTCCTGCTGATGTTCAGGTGTATATCAGTATGTAGCGTCTCTACTTTAAAGAGTCCTCTCCTGCTGATGTTCAGGTGTATATCAGTATTTAGTGTCTCTACTTTAAAGAGTCCTCTCCTGCTGATGTTCAGTGTATATCAGTATGTAGTGTCTCTACTTTAAAGAGTCCTCTCCTGCTGATGTTCAGGTGTATATCAGTATGTAGTGTCTCTACTTTAAAGAGTCCTCTCCTGCTGATGTTCAGGTGTATATCAGTATGTAGTGTCTCTACTTTAAAGAGTCCTCTCCTGTTGATGTTCAGGTGTATATCATATGTAGTGTCTCTACTTTAAAGAGTCCTCTCCTGCTGATGTTCAGGTGTATATAGTGTCTCTACTTTAAAGTGCTCTCCTGCTGATGTTCAGGTGTATATCAGTATGTAGTTTCTACTTTAAAGAGTCCTCTCCTGCTGATGTTCAGGTGTATATCAGTATGTATGTCTCTACTTTAAAGAGTCCTCTCCTGCTGATGTTCAGGTGTATATCAGTATGTGTCTCTACTGGGACATGTCTCCATGCTTTAATGTTCAAAAAGCTCTTTATTTTTCTCATACTGCCTGTGCTGCAGCACCTCTTTTCACCCTCTGTCTGAAACCAGAGCCCAGTCTGCTCTGATTGGTTAGCTGGCCGGCTCTGTTGTCATTAGTCAACAGCTTAGAGATGTCCCGCCCCCTAGCCTATCATGTCGCGCTAGCCAATACTAGCGCGAGTGTTCAAAAGTGATGTTGTTTCGAAAGAACAAAGGGAGGAAAACAGGGATTTCATCCTTTGCAGGCAAAAAAAAGGACAAATGATCCTATTAATTTGTATTTAATTCAGTAGTCAGGGAGACACATCCTCGTTAATGTTAAACTTCAGAACAGTAACCGGGTCACTATGTGCCTCTAACAGCTGCTGAGGATCCCTCACACAGGAAGCTATTCTGGGAGCAGAGACATATTCTGCTGTCAAACCAGAGTCTGACATGCAGATTATCACTGGGGGGAAGAAAGAGGTGCAGGAATGAGTCCTAAAATCAGGAAATGAGTCAGCAGTTTATCACTTCCTGTTCCCTATTCTGGAAGTCATGGTTTTCTGAATCTGTTTTGGGTTGTTTCCTGAATTAAGGTCTGTGGTTAACATAAGCTGAAGAGATTTAAATTAAAATATGTCAGTAAATACCCCACTGGTGAATTTCCCAACATTAGCCGCCTTTAGCCTAGCGCTGGTGACGTGAAGTCATGCGACCAAGCTGTAGTTCCTTTATAGCCCAACGTTAGCGACCTTTAGCTTAGCGGTGGTGACGTGAAGTCATGTGACCGTGCTGTAGTTCCTTTATAGCCCAATATTAGCCGCCTTTAGTTTAGTGGTCGTGACGTGAAGTCATGTGACCGTGCTGTAGTTCCTATATAGCCCAATGTTAGCCGCCTTTAGCTTAGCGGTGGTGACTGAAGTCATGTGACCGTGCTGTAGTTCCTATATAGCCCAACGTTAGCCGCCTTTAGCTTAGCGGTGGTGACGTGAAGTCATGTGACCGTGCTGTAGTTCCTATATAGCCCAACGTTAGCCTCCTTTAGCTTAGCGGTGGTGACGTGAAGTCATGTGACCGTGCTGTAGTTCCTTTATAACCCAACGTTAGCCGCCTTTAGCCTAGCGCTGGTGACGTGAAGTCATGCGACCAAGCTGTAGTTCCTTTATAGCCCAACGTTAGCGACCTTTAGCTTAGCGGTGGTGACGTGAAGTCATGTGACCGTGCTGTAGTTCCTTTATAGCCCAATATTAGCCGCCTTTAGTTTAGTGGTCGTGACGTGAAGTCATGTGACCGTGCTGTAGTTCCTATATAGCCCAATGTTAGCCGCCTTTAGCTTAGCGGTGGTGACGTGAAGTCATGTGACCGTGCTGTAGTTCCTATATAGCCCAACGTTAGCCGCCTTTAGCTTAGCGGTGGTGACGTGAAGTCATGTGACCGTGCTGTAGTTTCCTATATAGCCCAACGTTAGCCGCCTTTAGCTTAGCGGTGGTGACGTGAAATCGTGTGACCGAGCTGTAGTTCCTATATATCCCAACGTTAGCCGCCTTTAGCTTAGCGGTGGTGACGTGAAGTCATGTGACCGTGCTGCAGTTCCTTCATAGCCCAACGTTAGCCGCCTTTAGCTTAGCGGTGGTGACGTGAAGTCATGTGACCGTGCTGTAGTTCTTTCATAGCCCAACGTTAGCCGCCTTTAGCTTAGCGGTGGTGACGTGAAGTCATGTGACCGTGGTGTAGTTCCTATATAGCCCAACGTTAGCCGCCTTTAGCTTAGCGGTGGTGACGTGAAGTCATGTGACCGTGCTGTAGTTCCTTTATAGCCCAACATTAGCCTCCTTTAGCTTAGTGGTGGTGACGTGAAGTCATGTGACCAAGCTGTAATTCCTTTATAGCCCAACGTTAGCCGCCTTTAGCTTAGCGATGGTGACGTGAAGTCATGTGACCGTGCTGTAGTCCCTATATAGCCCAACGTTAGCCGCCTTTAGCTTAGCGTGGTGACGTGAAGTCGTGTGACCGTGCTGTAGTTCCTATATAGCCCAACGTTAGCCGCCTTTAGCTTAGCGGTGGTGGCGTGAAGTCATGTGACCGTGCTGTAATTCCTTTATAGCCCAACATTAGCCACCTTTAGCTTAGCGGTGGTGGCGTGAAGTCATGTGACCGTGCTGTAGTTCCTTTATAGCCCAACATTAGCCACCTTTAGCTTAGCGGTGGTGGCGTGAAGTCATGTGACCGTGCTGTAGTTCCTTTATAGCCCAACATTAGCTTTTTACTTCTGGCCAATGGAGAAATTCCATTGGCTTTTTGTGGACGGAACAAAGGAGATGCTGCCTTCAGGGTCTACTGCAGAAATATGACATCCTGCACCACTTTACATACAGAGAGGGGTGGGAAGTATATCAGAAAGTGGAAGAACCGTGCAGTTTAAGTCGGTTGTATTGTGCAGAAACGTGCAATTAACTTGATATAGTTTAAATAGATATAGTTTTGTGCATCAGTTACTCTTTGTATTCCTGCAATCCAGGTTTAGCTCGGCCTCTCTCCGTCCTGCAGTGACGTGTTGAGTTTCCTGGTGACTGATGTCGGTTATTCTGAGGCGTCCGTTCCTCTCCTAATATAGAGCTTCAGCTGCTCATTTAACCAGGAAGCAGCAGGCTGACGCTGGCGGCTGAATAATGAACGCTGTGGCTATAATGAGAAAAAGATAAATGTCGGCTGTTTTCCACCCTGGGCCCTCGCTGTTGTTCGCAACGCTGGACATCAGGGGACGGGGTGTCATTTTATAACAACATAATGACTTTTAGTTTTTCAGATATTTCTGTTGGGTGCAATGACAAAGCATGAGCCGTGCAGTTTAAAGTTCCCACAGGCCCTGAACACAACTCAAACCAGAGGTCAGCAGCTAATAGAGAGCATTTCAGAACTTAATTTTACTGCACAATCAATACTTTTATAACTTCAACTTTACTGGTAATACTTTCCCCTAAGTATACCGTTTTGTATGCAGAACTTATACTTGTAGTGGAGTATTTTCACAGTATATTATAAGTGCTTTCTCTGCGGTAAAGAATCAGAATACTTCTTCCAAAAATAGGTTAAAATATCCTCACTGCTAAACTTCCAAGACGTTTACAAAATGTAGCTTAAAATTGTACACAGTTTAAACATTTGCTATCTGTATCCAGGAGACATTACTTTACTGTTGTGTGTGTGTGTGTGTGTGTGTGTGTGTGTGTGTGTGTGTGTGTGTGTGTGTGTGTGTGTGTGTGTGTGTGTGTGTGTGTGTGTGTGTGTGTGTGTGTGTGTGTGTGTGTGTGTGTGTGTGTGTGTGTGTGTGTGTGTGTGTGTGTGTGTGTGTGTGTGTGTGTGTGTGTGTGGTGTGTGTGTGTGTGTAACATAACGAATGTGTTAGTGTTTGTTAAATCAACCTGTCTTTCTGCTCTCCTCTCTTCCTCCACCATGTGAGGTTATTAATAAACGTCCTGACCCACATCCCTGCCGGTGTAATTATCCTGTCAGTCACAGTGTGTGGTCGAAGACCCCTCCCTGATTAATGACTGCGATCCTTGCAGGTGATCGCAGTTTAATTAGGATTAATTGGTTTCACATCCAAAGTCACCTGTAGCATCTCCCTAGTTACCTCCAATAAAAACCAATGGGATTTCTCCATGTGATTTTGGATTATTGCAGAAATGAATCTGTGTCAAACAAACGTTTATGATACTGACACGATTAGTTCAGCAGGATAATCTCCACATTAACACCACTTTATGATTTCTGAAGTAATAAACTAATGTTGGGCTATAAAAGAACTACAGCACGGTCACATGACTTCACGTCACCACCGCTAAGCTAAAGGAGGCTAATCCCGGGCTATAATAGACCTACAGCACGGTCACATGACTTCACGTCACCACCGCTAAGCTAAAGGAGGCTAATGTTGGGCTATAAAGGAACTACAGCACGGTCACATGACTTCACGTCACCACCGCTAAGCTAAAGGTGGCTAATGTTGGTCTATAAAGGAATACAGCACGGTCACATGACTTCACGTCTCCACCGCTGAGCTAAAAGTGGCTAATGTTGGGCTATAAAGGAACTACGGCACGGTCACATGACTTCACGTCACCACCGCTAAGCTAAAGGAGGCTAGGCTATTGGAGGAACTACTATACAGGAACATTATTTTGACAATCCCAACAACGCATTAAAAACCCATTGACTTCTAGAGAATAGAGAGCAGTAAGGCAAAAACGCTGACTCATTTCGGGGTTTTGGGACTCATTCCTCCAGCTTTGTTTAGTTGTTGAGATAGAGATCAACATCGCCCACACTGCCAGAACCAGTCGTCGGCCATCTTGAGTTCCTGTCTGGACGAGTCTCAGTTACCCGTCCTCTGTAAAAATAGAATAAAACTTGATCTCATGTTTTCAGAGGCTGCAGTACTCTCTCTGAGGAATATCATGTTCTCTATCTGGACCTGCAGCAACTTAGCAAGTAATCCATAAGAGACAGATGAGAAGACGGGTATTGATTTCATCTCCGTGTGCAGGGCTAGGGTCCTTGTGAAATTAAATGTCGGCATGAGCAGTGTGACATTTTATTAACACATCAGTGCTATTACCTCTTAGAGAGCCAATGCAAGAAAATTAAGATATTCAGAGGTAACTATGCCAAGATTCAAAATCCTGCAGGACTCAACTTTAAAGTGCTTTTTAAAATCCTCTTTTCCCTGTTTCTGTGCGTGGAAAAATGTCTAGCCCAGCAGATAAAATATATTATTCCTTCATGAGATGCAATTAAAGGCTATTGGCTGAAAGTGTTAGGGACATGTGAAATGTATCCACCAGGAAAAATACTCAATGACCAGAAAGAGTCTCTGTAGAGACATGAAAAGACTACAGGGAGATAATGTAAACGTGTTAACTACAAATACTTATACAAATAAGTTAGTTGCAAGTACATTCACACACAACTACAACCAGAGTCAAAACAACCGCAAAGAGACTTAAAAAGTACTTTAAACGTATGCAAAGACCAATGGATGACGTCATGGAGACTACATCCACCTCTTTATACAGTCTTTGTGCAAAACTCATAAAAAAACAATACTACCACGAAGCAACTATGACAATTACTATTCAACATCTCCCAGGTTGACCTACGAGAGATAGGGAGTTGCATACCTGGGTCTGATGGTATGATTTGTTTAGTTTTATCGCCATGTACTGTATTGGTGCAAAAGTAGGATAGAAAATTCAACATATGCGTAAAGCAGCTCTTACCATTGCTTTGCAACGTTGCCCAGGCTGACTTTTATACAAGCAGATATAATGTCATTCATGGGGAAATTACCAGAGTAAAAAAATTAAAATAGGTCAGATTTCTGAGAATAAAGTCAGAATTCTGAAAAAAAAAGATATTTTCAGAAATGGCGTTTCTGTACATTCATTTTGTCCTGACTGTATTCCGTTTACTTTCTTCTCCGCAGGGCGAGACTGAGATCCCATCAGTGGCCGTCACAAAGTCTCCCAAAGGAACCGGCCTGGAAGGAGTGGAGGTCGAACCCGACATCTACGACGTCCCCGCCGACCTCTCCTCGGACGAAGAGTACCTGAGCGTTGAAGAGGCCGACCCCTCCAGAGCCACCCGCATGAAACAATCCATGGTGAAGAGCACCGAGACCCTGAAGGCCGCTTTCTCCAAGGAGAACATGAGCAAAACCAGAGGAAACCTGGGCTCCAAGTTCCACAACCTGGGGGAGAAGGTGATGCCTCACGAGCGCCGGGACAAGATGCATCAGGCCGGCGAACGCCTGAAACAGTCTGGAGAGCGTCTGAAGGACAACATCGCCAAGAAAGCGCCGAACAGAGAGACCTTTCGCATCAAACTGAAGAAGGAGAGGGCGGTGGCTGAAGGGCAGGAAGGCGCCGAAGCTGAAACCGAAGGCGAAACAGAAGCAGAGGCCGAAGCTAAAGTCCCAGAGGAGGAGAAACCAGTTGCCTATACTGAAGTTGCGATGGAAACCAAGAGAGAAGGTCCGGTGGAAGAAGCAGGCGCCACCCGGATACCAGAGGACGAATACACGAAGTAAGATCGAACAGGAAAAGGAGGCGGGCAAATCGGGGAACCTCGAAACGTTGAGGATTTAGAGAGAAGGTTTGCGATTGGTCGACATCCACGATGATGGACACTCTTATCTGCAAGAATGTATTAAAGACGGAAGAAAACTCTGAAGTGGGCTTTTCGGGACTCATCCGAACGCGAACTGGTTATTTATTAAATGTCAGGGTGTGGAATTATATGATTCAAACAGCGTGACATGAATGTAAGAATCTTTATTTCAAATGATGAAAATCAGGTTTCAAGTTTGTTTGGTTAATTTGTGGAGTCTAAATTTGTGGGATTATAACCAGTGATTAGCACTGGACGCCTGGAAGGTAAAGAAATGGTTGATTGAGGACGATGAATGTTGTCTGGAGTTTGTGTACTGATCTTTTATCTGGATGTACATATAATGTTGTACATACTGCCAAACATTTGGGAGGTGAAATTCGGTCGTTGCGGGCCTCAGCTGGTCTCTGAGACGCCCGTTGAGGAGATAAAATAACGGATAATGGATTTAAACGTCAGACTGGTTTCTGTATTCAAAATAGTGGGAAGTTTAGAGGCGCTTGAAAGCAGCATCAGCGATCGCTTGGATAGACGCTAAAAATGCACATGGGAAAGGTTTGGGACTTCATTACCCAGAGTTCATTGCACCCGGGATAAACCGAGTGAAATGTTCAGGGGCAGGAAGTTGGGTAAAACATGGCTACCAAGTTAACATTAAATTATAGTGTAGCACCTTAATAATAGTTAAACTAAATTATAATTGTGTTTGTTGGGAGCGTCAGATCTGTCCCAACATTTTTAAAGAAATATACGAAATGCAATGGTAATTTCGTTAACATAGGATAACGTTTTCTCCATTACGAGACAGCACCAAAGTACGGTGGCCCTGAGGATCCAAAGTACATTTTAAAATGACAGTAAAATATTACATAAAACACAACTTCGTACATGTTGTGTTTTGACCTTCAGGGCCACCGTACCAACGTCATTAAAGACGAGCCGATATCAACCTGCGATATTGTTGATGAAAAAGACACTCAAAAAGAACCTCAAATCTGTCTTTTGATGTGTTTTTAAATATCGTATACAAGTTTCCTCCAGAAATGGCTGCACCGAAGGGAAATATTCAACATTACATTTTACACCATTCATTTAGGGGACGCTTTTATCCAAAGCTTATTTCAAAAAGTGAAATTAACCACGTCTGTTGCATACATTATAAACACATTTCCCCAAAGTGTTTTGGATCTCCTTTGGATTCAAATAAAACTTTGAGGCTTTGATTTAAGCTAAAAAACACATCTTTTTCCAGTTGTATTGAACAGCAGCAACAGCGGATAAAACAAATAAAACTTAGCATGAACTTAATAGAAACACAGTCCCTTATATTGATCGTGGACGTCAGACTGTAATTACTCTTGTGAAAGTGGATGTAGTGGCTTTAACGCTTTTTGCTGATTTTCGACGTATGAATGTTGTATTTTGTCGAGCTTTGCTGCTTGATATATATTTTATTTTGAAGTTTAGTGGGCATGCTGGCTGTATTCTCCTGGAGTGATTATTAGAGGAGACATTTTCTGTAGAAGCTTATCTCACATAGTGCTGTTGATATATATTAGTACAGTGTCTTATTCTGAAAAACGCACTTCCTGTATAGCTTTCATTTCACGACTTGCTGTATTTATGTTCCTGGTGAGTGAAACTACTGGTGGAACATTTAATGAAGTAGATTAATAGTATTTGGGTTTAAACAAGGTTTCATCTGTTGCATTTGTTTCTCTTTTTTCATTTTTAATTACAGCTCAGTTTCCATTTTGCGTTTTGTTATCATTTTTACAATCATCTCGATCCAGTTGTGCTTTTCAATGAGAGTCAGCTGATCGAGCGCTGTGTTGTTTTGGCCTGTACGCTATACTGTATAAGCAACATCTGACATTAATCATTTTGTTTTTGTATAAATAAAGACTCATGAAACCTCCTTCAACTGGTATTCAGATATTTTGATTCAGTAAAAGCAGTAATACAACACTCAATGATTACCTATTTACAGGTCAAAGTCATGCATTATTTTCTTAGAAGCGTCTTCAAAATATTCTTACAAACTAAAACTATAACGGACATTTTAAGAATAAACGTGTGTGTAGTGTAAACTAAGCTCACCACCATGAGCTGTTTTTAGATGACTGCTTAATTGTAAAGCCATTTTTCTTTACACTCCGCCATGAGAGACAACATTTCCATTCATTTCCACTTTGAAATGTTAAACTAAACCGAGTGAGAGGTGAAATATAGGGCAGTGCATCAGAGCCTGCAGCAGTATTAATATTATGAATCTATTTCTAATTAATGTTTTCATTTCTATCCCCCTTTCTTTGCACAGATGTGTGGATGGTACTTGAGTTAAAGCAGAAGGACTCAGATCTTGTACTCGAGTAAAAGTAGAAGGACTCAGATCTTGTACTTGAGTAAAAGTAGAAGTACTCAGATCTTGTACTTGAGTAAAAGTAGAAGTACCAGAGTGTAGGAATACTCTGTTACAGTAAAAGTCCTGCATTCAAAATGTTCCTCAAGTCAAAGTAGAAAAGTATTCTCATCAAAATATAGTGAAAGTAGAGACAGTAAAAGTAGTCATTGTGCAGATTGGTCCATTTCAGAATAATATATATGATATGTTTTATAATGATTGATCATTAAAGTGTTAAAATAACAGTACAGTACTCGAGTAAATGTACTTAGTTACTTTGCACCACAGCTGACTCGATGTCGCCTGGAGGAAATCTCTCTGCAGAGTTTTAATGAAATGCCAATCTTCCAGCTTCGCTCTCGGGGGATTTACAGTTCGACTCCTCTCCTCTTTGACCGGAAAGATCTCAGCAGCAGTTTGTCAAACGTGAAATTTATTGGCCACTAAAACTAAAACACCGTGGCCCCTATTATTCTCACAGAGAGCAATAAAACCAACCAGCTGCATGAAAGCGTGTGAAGACGAGGGCGGATAAAAACACACCCTGTGTCCGACTGTCAGATTTAAACTCTAATTATCTGCAGTCTGAGAACAGGAGAGACTCGCTGCTGAAAGAGCTTCATTCTGAAAGGGAAACCATGGGAGGTCTTTAATGAGATGGGAAATACTGCAGGTGGTTGATACAATCCTGGAAGAAGGATGAAGGGATGTAGGGAAGAAGGATGAAGGGATGTAGGGAAGAAGGATGAAGGGAAGAAAGGATTTAGGGATGTAGGGAAGAAGGGAAGAAGGGATGAAAGAATTTAGGGAAGAAGGGATTAAGGATGAAGGGATGAATGGAAAAAGGGATGTAGGGATGAAGGGATGTAGGGATGTAGGGATGTAGGGATGAAGGGATGTAGGGATGTAGGGATGAAGGGATGTAGGGATGTAGGGATGTAGGGATGAAGGGATGAAGGGATGTAGGATGAAGGGATGTAGGGATGAAGGGATGTAGGGATGAAGGGATGAAGGGATGTAGGGATGTAGGGATGAAGGGATGAAGGGATGTAGGGATGAAGGGATGTAGGGATGAAGGGATGTAGGGATGTAGGGATGAAGGGATGAAGACCTGTATTTCGAAAGGTGTTGACTCACTGGGAAACACGACACCGCCTAGAAATGGAGCTACATTTTACTGTGATTATTATCCGAAATTGTATTCAAGTGCCCGAAACAATGAGTGTGTTGAGAGAAAATGTATTAGCAAAAGCATTTCACAGTTCCAGCTTCTCAGAATGTATACATGCTGCTTTTCCTATTCTGCAATGACTGCATGCATGGCTTCTATGTGTATATTAGTATTGTCACGTGTAGTATTAATAAAGGATCTGCATGCTTCCTCCTGTGACTCTGAGCCGTGCTAACTGTGTTTCCTACAGCCTTCTCTCTTCCTGCATAGCTGCACTGACGCCAGGAACCATCATTTTGATTTATTTCTCAACGAGGAAGAGATGGAGACGCCTCTCCGAAGTGATTGCATCGGGCTCCATCTGTTTGAGATGCATTAGCCGAGCACAACTCAGCTCTTCAGGCAAACTGTGGAAGAGAAACGGCCTCCAGTGAGGGAAGGAAAGGAGGATCCACGACTCAATTAAGATACTTTCATCTGAACACATCTTCTTCTTCAACAGTTGAACAGCCAACAATTACAATACTCAAGTAAAAACGACTGTTTCAAATGTATAAGTACAGTATAGTCATTTTTCGACTTTGACTTACAAACATAATGTTTATCAATGTCTACTTTATTCTGGCTTTCTTCTCACTAAATAAAAGTGATACATGGTTGATCAATGAACGTCTTTAGATGCAGAATTTCCCAATAACAGCATAATAATAATAGCCCTCTTTGTAACATCGTTGATGAGCTTTTATTTGGACCGTTTTGACAGCAAAGCAACCATTGGAAGACTTTTATTTTGAAGACACTTTTTCTTCTTCTGTGCCAGAAACACTTCAAATTCAAAACATTCAATTTATTTATTTATGGTCATATATACATTGTAGTTCAGTCAGACAACTCACGTGTTTCTTAATATGTTTATTAGAAGCAGCATATAGTTGAGTTTGGCGTCTAGGCTCGGGCCTCATCACTCCACAGATTTACAAAGAACATCGAGTGATGATTAGATAACTATCCCCCCCGAGCCTACAGTGGATGCTGGGATGGAAGCTGGGGTGGTGGGGGGGCAGGCGAGCAGCAGCAACATGAAACACAGCAGCAGGAACATGAACGTAGCAGTAGCAAGTGAACACAGCAGCGGCAGCATAGCGAGGCAGAGGCAGGAAGACCTGGCAGCTTAAATAGAGCGGCATGTTTAGGAGAATGTGTTTGGTTGGTTGTAAGAGGGACGAGGTGCGTCACGTGTTAATGTATCATTGGTGCTCGAGTTGACTGCCTGAACTAGCTCGCAGGCTTAGCCTCATATATGGCAATGGAAATCTGAAGTCCCAGGCTCCTCAACACTGCAACATAAATATATATATATGGCATTAAAAATAAAACACAGTTTAAAAAACATTACAAATAGTGCAAGAAGAAACAGAGAATAATTAAATGGTACAAGATTATCCTGCAAGACCAGTGCAGGAAATGCAGGAGCAGTAAACTATATACATGTATAAAAGACTTGAATGTTTTCCGCAGAGCCTGAGATTGACTTCTCAGACTTTCCTTTGAGCGTTCACACTCTCACAGATTTACATTTACTCGTCACACAGAGCCAGAAGGAATTAGCAATCCAGGAAATGCCTTCTTTAAAAATAATAATCTGTGTAAAGCCAAGACTGTGTCCTCTTTGTCCACTGTGACAGCTACAACACCACCGAAGAAGAAGAGCCATCAACCCACAAAGGAAGAAGTGAACGAGTGTTTTAAAACATGCAGCATCTCCGCAGCGCCAGAACAATCAACCTGTGAAATGACATGTATTTATTACAAACAACCAGCTTCTCCCTGTCTGCAGCTGTCAGCAACAACAAAACCCTGAGAGGGATTTTCCACATTGTTATTCATTACATTGATGCAAATATTTTACTTTATTCCAACATCCACGTGCTTCATAATACTGTGAACCTTTTCATATCCCCCTTGTCAATATTTTTGCACAAATCCCACACCTCTTGAACTGAATTGTTTCTATATGTTTTTTATATCTCATCTTGTGTTTATTGTTCTGCATCAAATCACACATTCCTTGTATGCACAGATCTACTTTGCACATACAAAGAATGCACCAGAGGCCTGTACTGCGAAGCCGGATTTTCGCTTAGCGAGCTAACTTCAGGGTTAACTCTGGGTTTCCGGTCCTAAGGCGCTGGTTCTCTTCTTAGCGGGCTAGATCTCCATGGTAACTTATGCTGAACGGCAAACCTGCTCCGGAGCAGGTTAGGTTCCAGGATAAGAGATCAACTCAGTGAAAGCACCGCCTGCTGACCAATCAGAGCTCAGTGTGCGGAGTTTAAAGCGATCAAGTCATATTACAGGAGAAAGGAAATATAGAAAAACTGCCGTTGCAGGAAAGACGGCCGGCAAAAATCAACTGACTGTGAACGTGAAAATGAATAGAATATCACCTCCATCTTCGAGCAATCTGACTATTATAACATTAGCGTTAAGAAAGCTTACTGAAATATCTGCCACAACATAAGTAACCGGATCAAAGTGACATTACGTACAGTCCGCGGCACTGTGAGTGCAGACGTCGATGTGTCCCATTATCATTCATATCACATCATAATGTATCATATATCTCCTTATCTGAGTCAGCTGAGCCGTATCAGGCCGTGCAACACTCACAGTGTCACACATACTGTATGCAGAAGGATTATTTAAGCAACACATTAAGTTGACGAAACACTCGAGTCAAATGTAATTAAAGTCAGATCCACTCGTGTCTCAAGGCCCGGACACACCAACCCAATTTTGGCCGTCGATAGATGTCTGGCCGTCAATGAGCGTCCTGTCACCCTACTCAGATTGGTGTTTCCCGCACCGTCGTGTCTTTTCGGCCGTGCCGACACCTTCTGCCGCCGATTCGACATGTTGAATCGGGAGGCTAAAGGCTAAAGGCCGTCGGCCAAAGAAATCACTCTCACTCTGATTGGCTGTTCAGCTAGCGAATCAGTGCATGAGAAGCGAAACGGAAGTGAGGGACCCAAACAAACGATTAAGAAGGCAAATCTGAGATTTCATTGAACTCCAGCTCTCGACTCAGGTTCGGGAAAGCCTCGTGAGCTTCTCGCTGTAGAGGGAAAATGGAACGCACACGCTATTTGTTGTTGTTATATCACGCAGTCTGTCTTCCGGTTGTTGCCTCTTTTGAATGACGAATACACACTACCGCCGCCTGCTGGCAAGGAGAGTTATTGCCACTCACGCATGCGCAGTTCGTACGTGCTACTTGGCCGTCGGCTGAAGTCTTTGCGGTGTGTTCCAGTGCGACTGTTGGCCAAGACGCAGGAGACGTGAGGCGACACAACAGTCGGGTCCGTCGGGACGTGTTCTTTGGTGTCAGCTTGGTGTGTAGGCCCCTTTAGACGGGGCAGTGATATCATAAACCTGTTAATGTACGCATTCAAACAATTGTTCTTTTACCAGCTGTTCTGTATTCACCTTGCAGGTACAACTATGTGGCTTTTATCCTGGATAAAGTGTTTAAGTCATGGATGTTTAAAGTTTAACTTCTTCCTATTTGTCTAATATTATAGTTTACTTTCATTCAGGAAGTACGACGCTGTACGCTTGTCCATGTTGTGATTGGTCAAATGTTGCTAACCCCGCTGAAAAAACCAGCATAGACCAGCATAGTGTTGTGTTTTGGTGCTGGTCTATGCTGGTATGCTGGTCTATGCTGGTCTATGCTGGTCTATGCTGGTCTATGCTGGTATGCTGGTCTATGCTGGTATGCTGGTCTATGCTGGTCTATGCTGGTCTATGCTGGTCTATGCTGGTCTATGCTGGTCTATGCTGGTATGCTGGTCTATGCTGGTCTATGCTGGTATGCTGGTCTATGCTGGTCTGCTGGTCTATGCTGGTCTATGCTGGTATGCTGGTATGCTGGTCTATGCTGGTCTATGCTGGTCTATGCTGGTCTATGCTGGTATGCTGGTATGCTGGTCTATGCTGGTCTATGCTGGTATGCTGGTCTATGCTGGTCTATGCTGGTCTATGCTGGTATGCTGGTCTATGCTGGTATGCTGGTCTATGCTGGTCTATGCTGGTCTATGCTGGTCTATGCTGGTATGCTGGTCTATGCTGGTCTATGCTGGTATGCTGGTCTATGCTGGTCTATGCTGGTCTATGCTGGTATGCTGGTCTATGCTGGTCTATGCTGGCTATGCTGGTATGCTGGTCTATGCTGGTGATAGATGGATGACCAGCATTCTAACTGGTCATCCATCTATTTTAATCTTTACGTTAAAATTCGGCAGCTGTGGTTGCCGGAACTTGATCGTTAAAGTATAGTAAAATACATTACAAATTACAGTTGGTTGGCATAGATAGACGTTACAGTCAGCAATTACTTATGGTGAATTGCAATGGCAAAAACCAATAAAGCTAGTGTACACGGTGCAGCTGTATTATCTGGGAAATAGAAGAATCGGATCAGGATTCGGTATTGGCAGACAATCAATATCAAATTAATCGGATCGTTATTAGCATCAGCACTTGATCACCTTTGTCGACTTGCAGCCTAAATACAAAGATAGCTCCACTCCTCTCCTAACACTCTTATGTACCTCTAATAAGCCTTGGTAGAACTAGGGTCCGAGTCATGGGGTCCAGAACTGACTGAAGACATGTGGAACAGAGTCATTGGGTCCAGAACTGACTGAAGACATGTGGAACAGAGTCATTGGGTCCAGAACTGACTGAAGACATGTGGAACAGAGTCATGGGGTCCAGAACTGACTGAAGACATGTGGAACAGAGTCATGGGGTCCAGAATTGACTGAAGACATGTGGAACAGAGTCATGGGTCCAGAACTGACTGAAGACATGTGGAACAGAGTCATTGGGTCCAGAACTGACTGAAGACATGTGGAACAGAGTCATTGGGTCCAGAACTGACTGAAGACATGTGGAACAGAGTCATTGGGTCCAGAACTGACTGAAGACATGTGGAACAGAGTCATGGGGTCCAGAACTGACTGAAGACATGTGGAACAGAGTCATGGGGTCCAGAATTGACTGAAGACATGTGGAACAGAGTCATGGGTCCAGAACTGACTGAAGACATGTGGAACAGAGTCATTGGGTCCAGAACTGACTGAAGACATGTGGAACAGAGTCATTGGGTCCAGAACTGACTGAAGACATGTGGAACAGAGTCATTGGGTCCAGAACTGACTGAAGACATGTGGAACAGAGTCATGGGTCCAGAATTGACTGAAGACATGTGGAACAGAGTCATTGGGTCCAGAACTGACTGAAGACATGTGGAACAGAGTCATGGGTCCAGAACTGACTGAAGACATGTCGAACAGAGTCATTGGGTCCAGAACTGACTGAAGACATGTGGAACAGAGTCCCATACAGGCATGGTTCCATGTTCAGGAAACTGGAACTTTGAACAGGTGTTTTCATCTTTTCTGCCTGAAGATTCACAAGTTTAATTTGTAATTTATTTTTTTATCCACTCTTGCATTTTGTAATGTGTCTGAATTGTTATTATTTCTGGTGTAATTTCACCTTTGATGAGTACATTTGTTGTCCTTAACAACGGTCAATAAGTGCTTGACAGCGGTCTTCACAACTGGATTAACAACGTGTCACGTGTTCTGAATCGACCAATCAGAATCGAGTATTCAACTAAGCCATGTAATAATGGAGAATAAAGCCCAGTGAACACGAGTTAACAAGAATTCATATTAAAAAGCAAGGCATAACGCATTCCGGGAAAAATGCAATTTAAACGGTAATGAAAGATTATTTTATGTTCTGTACAATATTTATAACTTTGATAAAAAGAAAGAGGGGAAACCACAAGAATGAGTTTGAAGTAAGCTGCTGTTATTTTCAGCCTCCTGCTCGAGCTTGATCAGGCTGAGAAACAGCTTCTTCCACCAGGCGGTCAGGATGCTGAACTCTCTCCCCTCCCTCCCTCCCCCCTCTGACATCTCTCCCCTGACCTCTCCACCCTGCCCCAGATGGACCTGGACTTTACCCCATCCCCCCCCCCCCCACACACACACACACACACACACCCTTCCCTCATCCAGCACCAGTCACTTTTCTACCCATCTCCTGCACTGAAACTGTACTTTGAGCATAATTTTCTCTTTTGCACTAAAGAATATTTGCATTAATGTCAATTCATGTTCTGTGGATTGTTTTTTTTAAAATATATTAGTACTTTAATACTACTATTACTTAGTTGTACACCCCGTTATCTAGGCCCTTTTTGTATCTTGTTTTATGTATATATGTCACACTGTGGGACTGCGAGAAACGGTATCTCAAGATTTCTGTATGTTTAACACATGGAGAAATGTTGACAATAAAGCTGACTTTGCCTTAACACGTGGCGCATTAAGTGTTGAGTGAAAGTGTTTTATGGAGCTGCTATCAACAAGGAAACAGTTTGATTCTGCTTCGTTGGAATGCAAAGACCATTTCATATTCGGCTATCCTTTTTTATAAATGTGTAAATTCCCTAGAGAAAAATAAAGCCAATGAACAAGAACTTTTTACTCGTTCTTTACATAGTTATTATTGTCGTTCTGATTTTAGGATTTATTTTCCACAATCCATTTTGAAGCCATGACTGAGCCTTTTTCTAATCTATCTGCATGTATTGTTTAACCATGTAAGTTCCTCAGGGAAGCAGCACTTTATTACGGCCTCCTAAATGACTGGGAGGATTTAGCGTGCGTTGTCCCATCGTCGATGTGTCACGACTGAGGTATTCCTTTATCTGACGCACCTAAAGTAGGAATCAAAATAAAGGCACTTCCTTCCAATCTGAAGGGTTGTCTTTTATGGTTTTGGTTTAAGGGTCAGATAGGGAGGAAATAATAAACAGCGCTCTGGGAATGGCACCTATTGTTGAATCTGAGACACCTGCTTATCATACAGATTAACCCACTACCTAACAAAGTGCCGTGAAATGATCCTAATCTAAATAATGAGGCACCAACGTTTCCTAGAAACATGACTCAAGCTAAAGTCTCCCTTTTTATCATGTTCTGTAAATAAGGCCATAACGATGTTGGCACATTGGGTTTACATTCATTTCCTGTTTTGTGACCTTACGGTAAACTTGACTATGTGTTGAAAGAAATCCATATATTTACAAATCAAAGTTCAAATAATGTTACTTTTTCATTTGGAAATAGCCGTTTGTATGCACATGTCAACCCGTGCTCTGTCATCTGATACCCAGTACACTCTGTAATGTCGGTGTCCCTGAACACAACTCAAGTCAAAGTGCCTGTCGGAGGTCCTCTTGCACCACTGAGCTTCAAAGCCTAAATTCACATGTAATGACAGTTGATAAGGATAACATATGTTTTTATTCAAATCAAGCTAATGGAACATGACACAATAACAGAAAAAGTGAAAATGAGTTCAGTCTGTTTCCTTCAACCCTTTCATCCCACCCCATTTTGAAACCAAACACTAGGGGATGCTAAAGTCCGACATCTAAATAGGCCACACAAAGTGGCTTTAACATCTGTGGCAATAAAGCAATTTGGTGAAATTTGTCATATACATATAATGTGTGGTTATAGTGAAGTCCAGTCAGTCTAAAGTTCACTGTGTCCGACCGTGTGTTTAGGTGAAGGGGCTGAGGGTGGTGGTCGTTGTGTTCGTTGGTTGGTGAGGTTCAGCATGACGTGATCCCGCATACAGCGCAAGTCAGTGCTGATCACACACTGCTCGATTAACTCCCATCAAGATTAACAGCAAGATGAGCAGCAGATCGAGCAACCCGATGCAGCCGTTCCACCAGCCGGTCCAGCTGCAAGTCGTGAGGCCCCGTCTGGATCGGAGCGGCTATCGCCTTGCTGGCCCCAATGTCAATGCAGATGGCCGAGGGGCTTTCAGAAGAGCCCAAGCTGGGGTCTTGCTTGGAGCTTTTGTAGCACAGCTTCTCCCCCTCCAGCCACACGGCTCCTCCTGCTGCTGGTGGCTGGGCAGCTTGCAGAGGACCTCTCGGCTGGTGGGGAGGGCGGGGGGCCCTGCTCAGGCAGCGTGGGGGGTGGCGGCAGAAGGGGCATAAGAGGCAGTCACTCAGCGAGACGGCCATGAGGCGGAGAGGCACTCCAGGCAGAATGTGTGGGTGCAGTCCAGCTGCTTGGGTGTTTTGAAGACATTGTCGTAGGTGTTGTAGCAGATGGAGCACTCCAGCTGGCTCATGATTGACACCTTCTTTCTCAGCTCTCCAGGAGAGATTTGAGGGGCGACCTGAATTTGTCAAATCTGTGGTTCCATCTTCAGGAATATTTAACTCTCCTTTGTCGAGTCCCCTCTGGACTTGTGGGCTCTTTCTTACTTTTTATTGATCTGTTCTTAACTTCAGAACGATCTGGATAGAAAACAGACCACATGTACAGGTTAGTTTTCATATCGAAGGAATCGTGCTGCTTTTATCATAAAAACTGCAACATACTCCCAACAATTAAACAAGATCTAGTACATCATTGCACATGTTATGAAGCCCATTTTTACCCTCACATAGTTAATAATACTGACATAAGCTAATAAGGTTTGAGTCTGTCAATGAGTACTTCCCTCACAGGTCTGATGTTAAGTGGGATGAATGTGTTGAGTGATATTGAGGAACTGAAGCATAGTCCAATTAAATGAGTCAGTGAAATGGCAACAAAGGAACGGGAAGGTCAATGTCCATCCCATAAATACGATGGGGCACAAGGCACAGACAGTGTGTTATTGTTTATATAACGCTTAGTTTATTTATGACACAATCAAAGATTTCCATCATGAGACCATTCGACTCAGACCCGAACAGGAGATGCTAAGGCTAGCCATATGCCGGACCCTTTATTCCAGAATGATTATTGAAATTGTCAACCTCTACTGACCAAGTTTAACAGCCATAGTGGTATTTGTGTTGACGGTGTAATGTTGACTGGTAAATGATTTATCTTGTGATTGCTTGCTGGCGTCATGTCACACGTTGAGTAGAAAAAACTGTCTCTACAGTTTCAGCAGAAAAGTTTACAATGAAGCACAAAGTCCCTATTTGTATTAAAGGTATGGTAGGTAAGAATGGAGAAACCAGCTCGAGTGCGCTAGAATTTGAAAGTACACAACCGAAAAAATCTGCCCCTTCCTTCAGAGCCCCTCCTCCAACACACACGAACATGACCAATGAGGGCACGAGATAAGTGTGTGCACAAGATGGAAGGCTGACAGGCAGGTAGGCCATCCAGTTATTTTAGCCGGCCGGCTCAGATGATTGGTCGTGCTTTTTACAGCGCAACGGCTTCCACAGATGAAATATTTGTATATATTTATTGTCAAAGCATTTAATATATTCATTGCTATCAGGATGTTAAAAGCATTCCATGGAACATAACAAAAAGTGTTTCTGAAGTGAATTACCTACCCCACCTTCAAGCTAGCTGCCAAAGAAGTACAGCTTAAAGGTAGGGTAGGTAATTTGGAGAACCAGCTCGAGTGCGCTAGAATTTGAAAATACACAGCCGGAAGAATCTGCTACATCCTTACAGAGCCCCTCCTCCAACACACACGAACCGCACATGACCAATGAGGGCACGAGATCATTTGTGTGCACAGATGGAAGGCTGACAGGCAGGTCCATCCAGTTATTTAGCCGGGCGGCTAAAATGATTGGTCGTGCTTTTTACAGTCCTACGGCTTCCACAGATGACATTTTTTTAATGGATTTTTGTCAAAGCACTTAAGATATTCATGCTATCGGGATGTTAAGCGCATTCCATGGAATATAACAAAAAGTGTATCTCGAGCCGGTTTCTCAAACTTACCTACCCCACCTTTAACATGAAAACCTTGGGTAGAGTGAGCTAACATAGCTAACTTCATGTTGAACACAAAACCTCTAACGTTCATTACATTGACGATTTTAATCAAACTTAACTCTCTCAACTTGTAATATAACGTTAGTTAAGTTAACTTACCCTTAAATACTACATCACGTTGTTCAGGGCAACAAACTGCAGAAAACGTTAGCTGCTAACTGTTGTTAGCTAAGACAGCTAGCTTTTGTTAAGGGATAACAATAGCCTTTTAGCCACTTAAAGTTAAGTTAACATTAACGTAACGTTGTAAGAAAGCAAAACGAACCTTGGAGAAAGCTTTTACTCTCAGACTGGGGGAAATTATGTAGCGTGTACTCCAGAAGGACTTGTAGCCGCCTAAGTGAGAGCTGACCGAGCGGTTCCTCTGAGCAGATGGGCGGAGTCACACAAACGCTCTCATATAAATTGACGTAAGGTCCGTGACGTCACCCATAGGATTCTGCAAAGTTGCCGAGAAGCCCTTAGTAGGCGGAGTCGGCCACTAACGGCTCGACAGTGACGTCAGAGTCCAACTCCCGCCTGCTCCAAATAAGGGCAAAGAGGCGGAGCCGAGGCGGGACCTCGTGCCACCGAGCGGGAAGTTCCAGAGTTAGCTGAAGCTACCAAGCTAAGCTAACATGCTCCCGTCAGCACACTGCCGTCGCCTTTTACGTTTCTAAGGTAAGCGGACATGAAACTATTCAGCAAAACTATAAATAATAATCTAAGTTATTGAGTTTTTAGTATAAATACTTCAGAATCTTAAAATCTCTTGACGTTTGTATGCAATTGTGCTAAATGCAACACTGGAATCAAGCAAATATTAATGTTTGCATGACAATAGTTCTTATATTTAGCTGTCACTTAATTATACGTTTAATAAATTTAAGTCAAGCTAAGGTACACGTGATGGTAGCTAGTTAGTGCTCTTACCTGTGAGGCCTCCTCCAAACAGCATAATAACCAGACTGTATCATTAAAACTAAGTACCAGTTCTAGATCCTTGACTTTAAACAAACAATTCAAAAGACAAAATGTATTTAAAGACCAATCTTATTTGAAGGTGCCTCTTAACCTGAGATATTAGTTATACAGTAATAGTATTGACAATCTAAAAAAACTGAGCAACTCAAAAGTCAACTTTATATTTCTTATTGTCTAGCATTTATTATTTTCATTTTTCCCCTCTCATATTCAGTGTGGACGGATTGAGACAGCGTGGTGTCCAGAGAGCTGCAGAGACTTCAGGGAGAAACCTCCGTGTGATGGACGGATTGAGACAGCGTGGTGTCCAGAGAGCTGCAGAGACTTCAGGGAGAAACCTCCGTGTGATGGACGGATTGAGACAGCGTGGTGTCCAGAGAGCTGCAGAGACTTCAGGGAGAAACCTCCGTGAGATGGACGGATTGAGACAGCGTGGTGTCCAGAGAGCTGCAGAGACTTCAGGGAGAAACCTCCGTGTGATGGACGGATTGAGACAGCGTGGTGTCCAGAGAGCTGCAGAGACTTCAGGGAGAAACCTCCGTGTGATGGACGTCCTGTCTCTTGGTTTGGAGAGGACTGAGGGTCTTTCCTCTGCGAGGAGGACCAGGCCTGATGGAGGAGGACCAGGCCTGATGGAGGAGGAGCAGGCCTGATGGAGGAGGAGCAGGCCTGATGGAGGAGGACCAGGCCTGATGGAGGAGGAGCAGGCCTGATGGAGGAGGACCAGGCCTGATGGAGGAGCCCATGCTGGGCATAGCCGATACCAACTGCACAGGCCTAGTCTGTCACTTTATTTGACTAAATGTGTTTAATTATACATTTAATAGGTTTACACTTTCTGTCCATATGTGCTTTTTATTTAAAACATTTTTGATTAACTTTTGGTTCACATTTCAATAAAATTGTATTTGCACTCCTTTTGTCCGTTATTCTTACTGAAAATGTTAGATTACACATTCACATCTGACTGAAGATTGGCCCCATTTATTTGTGACGTTGCAAACTCTGCGGTACAAGGCACAGTGTGTGAAGCTCATAAAGTGAGGCAAATAGAAATATCAGCTGATGGAGTGTAGATGTGGAAATAGGTGCATTCGATCAGCTGACTTTGTTTTCACAATAAAAGTAGTTTCTTAGTGAATATCCTGTACTGGTCTTAAAATCTCCTAACATCAGCTTTTCATTTTCCTCTTGGATGTTCTTCTTGACCTCAGAGAAGGAGAACATGTTGAGTCGTGTCTTTCAGGCATGTCCTTTCCTAACAAAAATTACAGGAAACAAAACATATTATTGCAGAACAAGTGTGTTATTTATGAAAGAGTGTGTGTTTAGGGGCTGTAGATATTTTATTTGTAATTGTAATGTTTTTTTATTTCAACAGTGAGCTACAAGACAATCAGATGATGAATGAACAGTATGAAATTCATCAACATTGAAATATATTTTATTATCAAAATAATATTTAACTGTTATCAAAACTTAGTGCAACTGTAGAAGCTTGCTCTGTTGTCTCACTGAAAGAATCACTTTAACCATTTTTTACAGACAATATTGAGAGATAAATAGTACAGTTCTCACTATGTGTTAAATAGCTTTGCCTTCAATACATAACAATACTCAACTCCCTTTTCAGACTCAGTCTCCTGACCAACTTCCTCAATGTTCTCCTGAGTCTTCAACAGACTCTCTCTGTTTCTCCGAAGCACTTGTCCATTCTCCGTTTTCACAGTGAATGACCTGGGACCCACTTCACTGAGGACAGTTGCTTTCCTGGTCCAGGAATCAGGACCCTCAATTCTCACAACATCCCCTTCCCGAAGAGGTTCCAGTCTCCTTGTCACTTTGTCATAGTCCATTTTCTGTTTGAGCTGGAGCTTCATTCTCTTATTATCCAGCACCTTCTTGTCGTTGTTGTAGTTTGAACTGTGTGGTACCGTGGTGCGCAGCTTGCCACACATGAGGAGCTCAGCATGGGATGCACCACACTCCAGCGGTGCGGCCCTGTAACTCAACAAAGCCAGGTAAGGGTCAGTTTTACCATCACTTGCCTTTTTCAGCAGTCTTTTAACAGTTTGGACCCCTTTTTCCGCCTGCCCATTAGCCCGTGGATACAGTGCGAAGGTAAGATGCTGAAATCCATACTGCTCCGCAAACTGTCTGAATTCCTCACTGCTGTATTGTGGACCATTGTCACTGACAACACATTGTGGGATGCCATGTCTGGCGAAGAAGCCCTTCATATGTGTGATGATAGAACGTGCTGATGTACTGGAGAGCTGTGCTACCTCAGGGTAGTTTGAATAATAGTCTATTAACAAAAGATAGTCCTTGCCATTCAGATGGAATAGATCAGTGCCCACCTTTTGCCATGGTGCAGCTGGTAGGTCTGCAGTCAGCTCCTTTGTTTGTTTGTAGTGGTGTCTGAGACATGTGTCACATTTTCCTATCATGCTCTCAATGTCCATGTTGATGCCTGGCCAATAAACTGCTTCTCTGGCCCTCCTTTTACATTTTTCCATGCCAAGATGTCCCTCGTGGATACGATGTAGCTGTCCTGACGCATGGATTGAGGGATGACAATCCTGTTCTGTCGCAGCACAAGGCCATTTGCCACACTCAGGTCTTCCGGTACAGGATAGAACTGTGGACAACTTCCTTTTGTCCAACCATTGAAAGTATGGCAGGCCACTTTCTGTAGGGTTTTTTTCTGTCTCCTGCACAATCAGAAGCAGGGAGCGATGCCATCACCATGTCAACGTGTGCTTCAACATCATCACCAGCTGTGAATCTGAGACTCGTGTCAGGGCTAGGTACAGGTGCCCTAGATAAAGTATCTGCCAGTACAATGTATTTCCCTGGAGTGTATATTAACTCAAAATCATATCGCTGCAGTTTCATCATCATGCGCTGGATTCTAGGTGACATGTCGTTTAGGTGTTTCTTTATGATTGAAATCAGCGGTTTGTGATCAGTCTCAGCTGTAAAGGTAATCCATAAACGTAACTGTGAAACTTTCCACACCCAGACACCTAGACCCAGAGTCTCCTTTTCAATTTGCGCATAGCGCGTCTCAGTCTCTGTCATTGTTCGTGACGCGTATGCCAGCGGCTGCCATTTGTCTCCGTCTGCTTGAAGGAGTACGGCTCCCAATCCATCTTTAGATGCATCTGTAGAGATCTTTGTAGCTTTTGAGGTATCAAAGAATGTAAGAACTGGCTCAGTAGTTAGAGTTTCCTTTAGTTTGTTCCATTCTTTTTCATTTGAAGCATTCCACTCAAAAGCCTTGTTGTGTTGAAGCAGCTCTCTGAGGCACGTTGTCTTGGAGGAGAGATTAGGTCTGAATTTACCCAGGAAGTTTATCATTCCCATAACTCGCAGGACTCCTTTCTTGTCAGTGGGAGGAGGCATGTCCAGTATTGCTTGCACTTTTGCCAGATCAGGCTCCACCCCCTTTCCTGAGATCTTAAAGCTTTCTAATTCTCTAATTCCCTCCTCGACTCCTCCTCGACTCCTATCCTCGTGTCTTAGTCCCGCCCACAGGAGATGCGAGCGAAGGAGCCGAGGAGGGGAACCGAGGAGAGAGGAGGGGAAGCAGCAGGCGGTTAGAGAAATGAGAACTCCTCTCCTCTGAGCGGTCATTTTAAAGAGACGTCCATTAATGATGACAGGAGGCACAGCAGCCCTCTGTCTGATGGACAGATGTGTTCATGATGACAGGAGGCACAGCAGCCCTCTGTGTGATGGACAGATGTGTTCATGATGACAGGAGGCACAGCAGCCCTCTGTCTGATGGACAGATGTGTTCATGATGACAGGAGGCTCAGCAGCCCTCTGTCTGATGGACAGATGTGTTCATGATGACAGGAGGCTCAGCAGCCCTCTGTCTGATGGACAGATGTGTTCATGATGACAGGAGGCACAGCAGCCCTCTGTCTGATGGACAGATGTGTTCATGATGACAGGAGGCACAGCAGCCCTCTGTCTGATGGACAGATGTGTTATGACGACTTATATATTTACTTAATTCATTCACAGTGCGGTATAATGAGACAACAACAGGCTACAGATGCAGACATATATGCACACATATATTTATATAAATATATACAATTTCAGTAGTATGAGAGCACTCTCTTAATAACGTAACACTATCAGAGACTGGATATATATATAAAGTACTTCTTATCTTCTTATCTTATATATTAGCAATAAACATCACAGCAAACCGAAAGAATTTTCTTCTGAAGGCCACACCGGAAGCCAGTGAGCAGAGAATAAAGCTCACCATTGTAACGGCTAATAAAACGGTTTTAATTGTAACGAGTATTCCTACACTCTGGTATTTCTACTTTTACTTAGGTACAAGATCTGAGTACTTTTCCTACCGCTGACAAATACTGGAAAGCATCCCATAATGACCGGGCTAAAGCATCCCATAATGACCGGGCTAAAGCATCCCATAATGACCGGGCTAAAGCAGTCCAAAGGATGGATTTGAAGCAGAGATGCAGTTAGCAGACCTGTCAATCAAACAGTAAGCTCCACCTGAGCAGACAGGGAGCAGACTGCAGATAAACAAACACACCCTCCTTCCCTGCCTGCTACACCATGGACCCACACACACACAAACACACACACACACACACACCACACACACACACACACACACACACACACACACACACACTGCGCATGTAGACTGTGTTCATCATGCTTCACTGTATCAGTAAAAAGGTTGTGTTGAGGTTGAAAATACATAATGTATGGAAGATATATGCCAACACTCACTTATGTGTATAGTACACTCCTGTGTGTGTGTGTGTGTGTGTGTGTGTGTGTGTGTGTGTGTGTGTGTGTGTGTGTGTGTGTTGTGTATGTGTGTGTTTGTACGGGTGTGTGTGTGTGTTTGTACGTGTGTGTGGTGTGTGTGTGTGTGTGTGTGTGTGTGTGTGTGTGTGTGTTTGTACGTGTGTGTGGTGTTGTGTGTGTGTGTGTGTGTGTGTGTGTGTGTGTGTTTGTACGTGTGTGTGTGTGTGTGTGTGTGTGTGTGTGTGTGTGTGTGTGTGTGTGTGTATGTGTATCTATATTCATTTAAATCAGAATATAAATAATGCACAGTATTTCATGTTTAGCAAGTGTCCGTCTCTTCTGACCCCTGACAGTAAATAAAAGTGATGATTGTTAAAGGAACGCTCTTTGAATAATATCGTTGATGAGCTTTTATTTTTGAAAGCTTACAGCAACGCAACCACTGAGAGACTCTATTCTGAAGGCCACCGGAAGCCGTTGACGCTGAAATATCTATATCACATCAAAAACGCTAGTGGTGTTTAGAAGATTTAAATGATGAATTTAAAACAGATTTGTTAAGTTTCTGACCTGTGGATATGATTTAATTTGATAACGAAGCTGACTGTGATAAACGACATGCCGGAAACTAAGCATTTAACATGTTTATCGGTTGCCTGACAACGGAGAGAAAAGGTAAACAAACCCGGCTAACAGCTAACAGCTAACCCATGCTAATCAGCTAAAGGAGGCTAAAGACAAGATTTGTTGTTGTGTTGATTCAACAGTTAGTGGCAGCTGCTAACAGAGGAGCAAAGTAACGAAGTACATTTACTCAAGTTCTGTATTTAAGTACAATTTTGAGGTACTTGTACTTCTACTCCACTACAGTTCAGAGGTACATGTTGTACTTTTACTCCACTACATGTATTTAATACCTTGAGTTACTTCACAGATGTGGATGAATGATGTGAAATCTAATCAAGTGTTAAATCAGACTTTAGTTCCACCTGGAGTAAATCCTCAAGCTACCCTGCAGTATACAAGTCATTCAAACTAGCTGCACCTTTACCAGCTTTGAGAACACTTTCATGATCAATCATTATAAAACATATCATATATATTATTCTGAAATGGACCAATCTGCACAATGACTACTTTCACTGTCGCTACTTTCACTATATTTTGATGAGAATACTTTTCTACTTTGACTTGAGGAACATTTTGAATGCAGGACTTTTACTGTAACAGAGTATTCCTGCACTCTGTACTTCTACTTTTACTAAGTACAAGATCTGAGTACTTCTACTTTTACTCAAGTACAAGATCTGAGTACTTCTACTTTTACTCAAGTACAAGATCTGAGTATTTCTACTTTACTCAAGTACAAGATCTGAGTACTTCTACTGTACTAAAGTACTGACTGAGTACTTGTACTTAACTCAAGTACCTGCCTGAGTACTTCTACTTTAACTCAAGTACCTGACCTGAGTACTTGTACTTAACTAAAGTACCTGACCTGAGTACTTCTACTTTAACTCAAGTACCTGACCTGAGTACTTGTACTTAACTAAAGTACCTGACCTGAGTACTTCTACTTTAACTCAAGTACCTGACCTGAGTACTTGTACTTAACTAAAGTACCTGACCTGAGTACTTGTACTTTTACTCAAGTACCTGACCTGAGTACTTCTACTTTAACTCAAGTACCTGACCTGAGTACTTGTACTTGAACTCAGTACCTGACCTGAGTACTTGTACTTACTAAAGTACCTGACCTG
>JAAKFY010000004.1:3745015-3750015 GCA_011823955.1 Dissostichus mawsoni | reverse complement strand
CTCGCTCCTCTCTGACTCCTCGCTCTCTGACTCCTCGCTCTCTGACTCGCTCCTCTCTGACTCCTCGCTCTCGACTCGCTCTCTGACTCCTCGCTCTCTGACTCGCTCCTCTCTGACTCCTCGCTCTCTGACTCGCTCCTCTCTGACTCCTCGCTCTCTGACTCCTCGCTCTCTGACTCGCTCTCTCTGACTCCTCGCTCTCTGACTCCTCGCTCTCTGACTCGCTCCTCTCTGACTCCTCGCTCTCTGACTCCTCGCTCCTCTAACTCCTCGCTCCTCTCTGACTCGCTCTCTCTGACTCGCTCCTCTCTGACTCCTCGCTCTCTGACTCGCTCCTCTCTGAGTCCTCGCTCTCTGACTCGCTCCTCTCTGACTCCTCGCTCTCTGACTCCTCGCTCCTCTCTGACTCCTCGCTCCTCTCTGACTCGCTCCTCTCTGACTCGCTCCTCTCTGACTCCTCGCTCTCTGACTCGCTCCTCTCTGACTCCTCGCTCTCTGACTCCTCGCTCCTCTCTGACTCGCTCCTCTCTGACTCCTCGCTCTCTGACTCTCCTCTCTGACTCGCTCCTCTCTGACTCCTCGCTCTCTGACTCGCTCCTCTCTGACTCCTCGCTCTCTGACTCGCTCCTCTGACTCCTCGCTCTCTGACTCCTCCTCTCTGACTCCTCGCTCTCTGACTCGCTCCTCTCTGACTCCTCGCTCTCTGACTCCTCGCTCTCTACTCGCTCTCTGACTCGCTCTCTCTGACTCCTCGCTCTCTGACTCCTCGCTCTCTGACTCCTCGCTCTCTGACTCGCTCCTCTCTGACTCCTCGCTCCTCTCTGACTCCTCGCTCTCTGACTCCTCGCTCCTCTCTGACTCGCTCTCTCTGACTCCTCGCTCTCTGCAGCTGACATGCTGTTCAGACTCTGAGATGTGAGAGTTGTTGTGGACTGACTTCCCTCCTCTCCTCCATCAGGGTGTGAAGGTGGACTTCCCTCCCTCCAAACTGAAGTCCGGGTCAGGAGAGTTCGTGTGCTTCGTGTTGGACCGCCTGGCCGAGGAGGCTCTGAAGAGGAAGGGCTTCTCCTTCAGGAGGTACTCACACAGTCTCCTCTTCTCACACCTCTGACATACTCAAATCCACCGGATTCCACCGGGTCCGTCTGCGCCGCGTTACTGCTGCGGCGCGGTTTAGTTCCGACCTCCTACAGCGTCAAACCCCACCGGGCGCGTTTCAGAAGCGGAGCGTCTTGCGTGCCGGCGCGCAGTTTTTGTTGATTTGGGCATATGTACTGGACAGGCTACTTCGTGCAGACAAAGTTAATAATAAGAAAAAATAGACCAGCTGCGTATTTTTCGGAATGTTCTGTTGATTAACTGTTAGTTAAAGGTCCCACGTCATGCTTTTCCGGTTATTACCCGTCCCCTTGTGTTATGTAGCTTTTTCTGCATGTAAACGGTCTGCAGAGTCACAAACCCTCAAAGTACACCCTGTAGAGAGTAAAACTCTAACACAGAGAAGACCTGTCTATGCTGCCCCAGAACGCCTCGTTGGACATTTCTCTTTTTCAGCCTGGCTGTGAGTGTGTGTGTGTGTGTGTGTGTGTGTGTGTGTGTTGTGTGTGTGTGTGTGTGTGTGTGTGTGTGTGTGGTGTGTGTGTGTGTGTGTGTGTGTGTGTGTGTGTGTGTGTGGTGTGTGTGTGTGTGTGTGTGTGTGTGTGTTGTGTGTGTGTGTTGTGTGTGTGTGTGTGTGTGTGTGTGTGTGTGTGTGTGTGTGTGTGTGTGTGTGTGTGTGTGTGTGTGTGTGTGTGGTGTGTGTGTGTGTGTGTGTGTGTGTGTGTGTGTGTGTGTGTGTGTGTGTGTGTGTGTGTGTGCTCAGGCTGAGTTTCGCGGTGTCTCGCTGTCTCGCAGACCCCACGCAGCAACCAGGAAACGGCACCAGTAATCCAGCTCACACTGTCCGCTCCTCGAGCCTCAAAGGGCGGAGCAGCGAGCCCCGCAACGTCCCCCAACACGGCACCCAGACCCCACGCAGCATTCTCATCTGTTTGTCATTACTGGTGTCATTTCCTGGTTGCTAACAAACGCCATTGTAAACATAATCACTGATGTTCCGCTGTAACGGTGGTGGACTCATCAGAACAGAGTGGGCTCACAGGGAGGGGGGGGGGGGCAGGAGCTCCAACAAGCCGTGTAGGACAGAGAGTGAATACACATACTATACAGAGATGCTGTATGAGAATCCAATGTGAGTTTGGAACATTGAACAATGTAAATCTATTCTAGTTGACCTCAACAATGGAACATGATCAGTAGAAATGGCCATGACATGGGACCTTTAAAGAAGGATTTAGTATCATTTAAAGTCTGTTTTCTTCTATAGGATGCTCTGTGGAGTCTTGTTTTGCATCATCACAATTGCAATATCATTCAAAATAATCGCAATTAGTACTTTATTTTCTTATTATTCCTGCACGCAATAAACAAAAAGGGACCCATCTAACAGCTCCAAAGTGCTTTAATCTACAGGATCTGCACCAACTGTTCATCTAATATCAGCTGTATATTCTCATTTCTTTCACTTCCTGTCCCTTCTCTCTTCCTCCCTCCAGACCCAACTACCCAGCAGAAACCACAGAAGAAGAGTCGGTGATCGAGGATGACGCAGAGCTCACACTCAGCAAAGTGGAGGAGGAGATGATCGTAGGTGTCTCTGGTTTAATAACAGCAGCAACATGCAGCGCTCTTTAAAACCAACTCATCCCACCTGTTGTATTATGAGTAAGGCTGTGTGTTAGCATCGTGAGGAACGAGCTCTCAGATTCTTAAAGTACAACTCATGGAAATAAGGAGAGCTGGTCACCTGTCGCAGATATCAATTTAATTTAATCTGGATGCTTTTCCCTTTTTTAAAGATGCACAATGAGGATGTTACAGACAGATGTTTACTGTGAGGAGAGCAGGGGGTCCGCGGGGTCTTAAAAAGTATTAAAAGTTGATAAATTGATTTAGCGAAAATTAAGGCTATTAAAAAGTATGAAACGGCATTTCCCAAGGTATTACATTTTGTAGCTTGTTTTCAATAAGTATATAAATGGTCCAAAGAGGTTGTATTCTACAGTCTGCCTGAATGTACATTGCGTAGGTGTAGTGTGATTCTGTGTAGTTTATTTATGGCATCCCGTTGGGTTTGACGTCATCTGAACAGGACATCGCACGCTCACTGCTTGATAGCGCGCGAAGGTCCGTTTACGCCGGTTGTTAAACAACATCGTTATGGGGAAATGCAAGTCTGCGTCCAATTGGTTGGAAGATAAGGAGGAAGGACAATCAATACTGTATAGTAAATGTGAGGTAAAGTGTGTCGCCAATGTAACCGGTTTAAACTGAAAGTGGCGATGAGGTCTTAAAATGTATGGAAGGGTCTTAAAAAAGGTCTTAAGAGGTTTTACATGTGACTTCAGGATTCCTGCATATACCCTGGAGAGGAAATGAGTTTCATTTGATCCAAGGTTTTTCTCAGTGTGACTTACCGTGTTACAGTTTAGTTCTCCAGGGTGAACTCTTAGACGTGCACATCCTGCCCTCTTGTGGTCAAAGACTGAAGTTGTCGTGGCTTTCTAAAGAGGACATTTACAACGTTTGACCTTTCAAGTTATACATTTTCTTCTGTCGTTAATCAATTCAAATTAGGAGTTGTTTCCACACACTCTCACATGGATATTAGGCCCTTACAGGAATCACAACAAGAGACAATACTCAAGATGATAATAAACTTAGATTGTCTTTCTGTCAGATTAGAAACGTTAAACTGTCTCATCTTCCTCACAGCTGTTCTGTATATGTCTCTTCATAGCCTGGGCACCGTGGGAATTGTAGTCTTTTCTCTTCCGTGGACTACAGAGCTTGACCTTCTGCACAAAACAAAAACCTGTAGTGCATAATAATGATTAACATCTATGAGAAAACATATCCACAGAACAATCCTGAAGGCTCCTTCAGAGTGTGTCAGGTCGCAGATTACTTTCATTTATTGACTTAGTTTGTCTAAATACAAACTAAAAGCAGTTTCTTTTACGACATAAAGGACAATGAAACTGTCTTTAGGCTCTGATCGTGAGACAGGACATTTTTTGAGCATGCTCCGTCTTTTATAAGAATGTAAACCAACGTACCTGACATCTTAAGTACCGCACGACTTTGAGTCATTTGGCTCTGGATACCCGTTAACAGTCGATGACATGCCCTTATCTGCTCTGAGTTGAGGTTTTGAGGAGACATTGAGGGCGCGGCTGCAAACATTTTATACACAGAAGCGAGCAAAACACTTTGTTATGTACATAATAGGCTGCTACAAGGCGCTCTATCTGTGCAGCTGAACATTAGCTTTGTCCCAAGGTGGTGTAAACTGACCCAAAAGAATATTTGAATCTGGTGTGATCGTTCAGAAAGTCTATAAATCTAATTTGATTGTGTTGTTGGATCACTGTTGTGAAGTCAATGTGTTGTGTGTTTGGTCCCAGGAGGAGCCTGACGACGAGGAGGAGAACGTGATGGACCTCGAGGCTCTGAAGTTACGCACCTGTCCCACGGTGAGTTCACCTGGAGACGCATTCAAGGACCGCTTCAGCGCTGTAAATGTGAGTTCTGATGAACCACGGTGGTGTTGTGTTTGTCCTCTGACAGGATACAGAAGCCTCCTCCAAACCGGAGGAGATCCTGGAGGCCACGGTGGATGCAGCAGAGTGGAGCCTGGAGGTGGAGAGAGTCCTGCCGCAGCTCAAAGTCACTGTCAGGACCGACAACAAGGTACAACTCACCTGAGAGCATCCCACAGGTGACTCTCTCTCTGAGCAGGACTCATTGTGTGTGTGTGTGTGTGTGTGTGTGTGTGTGTGTGTGTGTGTGTGTGTGTGGTGTGTGTGTGTGTTGTGTGTGTGTGTGTGTGTGTTGTGTGTGTGTGTGTGTGTGTTGTGTGTGTGTGTGTGTGTGTGTGTGTGTGTGTGTGTGTGTGTGTT
>JAAKFY010000004.1:3660015-3742515 GCA_011823955.1 Dissostichus mawsoni | reverse complement strand
CTGATCGGTCCTGTGATCGGTCCTTCTGATCGGTCCTCTGATCGGTCCTTCTGATCGACCTCTGATCGGTCCTCTGATCGGTCCTTCTGATCGGTCCTCTGATCGGTCCTCTGATCGGTCCTTCTGATCGGTCCTCTGATCGGTCCTTCTGATCGGTCCTCTGATCGGTCCTCTGATCGGTCCTTCTGATCGGTCCTTCTGATCGGTCCTCTGATCGGTGCTTCTGATCGGTCCTCTGATCGGTCCTCTGATCGGTCCTCTGATCGGTCCTCTGATCGGTCCTGTGATCGGTCCTTCTGATCGGTCCTCTGATCGGTCCTGTGATCGGTCCTTCTGATCGGTCCTCTGATCGGTCCTTCTGATCGGTCCTTCTGATCGGTCCTCTGATCGGTCCTTCTGATCGGTCCTCTGATCGGTCCTTCTGATCGGTCCTTCTGATCGGTCCTCTGATCGGTCCTTCTGATCGGTCCTTCTGATCGGTCCTCTGATCGGTCCTCTGATTGGTCCTTCTGATCGGTCCTCTGATCGGTCCTCTGATCGGTCCTTCTGATCGGTCCTCTGATCGGTCCTCTGATCGGTCCTCTGATCGGTCCTCTGATCGGTCCTTCTGATCGGTCCTCTGATCGGTCCTCTGATCGGTCCTTCTGATCGGTCCTCTGATCGGTCTCTGATCGGTCCTCTGATCGGTCCTTCTGATCGGTCCTCTGATCGGTCCTCTGATCGGTCCTTCTGATCGATCGGTCCTCTGATCGGTCCTTCTGATCGGTCCTCTGATCGGTCCTCTGATCGGTCCTTCTGATCGGTCCTCTGATCGGTCCTCTGATCGGTCCTCTGATCGGTCCTCTGATCGGTCCTTCTGATCGGTCCTCTGATCGGTCCTCTGATCGGTCCTCTGATCGGTCCTCTGATCGGTCCTTCTGATCGGTCCTTCTGATCGGTCCTCTGATCGGTCCCTCTGATCGGTCCTCTGATCGGTCCTTCTGATCGGTCCTTCTGATCGGTCCTCTGATCGGTCCTCTGATCGGTCCTTCTGATCGGTCCTCTGATCGGTCCTTCTGATCGGTCCTCTGATCGGTCCTCTGATCGGTCCTCTGATCGGTCCTTCTGATCGGTCCTCTGATCGGTCCTTCTGATCGGTCCTCTGATCGGTCCTCTGATCGGTCCTCTGCGCTCCGTGTGTCACTATATTCCTGTTTGCTTTTTACTGCAAACCAATTCTTCCCACGGTCAAAGACAAATAACCTGAACCTGAACTAAGCTGTGTTCTCCACCAGGCGAAGGAGCGCTACCAGCAGGCCAGCGGAGGAGTCACTGAGAGGACCAGAGTCCTGGCAGAGGTCAGTGAACGCATCACGACTTTAGAGTGGCTGATTGAACTCTCTTTGTGTTTCCTCTTACCCATATGCTGAGAATCATAGGCAGATATGGATATTTTCCTAAATATATGACTGTTTTATTGTGTTATGTAGGATGACCTTATATATACCCATCTTTTATTTTATTTTTTTTATACCTGTGTTATTTCTGTTCTCAATGTTATTGTTGATTTGATTTCTATCTTGAATGTTTTGGATTTGAGACCTTATACATGTTGTGACCCCTTGTTAAAGAAACTGTTCTTCTAAATTGGAGTATTAATGGATGTAAAGGGGAATGTGAGAAAATAACTAATAAAGAATAAGTTTAAAAAAGAAAGAATCATAGGCAGGAAATGTCACTGTTGTTGTCTTTGCTTCTGTTTCAGATCAGTGAGGAGCTGGAGAAGGTGAAGCAGGAGATGGAGGAGAAAGGAAGCAGCATGTCTGACGGAGGTGAGGCTGACCACTGAGATCAACTGTGTGTGTGTGTGTGTGTGTGTGTGTGTGTGTTGTGTGTGTGTGTGTGTGTGTGTGTGTGGTGTGTGTGTGTTGTGTGTGTGTGTGTGTGTGTGTTGTGTGTGTGTGTGTGTGTGTGTGTGTGTGTGTGTGTGTGTGTGTGTGTGGTGTGTGGTGTGTGTGTGTGTGTGTTTGTGTGTGTGTGTGTGTGTGTGTGTGTGTTGTGTGTGTGTGTGTGTGTGTGTGTGTGGTGTGGTACTGACGTGGTTCTGCCTCTGCGTCCTCCAGCTCCCGTGGTGAAGATCAAGCAGAGTTTGACGAAGCTGAAGCAGGAGATCATTCAGATGGACGTGAGGATCGGTGTCGTCGAGCACACGCTGCTGCAGGCAAAACTCAAAGAGAAGTCCAACATGACGCGAGACATGAACGCCACCAACCTCCCGGAGCCCGCAACCGGGCCCTTCGCTTAGGTACACCTCCACCAAGGGCCCTACTCTTTGGTACAGCTCCACCAAGGGCCCTACTCTTTGGTACAGCTCCACCAAGGGCCCTTCGCTTAGACACACCTCCACACAAAGGGCCCTTCTCTTAGGTTCACCTCCATCAAGGGCCCTTCTCTTAGGTACAGCTCCAACAAGGCCCCTACTCTTTGGTACACCTCCACCAAGGGCCCTCCTCTTAGGTTCACCTCCACGCTGGGCCTTTCTCTTAGGTACAGCTCCACCAAGGGCCCTTCTCTTAGGTTCACCTCCATCAAGGGCCTTCTCTTAGGTACAGCTCCAACAAGGCCCCTACTCTTTGGTACACCTCCACGCTGGGCCTTTCTCTTTGGTACAGCTCCACCAAGGGCCCTTATGTTAGGTTCACATCCAACAAGGCCCCTTCTCTTAGGTTCACCTCCACGCTGGGCCCTTCTCTTAGGTACAGCTCCACGCTGGGCCCTTCTCTTAGGTACAGCTCCACGCTGGGCCCTTCTCTTAGGTACAGCTCCACGCTGGGCCCTTCTCTTAGGTTCATCTCCACGCTGGGCCCTTCTATTAGGTTCACCACTTCAGCTGAAAGTCTCATGATGTTGGATCCTTCTAAACCCTTTTTTATTTTTCTAAACAACATTCAGAGTTTATTTGAGTCCATTTAACTCTTTGTCCTGATTGTCATTATTTCTTTCTGTTTTCTATTTTTTATGAATAGCATTTGTTGTTTGTATGAATATCAAATAAATGTTAATGCTGTTTATAATTGATGTCTATGAGTGAAATGTGTAAGGCGGTTGCAAGTGGCCAGCACAATTTCTAGAGGCCAGAAACACTGTTTGTCACGTCGTGATATACTTCTCTATAAAACATCTTTGGTGATGCTTTTCTATTTTCTACATAAAGTTGAAATGTTAAAATGTAATATCTTCTTGGGGTGGATTTAGAAACCTTTTTCACATCTTGTGAGTTTGCAGGTATGTTTATAGCCTTGTGAATAACTATTCTTACTGCACCTCTAAATGACAGATCACACCCTGCCCTCACACAAAGCTACTCTTCCTGGAATGCAGTTACACCTGTTCCCTTTAGTCATGCAGGTAGGAACAAACAACATTCACTGCATTTAGTCAATCAGAGCGAGAGGAGAGGAGATCTGTTGTCCATCAGAGCTCAGTTTATTTCTGTTCAGTGAAAGTGGAAATATCTGACCGTCTGTAAATATGTTCATACCTGAGAACAAATGTAAACATATTGATTCATTTTGATATTTGGCATTTCTAGCCTCGAGTTCAGTTTCAGGCCTGCGATGACATTTAAAGAAATGCAAGAACAATAAAGGTAACTTAAGGTCATAAAGTACAGCACGGTCACATGACTTCACGTTACCACTGCTAAGCTAAAGGCGGCTAATGTTGGGCTATAAAGGAACTACAGCACGGTCACATGACTTCACGTCACCACCGCTAAGCTAAAGGAGGCTAATGTTGGGCTATAAAGGAACTACAGCACGGTCACATGACTTCACGTCACCACTGCTAAGCTAAAGGCGGCTAATGTTGGGCTATAAAGGAACTACAGCACGGTCACATGACTTCACGTCACCACCGCTAAGCTAAAGGAGGCTAATGTTGGGCTATAAAGGAACTACAGCACGGTCACATGACTTCACGTCACCACCGCTAAGCTAAAGGAGGCTAATGTTGGGCTATAAAGGAACTACAGCACGGTCACATGACTTCACGTCACCATCGCTAAGCTAAAGGAGGCTAATGTTGGGCTATAAAGGAACTACAGCACGGTCACATGACTTCACGTCACCACCGCTAAGCTAAAGGAGGCTAATGTTGGGCTATAAAGGAACTACAGCACGGTCACATGACTTCACGTCACCACCGCTAAGCTAAAGGTGGCTAAAGTTGGGCTATAAAGGAACTACAGCACGGTCACATGACTTCACGTCACCATCGCTAAGCTAAAGGAGGCTAAAGTTGGGCTATAAAGGAACTACAGCACGATCACATGACTTCACGTCACCACCGCTAAGCTAAAGGTGGCTAAAGTTGGGCTATAAAGGAACTACAGCACGGTCACATGACTTCACGTCACCATCGCTAAGCTAAAGGAGGCTAATGTTGGGCTATAAAGGAACTACAGCACGGTCACATGACTTCACGTCACCACCGCTAAGCTAAAGGTGGCTAAAGTTGGGCTATAAAGGAACTACAGCACGGTCACATGACTTCACATCACCACCGCTAAGCTAAAGGAGGCTAATGTTGGGCTATAAAGGAACTACAGCACGGTCACATGACTTCACGTCACCACCGCTAAGCTAAAGGTGGCTAAGTTGGGCTATAAAGGAACTACAGCACGGTCACATGACTTCACGTCACCACCGCTAAGCTAAAGGAGGCTAATGTAGGGCTATAAAGGAACTACAGCACGGTCACATGACTTCACGTCACCACCGCTAAGCTAAAGGTGGCTAATGTTGGGCTATAAAGGAACTACAGCACGGTCACATGACTTCACGTCACCATCGCTAAGCTAAAGGAGGCTAATGTTGGGCTATAAAGGAACTACAGCACGGTCACATGACTTCACGTCACCACCGCTAAGCTAAAGGTGGCTAAAGTTGGGCTATAAAGGAACTACAGCACGGTCACATGACTTCACGTCACCACCGCTAAGCTAAAGGTGGCTAATGTTGGGCTATAAAGGAACTACAGCACGGTCACATGACGGGCGGCTAATGTTGGGCGTGATGACGTTTAGTTGTCTCATTTAGACACTTGTTTGCAACTGCCGTTATCAGGGAGCGGAAAAGGTTCAAAATGTACCAGTGATGGGGTATTTTGTGACAATACGCTTGTGTTAACCTCAGACCTTTTTTCAGGCATCTAATCAAAAATCAATTCAAAAAGACGAGGGAACAGGAAGTGCAAAAATGCTGACTCATTTCAGAGTTCTAGGACTCAGCACTAATTTATTTAGACTACAAGTTATATTTACGTACAGTGATGTTCCTGGAATCATTGGGTGTTTCCAGTCCCTCAACACCTTACACCCTCCTTCTGGGGACCCAGCGGGGGTGGATAAGACCCCAGCTTGTGTCCAGATGAATAGTTACTTATGACTTCATTGCTCCCTTCTTTGGAGCCAAAGCCATCTTGAAACCCTCTCAGTTGCTCCAGTTGAACTCCAGATGGCCCTTCTGTTCATCTCTCCCAAAAGGCCCAAAGTACTGAAGGCTCATACCAAAGACCGGGCAGCGAACCCCCTGAATCCAACCTCAGCTCTTGACACTTTCCTCTCGACCGCATAGTGCCATCTTGTCCATCATCCCTGTTGCTTCATTCTCACAGCCTTGCAGGTTCTTGTCTCCTCTGCTGCTGCATGAACTTACTCTTGAACTAGGTGGAGCCTTTCCTTCCCTTTGGGGAGTTGGAAAGGTCCTACACTCCTGTGATCGAGTCTTGTCTCTGCTTTATCTGCTCTCCACTCCCTGACCTTGCTTCAATCACTCGAGGATTAAGTCCCAGTTCTGAACTACATCTCTGGCCCTTAGATTTCTCCTCCAAGAATTTGACGGATTTGTTCTTGTGTCCGTGGAGTGCGATGCTGCTCAGGCTCGTTGGCAGCCCCAGCCATTTCCTGAGGTTGTTGGTGACCGTCCTAAGGTCTCAACTATTGAGATTGAAATTGCATAGATGAGGAAGGGGCCACGGGACTCTTGGAATATGCCTCGCTTTAAACTTCCTTGGTTTGCCAGACCATTCAATTTGCAGCAGGTCCACTGAATTGATATGGTGTCCCTCATAGAGCTTGCCTACATTTTTCACTGCTTTCTCTGTGATGGTTGGTACGGCTGTGCCTGCCATGTTAAAATGGAACTTGTCATTCTGGCTTCCCTCTCGACAGCACCATGGCTCTTGATTTGGCCAGTTCAAACTGCAACCCGACCCACTCCATCAGCCTTTGAAACCCAAATCGGCAGCCTGGGACTGACTCCATGGGGACAGGAGGGTCATCTATGAATGCCCTGATGGGTGGTTGCCGTTAGGTGGACTTAATTCGATGCCCTGTGCACTCTGGCTCAGCAGACTTTGTGAGCATGTTAATGGCTAAGGAGAACAGTATCACAGAGATAGTGCACACTGTGATGATAGCCATCTCCACTGTGTGCCAGCCAGATGTGGTTGCTCTTGAAGAGACTCTCATCCAGATGTTGAAGGATTCAGCAATGAGGTCTCTGATTCTGTTCGGGACACCATGTTTCCTCAGTGTGAGCTGCACCAGCTTATGTGGAATGGAGCCACATGTGTTTGAAAGGTCGAGCCACAACGCTGCACTTGTTCCTCTGGTCTCTCTGATGAGTTTTGATACCAGAATGTTCCAGGGGGCCTGGCATCCCTATATAATATATATATATATATATACATATGCTGCCCTCCTGGACTGATTTGTTGATGTAAGTGTTCTTGGCCAGGTAGGTGCATGGCCGATTGGAAACTGCACTGAAGAAGATATTTGCATCGCCCCACAGCAGGGAGATGATCTGGAACTGGTCTATCTGGGAATGAGTTCTCATCCTTCGAGATCAACACCCCTTTCTCCACTCTCCACTGACCAGATATTTTCCCACTTCACAAGAAACTCGCAGGATCTTCCACAGACGCAGCAGGACTTTAGGACATCTTGTACACTTTTGTATGAGCTTCTCCTTGGTCCTTCAGCAGAACTTGCATTTGCTTTGTGGAAAACCTCTCGTTTGAATACGATAATCATTTATTGTCAGATCAAGTCTGAAATTGGACTTGCATCTCAGCAGCTCCATTGGCAACATCAAACAAGGACAAATATTAAGACATGTGCAAACAAACATTTAACATAACATCACAATCACTGAAGAGAAACATGCTCAAAGACCCTTTAGGGGTACATTTGACCCATGATTCCTCCCCTCAGTGGTTCTCAAGCTTTTTCTGTCCTTCCCCACTTTGAACAGGTGGGCCTTTTCAAGCCCCACCTGTCCCTCGTCGCTCCAATCAAATGGTAGGCCAAGCTTAAAATTGTCAAATGTATTGTTCTATAACAAATAACATCCGTTCAAAAACAGAGAAAATCAATAACAAATAACAGTTCAGAAATAGAGAAAATAAAAGTGCAATGGTGTCAATCCTTGCCTCAAATGGCTGAGTTCCAAACATATAGAAAAAGGGCCTACTATGCAATTGTGTTATCAATGGTAGGCCAAGCTTACAATTGTCAAATGTATTTAAATAACGTCAAGTTCTACATCTTATGATAAAATAACATCAGTCAATAATAACAAATAAAATCATATAATTGTGATTAATTGTTACGTTTATTCTGGTTTGTTTTGTGTTCGTATTTTTTATGTGATTTTATGTTTTAAGTATCTCTCTGTACAGCACTTTGGTCTGGAGGTTTTAAAGTGCTATATAAATAAAGTTGGATTGGATTGGATTGGATATAAATAAAAGCATGAGTGTTTGTGTGTGTGTGTGTGTGTTGTGTGTGTGTGTGTGTGTGTGTGTGTGTGTGTGTGTGTGGTGTGTGTGTGTGTGTGTGTGTGTGTGTGTGTGTGTGTGTGTGTGTGTGTGTGTGTGTGTGTGTGTGTGTGAGAGCATTTCATATGTGTATATGAGAGATTTTTACATATGTTTGCAAATTATTTTGGTTTCAGTTGTGTGTGTGTGAGCAGGCTCGGATTGGCCATCGGGAGATTCGGGACTTTTCCCGGTGGGCTGCTGCCGTTGGTGGGCCGCTTGCTCTGGCATAGGTGGGCCGCGGACTTTCAGAGTCCACTACCGCCCGCGAGGACCCAGGTTCGATTCCGGCCTGAGTTCCAAAATATAAATAAGAAAATAAAAAAATGATCTCCCGTTCATTGCGTCCGTTCGCGACCCACCTATCACATCTCTGCACCCCACACTTTGAGAAACGCTGCCTTAGCTGCAGCTCAGACATGTCCAGCTGCACATTAGGTTCAGGGGGGTCTATGAGGATGTTGTACCATCCCAGCTCCCCCTTTCTTACGCAGCGTCCACACGGCGGCGTGCGTTGAAGCTTGCCGGCGGGCGTGTCTGAAACTCGACTAACAACCAATCACATGAATCTCCCGCCCCGGACACACAAGCACGCGGTTTGATTGGCTAGAGCTTTTACTGGCATATGATTTGATTGGCTGACGCTTCCGTCGAAGCTTCAAAAGTTGAACATTGCTCAACTTTTGAAGCGAGCAAGCGAAGCGACGCTCCCACAATGCAGTTCGGCAAAGTGTGACGTCACCCCATTCAAAGTGAATGGGCAGAAGCGTTGAAGCTTCAACGCACGCCGCCGTGTGGACGGGCCGTTATGGGGTCTCTGTATGTCGTCCTCAGGTGTTGGCCAATGTCTTCTTGCGAGCATGCCATTTACAATCTGCGCTTTTGTCCTAGCGTCTCCTTTGTCGGTTTCACCAAGTTTTTAGACCCTTTTGTGAAATGTTGCTTTGTGTTCATGTTTATTTTCAGTTGCAATTTCTCATTTGAATAAAAGTTCTTGAGCCGGCCTGAGGAAACAGAAAACAAGATAACAAAGCTGAACAATGAATTTCAAACTCCACTTACTTTTCTTGGAAATGTAAACCATGATGGATGTTATTTCATAGCTTAAAGTCCAACAATTCTTACTGCTCCTTGTAAATGACAGATAACACACCCTTCATTATTTTTGGAATGCAGTAAAGCCTGTTTCATTTTCCTTTCGCATTCAAACAAAGCAAGCTGCTCCTTATCAAGGTATTTGATTGCTCCCTCCCCTCCACAGATCTATGGGTAGGTACTAACAACATGCTGTTAAATGCAGAGGCTGTTTCCTCATTCACTGCATTAAGTGAACGAGTGCGGGAGGAGAGGAGATTTGTTGTCTGCCAGAGCAAAGAGATTATTTCTGTTCAGTGAATGTGAACATTTTCACTTCTGTCTGTCGTCTGTAACAATCACTGAGAGGTGAAATGGCACAGGGAGGAGTTCAGCTGGACCGGGAAACCATCTCTTGTTCCATCTGTCTGGATCTACTGAAGGACCCGGTGACTATCCCCTGTGGACACAGCTACTGCATGGACTGTATTAAACACCACTGGGATGGAGAGCGAATCCACAGCTGCCCTCAGTGCAGGCAGAGCTTCGCACCGAGGCCTGTCCTGCTGAAAAACACCATGTTAGCAGCTTTAGTGGAGGAGCTGAAGAAGACTGGACTCCAAGAAGCTCCTGCTGAACACTGCTATGCTGGAGCTGAAGATGTGTCCTGTGATGTCTGCACTGGGAGGAAACTGAGAGCCTTAATTTCCTGTCTGCAGTGTGTGGCCTCTTACTGTGAGCAACACCTCATGCCTCACTATGAATCAGCTGCATTACAGAAACACAAGCTGGTGCAGCCCTGCAGGGAGCTCCAGGAGAACATCTGCTCTCGTCACGACGAGGTGATGAAGATGTTCTGCCGCACTGATCAGCAGTCCATCTGTTATCTCTGCTCTGTGGACGGACATAAAGACCATGAAACAGTGTCAGCTACAGCAGAGAGGACTGAGAGGCAGAGAGAGCTGGAGATGAGGCGACCGAACGTCCAGCAGAGAATCCAGGACAGAGAGAAGGAGGTGAAGCTGCTTCAGCAGGAGGTGGAGGCCATCAATGGCTCTGCTGATAAAGCTGTGGAGGACAGTGAGAAGATCTTCACTGAGCTGATCCATCTCATGCTGAAGAGATGCTCTGAGTTGAAGCAGCAGGTCAGATCCCAGCAGAAGAGTGAAGTGAGTCGAGTCAAAGAGCTTCAGGAGAAGCTAGAGCAGGAGATGGCTGATCTCAAGAGGAGAGACACTGAACTGGAGCAGCTCTCACTCACAGAGGATCACACCCAGTTCCTGCACCGCTACGTTCACTGCCAGCTCTCAGTGAATTTACAGAATCATTCAGCATCAACATCCGTCCTCTCAGATACTTAGGACGTGACAGCGGCCCTGTCAGAAGTCAGAGAACAACTGCAGGACGTCCTGAGGGACAAGTGCATAAACATCTCACGCACGGTCCGTAAAGTGGATGTTTTACTGGCACCACCAGACCCAGAGCCAGAGACCAGAGCTGGATTCTTAAAATATTCACGTGAAATCACTCTGGATCCAAACACAGCACACACACAGCTGTTATTATCTGAGGGGAACAGAAAACCTACATTAACGAGACACCCACAGTCTTATCCCAGTCACCCAGACAGATTCCCTGATTATTGTCAGGTCCTGAGTACAGAGAGTCTGACTGGACGTTGTTACTGGGAGGTGGAGCGGAGAGGAGGAGCTTCTATAGCCGTCGCTTACAAGGAAACCACAAGATCAGGGAGGTTGAAGGATTCTAGATTTGGACACAATGACACATCCTGGGCTTTAGAGTGTTACAAGAAAAGTTATACATTCTGGTACAACAATGTCAAAACTCCCCTCTCAGGTCCCTGGTCTGGCAGAATAGGAGTTTACCTGGATCACGGTGCAGGGATTCTGTCCTTCTACAGCGTCACTGACACCATGACCCTCCTGCACCGAGTCCAGACCGCCTTCACTCAGCCGCTGTATGCTGGACTTTGGATTTATTATTATTCTGGAGACACTGCTGAGTTCTGTAAACTCAAATAGACAGAAGTGATTCACTGGTTCTCAAACGTTTTCCTTGAGGAAGCCCTTGGTTATCATTAAGTGAACTAACGCTGCCGGCGGATTTTGTGGTGTTTCTTCAGCTGTCAATCAAACATGAGGGGCGGTACCTTTATCTGTGGTTGTTGTGTAAGTGTTTGACTTTCTTTAGCTGTGTGTTCAGCCATGGATGCTCTCACTGCTATGGCGTGTTTCTCTGCAGGAACTCTTCTCTGCGTCCACATGTCGGAGGAAGATTTGTATTCATGTGTTTCTTTGCTGCTGTCTCTCTTCCACTGCAGGGCTCTGCAGAGAGGAAGCAGCAGACCTCCTTTATCCTGCACACTATGTTCTCTCTGTGAGCATTTGTAAAGATGTCTATAACCCCATGTGTTTGTTATTATAGGTGTTATAGAGGTGTAATCATCCTGATCATAATCAATAAGGAGAGGATTGATGAGTTTCTCTTACAAAGCGGAGATTGTGCTCAGACAGTGATTATGTGGATTAGTCAGCTGTGATTATGGGAACATTCATAACTCTTGTATTACTTCTGTATCACTGCAGATACTTATTATCATAACATTATAATAATGACAAGTTATTTTATGTAGCAGTAACATCAGAGAACGTTGTACCAATCGATAGCATAAAGCTCAGTGTGAAATCTGCAGTTTGAAGCATTTAAAGGTCGACCTTTGTGGACAGTAGTTGCTGTGTTTACCCAGCATGCTCTCTGTTTGTGTTTGACTGCGGACGGAACAAAGATTCTCTCTCTTTTTGTCCTGATCCATTTCTATAAAAACCTGTCTGAAAATGAGCTGATCAGATTTTGGCCACTTCATGATGTCATAACGATGTTTTGTCTTGTGTAACCATTAGCCAATCAGCAACCAAGGTAACCCCCCCCCACCTTATCACCTGAATCTCCTCCTAGAGCACCATTGTGTTCTTTGTAACCAAATCTCTCTCAGAGGGGCGTGGGGAGGGGCTCCTTATTTTCATCTAAAGTAACAGACAGAGAATCAGCACTTTGGAAACAGGGCTGAAACAGAGGGGATTATGGGTAATGCTGCAATGATCTGTTTGGTGTTTCAGCCAATCAGAGACAGGCGCTGGATATATCTGAGACCTGGGATATATTGATGTGAAAGAGGAGAATAGGGGACCTTTAAATCTTAACAACATTCAGGGTTAATCATTTAATCAATTTGACACTTTTGTCCTGAATGTCACTTATTGATTTCTGTGCTCTATTTTATGAATATTATGTCTTATCAATGTTTGTTTATATGAAAATTCAATAAAGTGTTCATTCAGATAATAATTGATGTCCTCAGAAGTCATTGCAGTGAAATGTGTTTTTAAAATAATTTGTCATTTTCCACAATCTGGCCACTAGAGGTCGCTGCAGACACATTGTTGGTTCTTGAACTTGAAACCTTTGTTTTAAGCATTGACACATTTTGTATATGAGATCATTTATAGAGGAGGGTCTTTCTTATCCATCTATGTTTTATTATAGATTAAAAGGTACATTATGGCAGGGTCTCAGTCAGTAGGGGCTTGGACTGTGAGCCGTAGGGTCGCCGGTTCAAGTCCCTGACCAGACCTAAATATGGAATGTGGACTGCTACTTGGAGAGGTCCCAGTTCACCTCCTGCCCTGCCGTGGTGCCCTTGAGCAAGGCACCGGTCACCCCCCCACCCCCCTCACTCCCATTGCTCCCCGGGCGCTGTACAATAGCTGCCCACTGCTCCTAGTGCTAGACTCCTGGTACTAGACTCCTGGTACTAGACTCCTGGTTCTAGACTCCTACTACTAGACTACTACTAGACTCCTAGTGCTAGACTCCTGGTACTAGACTCCTGGTACTAGACTCCTGGTACTAGACTCCTGGTACTAGACTCCTACTACTAGACTCCTGGTTCTAGACTCCTACTACTAGATCCTGGTTCTAGACTCCTACTACTAGACTCCTGGTTCTAGACTCCTACTACTAGACTACTACTAGACTCCTAGTGCTAGACTCCTGGTACTAGACTCCTGGTACTAGACTCCTGGTACTAGACTCCTGGTACTAGACTCCTGGTACTAGACTCCTACTACTAGACTCCTGGTTCTAGACTCCTACTACTAGACTCCTGGTTCTAGACTCCTACTACTAGACTACTACTAGACTCCTACTACTAGACTCCTACTACTAGACTCCTACTACCAGACTCCTGGTACTAGACTCCTAGTGCTAGACTCCTGGTACTAGACTCCTACTACTAGACTCCTACTACTAGACTCCTGGTACTAGACTCCTGGTACTAGACTCCTAGTGCTAGACTCCTGGTACTAGACTCCTAGTGATAGACTCCTGGTACTAGACTCCTACTACTAGACTCCTGGTTCTAGACTCCTAGTGCTAGACTCCTGGTTCTAGACTCCTAGTGCTAGACTCCTGGTACTAGACTCCTTACTAGACTCCTCTGGTACTAGACTCCTGGTACTAGACTCCTGGTACTAGACTCCTGGTCTAGACTCCTACTACTAGACTCCTGGTACTAGACTCCTGGTCTAGACTCCTGGTACTAGACTCCTGGTCTAGACTCCTGTGCTAGACTCCTACTACTAGACTCCTGGTTCTAGACTCCTACTACTAGACTCCTGGTACTAGACTCCTGGTACTAGACTCCTGGTACTAGACTCCTGGTTCTAGACTCCTGGTTCTAGACTCCTGGTACTAGACTCCTGGTCTAGACTCCTGGTACTAGACTCCTGGTTCTAGACTCCTGGTACTAGGATGGGTTAAAAGCAGAGAACACATGTCACTGTGTGTGCTGTGTGCTCTGCATGTGTGAGCACTACAGAGGGTTTCATCTCTCCCATTCTATCTATAAATAATGCTATATTTAAATTATTGAGTTGTTTATTTAATACATATATGGTTTCTTTACCATTGGTCAGATGTATTAACATAAAGTAAAATGAACTTTATAAACAGATGTTTTGTACAGCATTTGTAGGCATTAACAAATCAGAGTACTTTATTTACTGGGGTTTTATTTCTAAAAACATAAGAAGTTAAATAAAATGAAAAATAAAAAAATAGAATAAAATATTTTTATTTTTATTTAAGAATTTAAAATAAAATGTACAATAAAATAAATTAAAATAAATAAATGAGAAGAAAACAAATGTATATAAGAAGTGTAAGATTGAATGTGAAAAATAAAGAAAAACAAAATTCAATTAAAATTATTATAAAACGCTCCAGGAGTTATATATTCAAATGTGCACGCACGCACGCACGCACGCGCACACGCACGCGCACACACACACACACACACACACACAGACACACAAACACAGTTTATTTCAACTGAAGTTTCAAACTTCCTTTATAACCTCCTTTAGCTTAGGAACCACTGGACCTCCCTTTACGAAGGGAGAGGAGCATATCCGTGGGAACATGTTTCAAATGGGGGGTGCTGTGGGGATGACACCAGGGCTGGTTCTGACCGATGTGCTGCCCTAGGCAAGATTTTAACTGGCAATGAAAAACCTCTACAAAAGACCAATACACTACAAACAGAGAAACGTATTGATATGGTGGACAGCTTACATAAAAAGGCTTCAAATGTATTTAGTATTGTATGAACATGTTTTAATTGGGGGGTAGTTGTCTCATTCTCTAGGGGGGTCCGGGGGTATGCCCCCCGGGAAGATTTGTTTTAACATTTCAAAGTAAAATGCTTCAATCTGGTGCACTTTGAGCACCCAATTACTAGAGACTGATCTAGGGGTACAACTCTAAACACCCATATGAAAAAGATCCGTTTGCATTTTATTAATGAAATAAGTATGTGAACATTTCCAATAACATACCATAGCCAATAACAAATATAATGTTAAAACTTATTTCATTTTTGTGGTTCATTTATATCTTATTTTACCAGTTAACATTTATTTATTTATGCATATTTTGTAATCTCTCCAGTTTTAAACGATATGTTTGGTTTACTGTCCTATAGTATACATTGGAATGATTTCAAACCTGTTGTTATTTATCCTAATAATAAAGGAGTGCCTTGGAAATATTGGTTTACACAAATTGTGATCAAACCGTTTGAGACCCACTGAGACAACTTAGACTTGAGTCCTTTACCTCACTGAGCCTCTCAGTCTGACAGGAGGACTCTCCCTCCACATTATTGTAGAATCTCTCTCTCTCTCTCTCTCTCTCTCTCTCTCTCTCTCTCTCTCTCTCTCTCCCTCTCTCTCCTCTCTCTCTCCTCTCTCTCTCTCTCTCCCTCTCTCTCTCTCTCTCTCTCTCTCTCTCTCTCTCTCTCTCCTCCTCTCTCTCTTCTCTCTCTCTCTCTCTCTCTCACTCTCTCTCTCTCTCTCTCTCTAACCGGGGTGAAAAAGGTGTTATCTTTACTTAATTATGAATGTTGTTACATCAAGGCGGAAAATTCGGTTTTTTTTGTATTATATTTGTATTTAATCTTGTGGAAGTGCAGATCCCCTGTCATCCACCAGGGGGTGCTGCAGCACCCTCAGCACCCCTACTTCCCACGGCCCTGGAGAGGAGAAAATGCTGCCCCACAATGCCTTGCGGCCGCAGCATTTGCCGTCACACAACAGTCGCCGTTCACGGAAACAACCGATTATGACCGAGAAATGATATCATGAAAGTTACGGTGCTTATTAAGCTTTTAAAACGTATGTGGTAAGTTGCCAAAGTGCTTTGTTTTGAACGTTCATCAGTATTATAATCAAAAAGAGAAATATGAACGTTAGTTTTTACTGAAATTATCAAATAAAGTCAACATTTCACAGTCTTTACTGAGCTGTGTGGTTTGTTCAACTTTAAAAGATGTCTGAATGGTGATACACACAGTGATAGATGTTAAGGACTAACGGTTATAATAAATACATTGTATTGATTTTAAGATCTTTTCATAGTTCATACAATCATACGTATTGGGATCATTTGTATTAATGTGGACCGGAGGGAGAGGGTGACGAGCATAAGGTTCACTTTCCTTTTTTATTTCAATTCCAACTTTGGTCATGAAGAATCTGTTTCTCTGTTGTCCACGTTCATAAAGCCTAAAGCAACAGCATCAGAGCACGGAGCAGAGTCTCTAGATGAGTTTACAGGAGTCCCTCGTTCTTATTATTCATCCATGTTGTAGTCCGCTGTATAGAGAACTGTAGTTTCCATAGTTTCCCCACAGCAGCAGACGCACATTCATGACGTCCGCTGGCGCATCATAAACACGTCGGATAGTGAAAGTGCAGTCGGATTCTCTAAAGTACCTCAGTCTCTTCTCCTAAGTCCTTTTGAATTCTCCTATCCACTATCCCTTAACCCCGTGACGTTTCACACAGAGGTCAAGGGATAGACGATAGGAATAGACGATAGGAGCTGATTTTTGGACTATTGGACCGCAACCTTAAAACCCAGGAAAAATAAGACGAACGTGTTCTGCCAGGGAGAGGAAACGTGTTTTTTATCCACTTCCGGTGCAGGAAAACAGACGGTGAGTTCAGCCCGTTATTTATTTGTCTAGAAACACAGGATAAATGTGGGGCTTCAAGTCTCAAAGGTACATTATTTAATTGTGTGTCATGTTTTCAGGTCTTTTCTAAGTTACTCCCTGGTGTTTTTTATGAAAAATGCATGTTTATTTTTTTATTATTATTATGGTACCACTTTACAATAAGACTACCCTTATAAAGGATTCATAAAGGGTTTAAATTAGGTTATTAATTAGGTTGTAAACACTTTGTTAATCATTAAGAACCATTTATAAACCAGTTCTAACATAGTTTTCATACATCACACAGGCTCACTATTTGGCAAGATGACTAACCCCTAGATTCCACCGGAGCGTCTGCGCTGCGTTACGGCTACGCCACGCCACGCTGCGACCTCCTCCTGCGTCATAACCCACCGGGCGCGTTTCAAAACGTTGCGGAAGTGGAGCGTGGTGTGTGCAGGCTCGCAGTTTGTTGTCGATTTGGGCATATTTCCTGGACATTTATTTGGGGGATGGGCCTGGGCCGGATGAACGTTCCACTTCCTGCCTGCGCTACGGCTGCGCCGCGTCAAAAATAGGATTCATCCTATATTTTAGAAATTCCTTGCGCCGAGGCGCTTCTGGGACGCTTCGAGCCGCGGCGCAGCGTGGCGCAGCGGGTCTGGTGGAATAGCACCCATTGACTAGAGTGGCCGCGTCGCTAAAAACGCCGCAGCGTGGCGTGGCGTAGCCGTAACGCGGCGCAGACGCTCCCGGTGGAATCTAGGGGTAAGCCTTATATTGGCTACCTAGCTTACTTCATCTTCTTCATCAGCCAGCATCCTTGGTATCTGTTGCTCACTGAGTTGATTCCCCCCCCTTCCATCTTGATGTTTCTTGGCATCTCTTTATGACCATTTATTTTTGAGTTACTAACATTTATAACTGCCAAAAGGGAGCCTTGTTGTAAAGTGTGAAACAAATCACCATTTATTAATGAGTTACTACCATTTCTAATAAGGCTTAGCAGTACAGATAAATGTGGGCTCACTATTTGGCAAGATGACTAAGCTAGGGCTGCACGATATTGTAACAAACTGACATTACGATATTTTCTCCCCCTGCGATATATATTGCGATATAAAAAAATACAGGAATTGAAGAAAATACCGTTTTCTTTTTCTTCCGCAAACCATCCTTTCCTTACTTTAATGCTATACAATTTCTATTTTTCTAACTATATTTAACCGATGAAGGATTTTAGTCACGGAGGTCTGGATCTTAAGTTATCAGAGCAATGAGCGGAGCTAGCTCGGTTAGCAGCGCCGAACTGCCCTGGAGAAACACATGAAACGACTTTATTCAGATATTTAATGACCGGGTCCGTTTGCTTTGCAGATTTGATTGTGATTGGTGGTCCCTCACTCAAGTACCCCTGAGGGTTGGGAACCGAAACTCTATCGGTGTGCACTTGTGTATTCTGGAGAATCACAGAACGTCCGGATGTCAGCGGGCCGGCTCGTATCGCTGACGGCCGGCCCCGCCCGTTGACAATTCACGAGCATCGAGCTCACCCCCCCCCCCGTTGAAAATCTCCCCACTTTTGGCCGCACCCCCTAAGTAAAATGACTTCCCGCGGCTATGGGTACGGGTACCCATACAAAATACACAATTTCGGTTCTGCTCAACGGTTCCTAAACGGTAGACTAACCCTTTAGTATTGCAAAGAAAGCCTACATATCTGCACGGACGTAGGCTAAGGCTACGTAGCTATCTGTAAGGACCTGTAGCAACCTGACGACGTCACGCATCAACTGACAGCAGCCTGTGATTTGATTTGTTTAGATACCCAGCAGCATGCACGGCTCGGGCTCAGTCACCTCATAACACCAAATATGGATCGCGGTAAACGCTCAAAAGTGTGGCTCCACTACACACAAAAAGAGAAAGGCAAGGCACAGTGCAATGCCTGTGGCAAGCTAATAGCTTGTTCGTCAGGTTGCACTTCTAATTTAAGCAAACATTTAAGACAGCACGGCATCGAGATAAAAGAATGTACAGTCTTTAATGGCTTGCGGTCTCCGAGCCCGAGTATGGCATCAATAGCCAGCACTAGCACCCCGGACCCGCCGCTTGCATGTCCAGAAGTGCCAGGTACAGCTAGCCGCGACACACCGTTCTCTTTGGCATTAAAAGGAAAGCTGACCAGAGAAAAAACGTAGGAGTGTCGCAGAGCGGTAACAGCATTTGTTGTCAAAGCAAAGGGCTACATCCCTTCTCGGTTGTCAAAGCGCCGTCATTTAGGTATGCAAGGTTAAAAAAAGTGTGACGATAGTAGGGTACTGTTATAAAACTTATGTCAGTAGGTTTCCTGCTGCTACCTCAGTTGAAATAAAACACAGCTATTGTGTATTTTTTTTATTTATAAAAAGGTCAGTTAAAAGCTTGAAAAAATAAAGATATTTTTGCTATCTAAACATTTGACCTCTTTCTTTTACAATTTTGGAATCGAAACGGGGAATCGATAAGAACCGGAATCAATAAGCAGAATCGGAATTGGAATCGATACATTTCAAACGATACCCATCCCTACCCCTGACATGAGAGCCGCACGAGTTTTCCTTTTGTAGCAAGCAGCAAAATAATTGTAACGTGTTTGAGTTCATTTGACTACTTAATATCGCACATCGTAAAAAAAACACACACACACACACACACACACACACACACACACACACACACACACACACACACACACACACACACTGTAACAGAGGGTCTCTGTTTGCAGAATCTTAGAAACCCCCAGGGCGTTGCCACTGTTGAGTTGTTTAACTACAGAAAAGCAATATTAATGAGTCAACAACCGTCTTATTCTAGAAACCCAGAAATTACATTTAAAACCAGAAACACTCGTCATTTTGATTCATGGGAAGTCATTTCCAAACTCTCTGATTCTGAGAAGAGTTTCCCTCCTAAAAACTCAAGTTTTATAAAGAGGAATGAGCACGTTAAATAAACAGTATCTATCAAACAATCAAATATTTAATTAGGAACAAAGTTCGGTGCTGATCCTCTTCCAGGAATGTAGAAAAGCTTGATAACCCCCTCCCAGTATTGTTTTATTACATGTTATGCCTGACTGGTGTGAGCTGGCGTTCAGAGGTCCAAGTACGGCTTTGCTAACTGCTTGTTGTAAAGTACAGATAACATACTCTGCCTCTAATAAAGCTCCTCTCCGCTGATTCCTCAGTCACTGCTGCAGCTGAACCAGAGCGGAGCACACATTGTTTCTGTTCAGGGAAAATATTTGACGATCATTAACCAGAGAGGTGAAATGGCGCAGCGAGGAAATCAACTCGACCAAGACATCATCTGCTGTTCAATCTGTCTGGATCTACTGAAGCACCCGGTGACTATCCCCTGTGGACACAGCTACTGCATGGACTGTATTAAACACCACTGGGATGGAGAGCTAATCCACAGCTGCCCTCAGTGCAGGCAGAGCTTCACACCGATGCCCGTCCTGAAGAAAAACACCATGTTAGCAGCTTTAGTGGAGGAGCTGAAGAAGACTGGACTCCCACCTTCTCCTGCCAATCACTGCTATGCTGGAGCTGAAGATGTGTCCTGTGATGTCTGCACTGGGAGGAAACTGAAAGCCTTCAGGTCCTGTCTGCAGTGTGTGGCCTCTTACTGTGAGAATCACCTCCAGCCTCACTTGAATCAGCTGCATTACAGAAACACAAGCTGGTGCAGCCCTCCAAGCAGCTCAGAGAGAACGTGTGCTCTCGTCACGACGAGGTGATGAAGATGTTCTGCCGCACTGATCAGCAGTCCATCTGTTATCTCTGCTCTGTGGACCAACACAAAGGCCACGACACAGTGTCAGCTGCAGCAGAGAGGACTGAGAGGCAGAGAGAGCTGGAGGGGAGTCGACTCAACATCCAGCAGAGGATCCAGGAGAGAGAGGAAGATGTGAAGCTGCTTCAGCAGGATGCGGAGGCCATCAATGGCTCTGCTGATAAAGCTGTGGAGGACAGTGAGAAGATCTTCACTGAGCTGATCCGTTTCATGGAGAAAAGAAGATCTGATGTGAAGCATCAGATCAGATCTGAGCAGGAAAGTGAAGTGAGTCGAGACAAAGAGGTTCAGGACAAGCTGGAGCTGGAGCTCAGGGCGCTGAAGAGAAGAGACGCTGAGCTGGAGCAGCTCTCACTCACAGAGGATCACAACCAGTTCCTGCACAACTACTCTTCACTGCCAGCTCTCAGTGCATCTACATACTCACCCAGCATCAACATCCGTCCTCTATACTTCTTTGAGGACGTGACAGTGGCCCTGTCAGAAGTAAGAGATATACTGCAGGGCGTTCTGAGGGACAAGTGGACCAATATCTCACTGACGGGCACTGAAGTGGATGTTCTGCTGCTACAACCAAAGCTCAAAACCAGAGCTGAATTCTTAAAATATTCACGTGAAATCACTCTGGATCCAAACACACCACACACAATACTGTTATTATCTGAGGGGAACAGAAAAGCAACGTACATGAGTGAACTCAATTCTTATCCTAGTCACCCAGACAGATTCACTTATTATAGTCAGGTCCTGAGCACAGAGAGTCTGACTGGACGTTGTTACTGGGAGGTTGAGCAGAGAGGGGGAAGAGTTGATGTAGCCGTCGCATACAAGAACATCAGCAGAACAGGGTGGTTTGGTAAATGTAGATTTGGGTACAATGACCAATCTTGGGCACTAGGTTGGGATAAAAATAGTTATTACTTTAGGTACAACAAAGGCAAAACCTCCGTCTCAGGTCCTCGGTCCTCTAGAGTGGGGGTGTACCTGGATCACAGGGCAGGTATCCTGTCTTTCTACAGCGTCTCTGAAACCATGACCCTCCTGCACCGAGTCCAGACCACCTTCACTCAGCCGCTATATGCTGGATTTGGGTTTGACTCTTACAATCCCGGAAACACTGCTGAGTTCTGCAAACTCAAATAGACAGAAGTGAATCACTGGTTCCCGACATCTTCCTTGAGGGGGCCCTTTTCTATAATTTAGGAAACTGACTGAAGTGACTTGTTTTATGACTATTTTACGTTACATTAAATGCATAACAACTCGTAAACTTTACAATTATCTTAATTGTGAACGAAATATAACTGCAGGAAGTTTGTGTAAAACGAGAGATGTTGATGAACTTGTGTATATCATTTCCTGTGATTCAGAGAGGATTGATGATTTCCTCAGAGCGGAGATTGTGCTCGGACAGTGATTGTGTGGATTAGTCAGCTGTGATTATTTGAACATCCATAACTCTTGTATTACTTCTGTATCACTGCAGATATTTTATCAAAACATTAATCATGACATGTTATTTTATGTAGCAGTAACATCAGAGAACGTTGTACCAATCAATAGCATAAAGCTCAGTGTGAAATCTGCAGTTTGAAGATTTTAAAGGACGACCTTTGTGGACAGTAGTTGCTGTGTTTACCCAGCATGCTCTCTGTTGTGTTTGACTGCGGACGGAACAAAGACACCCTCCCTTTTTGTCCTGATCCATTTCTATAAAAACCTGTCTGAAAATGAGCTGATCAGATTTGGCCATTTGTGATGTCACGATGTTTTTTTGGCTTGTGTAACCATTAGCCAATCACCAACCAAGGTAACCCCCCCACCTTATCACCTGAATCTCCTCCTAGAGCACCATTGTGTTCTTTTAAACCAATCATCTCTCAGAGGGGCGTGGCCAGCAGCAGCTCATTAGCATTTAAAGCTACAGACAGAGAATCAGCACTTTTGAATCAGGGCTGAAACAGGGGATTATGGGATGCTGCAATGATCTGTTTGGTGTTTCAGCCAATCAGAGACAGGCTCTGTATATATCTGAGACCTGTGATATACTGTTGGGAAACAGATAATAGGGACCTTTAACCAGTTAAGCCTGACGGCCCTGCCGGCGGGGGCAAACCGCAACATCTTGCAAGAAACAGCGTCTGAGGGCTTCTTAACATTGAACAAACTATGAATGTGTCATACCCACTTAACGGGAAGAAACTCAGCTTTCAGACAATATTAACCATTTTTAGCTAAAAAACACAAGGGTAATAACAAAGGCTCTGAATTAGCCCTGAGCGAAAAAATGCTAACGCACTTAGCACAGAACTCACGGTAAAATACCCTTATTACTTATCGGATCTGCACAAACAAGATATCGACTAGCAAGCTGAGATTCCACAGATTCCAGAAATATTAGTATCATCACTGAGCGATCAAAACTCGCGGCATGGGAAACAAACCCAGACATCACACCACGTAGCTTTACGGAGCAAACACGGGACATTGTCTCACCTTTGCTGTTGTTCTGATCAAAAGTCGTGTTCAATGGCATTAAAACGATAAAAACGCTGCTGAAGGTTCATCCATAGGTTAATCCAATGTGTCTGTCACTTTGAAATGATTCCTGATAATCCATCATTCCATTTTTATGTGAAAAACTGAGTTTTCATATATAGCTGCTATGATAGCTACCAGAGTGTATGACAGCTTCCGGTTTTGGGCATTCTGGCTACGCGTCACTCATTCACCAATGGGTAATGTTTAGATGGATTCTAGGAACTTCCCCTCGATTCTATTGGCTCTAACGGTTCAAAAGAGGTGTCAATCATCAAAATCGACGAGGGGGGCCAGAGATATGGAAAATGCACCCAAATGACCCCAGAGGTGGGTTTTTTTCTAAATCTCTCTAAAAAGGTCAAATGTCACTTGTTTTGCATCAATCTTGATACAGGGTACTTATTATATCTTATAGTTTGGATTCCTAAAGCTTTTAGTCTACCATCCCATCATTCAACGGTGGTTTTCACTATAAGTAATGGTTTTTTTTGGACGGACACTATAATTTACATTTTTTTACTATGTTCAATCTGAATTTACTCTAAAATAAAAACATCTATTTGATTCTGACTTCTAATCCAACTCACAGGTGTATTGCTTTGAGAACAAAGATTATTAATGTTCCCCTTTAGAAGTGAAGTTATGGTCATTTGTTCTGGGAATGTCCTTTTCGAGCCTGAGCCTGGAAAACGGCTCGGGGCTGAACGGGTTAAATCTTAACAACATTCAGGGTTAATCATTTTCATCAATTTGACACTTTGTCCTGAATGTCACTCATTGATTTCTGTGCTCTATTTTTATGAATAGTTTGTGTTATCAATGTTTGTTTATATGAAAATTCAATAAATGTTGATCCAGATAATAATTGATGTCCTCAGAAGTCATTCCGGTCAAATGTGTTTTTAAATATTTAGTAGTTTTTCCAAATGTGGATCTTGAAACCTTTGTTTTAAACATTTAGAATATTTGTATATGAGATCATTTATAGAGGAGTGTCTTTCTTATCCATCTATCTTTTATTATAGATTAAAAGGTACATATTTGTTTCTAAATTGTGCTATATTTAAATAATTGAGTTGTTTATTTAATACATATATGGTTTCTTTACCTCTGGTCACATTTTACATCGTGAAAATAAAATGAACTTTATAAACACACGTTTTCACCAGAATCTTTAGGTACAAATCAGAAGACTTCATTTATTGGGGTTTATTTCTAAAAACATAAGAAGTTAGAGAAAAAACGTTTAATGGAAAATAAAATATTATTAAACGTATTTTTATTTTTATATAAGAATTAAAAAAAAATGTTAATACAAATAAAATAAGAAAGAAATGTATATTACATTACATGTTACCTGTTAGACGCTTTTATCCAAAGCGACTTACATACTCAATACTGTGGACAATCCCCACAGGAGCACTTTGGGGTGAAGTGTCTCAGGGACACAACGACATGCTGACTGCAGTGGGGTTTGAACCTGTGCTCCCCTGATCCCAACACCTACGGACAACCCACTGCGCCACACGCCTCCGAAGTATATAGGAAGTTAAAAATTAAATGTGCTTTAAAAATAAAATAAAAAATAAATGCGAAGTAAAAAAGTGTAAGATTTAAACAACTCTCCTGTTATCTCCATCAGAACAACCTTCTGGATCCGCACCAGTCTGGTTTCAAGGCAGGTCTCTCTACAGAAACTGCTCTCCTTGCTGTCTCTGAGGAACTGCACACGGCTAAAGCAGCCTCCCTCTCCTCTGTCATCATCCTTTTGGACCTGTCTGCTGCATTCGACACGGTGAACAATCAGATCCTCCTTCACACTCTCCAAGAACTTGGAGTTTCAGGCTCTGCACTTTCCTCCTCACCTCATACCTCGAAGACCGCACCTACAGGGTAACTTGGAGAGGGTCCGAGTCCGACCCTTGTCAATTAACTACAGGGGTCCCCAGGGCTCTGTCCTTGGTCCCCTCCTCTTCTCTCTGTACACAAACTCGCTCGTATCTGTCATTAGCCCGCATGGTCTTTCATACCACTGCTACGCTGACGACACCCAATTAATTCTGTCTTTTCCCCGCTCGAGACCCAGGTCGTCGCACGCATCTCTGCTAGTCTAGCTGACATCTCTCAGTGGATGTCTGCTCACCACCTCAAGCTCAACCTTGACACTGAGCTGCTTTTTCTTCCTGGAAAAGATTGTCCCACTCTTGACCTAACAATCAACATCGGCCCCTCTGTTGTTTCCCCGACTCAGACTGCAAGGAATCTGGGAGTGACCCTAGATAACAACCTGTCCTTCACTGCAAACATCGCTGCTACAACCCGCTGCTGCAGATACACGCTTTACAACATCAGGAAGATACGTCCCCTCCTGACCCAGAAACCTACGCAGGTTCTGGTCCAGGCTCTCGCCATCTCACGCCTAGACTACTGCAACTCCCTCCTGGCTGGTCTACCTGCATGTGCCATCCGACCTCTGCAGCTCATCCAGAATGCAGCGGCTCGTCTGGTCTTCAACCTTCCTAAATGTTCCCACACCACGCGCGCTCCTCCTCCTCCCTTCACTGGCTTCCAGTAACTGCTAGAATCCACTTCAAGACACTGGTACTAGCGTACCATGCTGTGAATGGATCTAGCCCTTCCTACATCCAGGACATGGTTAAACCGTACACCCAGCACGTGCACTCCGCTCTGCATCAGCCAAACGGCTCGCTGCACCCTCACTGCGAGGGGGACCCAAGTTCCCATCAGCAAAAACACGTGGGTTTGCCATCCTGGCTCCAAAATGGTGGAATGAGCTCATTGACATCAGGACAGCAGAAAGCTTACCATCTTCCGGCGCAGACTGAAAACTCATCTCTTTCGACTCCACTTCGAGCCATAGAATTACTAACAACAAAACAAACAACAAAATAAAAAGCACTTAGATACTAACAAAGCACTTACATACTAACAAAACACTTAGATACTAACAAAACACTTAGATACTAACAAAACACTTAAGATACTAACAAAACACTTACATACTAACAAAACACTTATATATGAAACCTGATGTTCTTATATGATTCTGTTTTCTTCAAGTTTGTATCTTCTTGGTCGAATGCCTTACTGTAAGTCGCTTCAACACAGTCTCACTCCCTGAACGTCCAGGAGCGACGCTTGGTCAGGGTCCTATGGAGCGACGCTTGGTCAGGGTCCTATGGAGCGACGCGTGGTCAGGTCTATGGAGCGACGCTTGGTCAGGGTCCTATGGAGCGACGCTTGGTCAGGGTCCTATGGAGCGACGCTTGGTCAGGGTCCTATGGAGCGACGCTTGGTCAGGGTCCTATGGCGTGCAGTTGTGACGCGCCGAGTCTCCTTCAGCTTCATAACGGACGCAAAGAGCTTTCAACTGATTGCAATGTATTCCCATCGGCGGCGGTATTTGACGCTCAGGGAAGCACCGCATCGGTCCATGTCGGCGGCACTTAAAGGCAATGTGAGCGTCCATTCCCATTGGATAACGGAGGATTTTACACCCGGAAGTAAGTATTCTCCTTACTGTCGATTGATTTTACAGTGATATCTGCACTACTCATCAACTCAGAGACACCAGATTATCCTTGTTAATTACACAACATTGATTGGTTTAAATTGTGTACAATGCTTTTGTGTTTTTCCCCTTCGATTCGGAGAAACAAATATTTTTTCGGAGTTAAGGATGGCCGAAGACACTACACTACCCAGAATCCTCAGCTTTCGTTTGGGACTACAACATGTGCTTTGCTTCACAAACCCCGGGATTAGTCCTCAAGCTCTGTGATTGGATGTTGGAGTGGCAGTGCGCGAAGTTTACGACCAAGCGTCGCTATTGGACTATCAGGGAGTGAGACTGTGTTGGTCGCTTTGGATAAAAGCGTCAGCTAAATGCAATGAAATGTAATGTAAGATGAAATGTGCAAAACAAATGAATAATACAATTTAATGAAAATGATTATATTTATAAAAAAACGTCAGGAGTTATATATTTTAAAACATGCACACATATATGTTTATATATATTGTGTGTGTGTGTGTGTGTGTGTGATTTTGGCCCTGCATTAAATGGTTAAATCCAAATGTCTTTGCTCATCCTCATGCTTTTACTCTGAAAGTCCATGAGCCCTGTTGTTGTGTGCTTCCGGTGTTCCCTGAATGTGGGCGAGGCTCAGAAACAGCTGCGAGTCTCTCTTCAGGTTTTTCTGATTTAACGACAATTTGGGATTTAAAAAAGTCTTAAAACAGAGGAAAAATAAGAAGAGGATTAAACGCGTTCTGCCAGGGAGAGGAAACGGGCTTTTCTCCACTTCCGGTGCAGGAAAACAGACGGTGAGTCCAGCCCGTTATTTCTTTGTCTGGTTTCTACACTGCTGAGGACAACACGTAGAAACACAGATACATGTGGGGCTTCAAGTCTCAAAGATACATTATTTAATTTGATTTGATTGTATTTCAGGTATTTTTCTGAGTTACTCCCTTGTGTTTATTATGAGAAATGCATGTTATTCTTTTCTTATTTTTCCTGCTGAGGTCAACATGTAAATATTAAAAGGTTTTATGACAGGTTTGAGTAAGTGGAATAATTTGGCTTCATGATACAAAAACAAACATCTTTTGAGTTATTTTTTAAAGTTACTTTCGTAATGAGAAATGCCAGTTTCCACTTATTTTTAAGCTGTTTTTATTAATATAAGAATACATATTTCTAGATATCGTCTGCGTCCCTCAAGTCAATAAAGGTTCATAATCCTCGACTCAAGTGTCCTTCTTCATCTCCTTCCTTAAGTCCTTTATATCCTTCTCTCCTTCCCTAAGTCCTCCTTTGTGCCCTTTATTTGTTTCCAGTCCTTATATCCTTCTTAAAGTCCTTCCTTGTATCCTTACTTAGTTCCTTTTTTATGTCCTTGTTAGTGCTATTATTTTTTATTTTTTAAAGCTGCAAATACAATCTGATAATTAGTTAATATTCACATTACACGACATTCACGATTACAAAAGTGAAAAGTATTATAGAGGTGTGTGTGTGTGTGTGTGTGTGTGTGTGTGTGTGTGTGTGTGTGTGTGTGTGTGTGTGTGTGTGTGTGGTGTGTGTGTGTGTGTGTGTGTGTGTGTGTGTGTGTGTGTGTGTGTGTTGTGTGTGTGTGTGTGTGTGTGTGTGTGTGTGTGGTGTGTGTGTGTGTGTGTGTGTGTGTGTATGATTCCTGTGACGCGTTTTCCTCCAACATCATCAGCTCCAACAGACTGCTGCTGCTGCTGCAAGGCATTCTGGGAAACGGGGGGTGGGGAGAGTCCAACGAGACACATCTGAGGAGGGGGATTCAATAAATGTAATCCTGTTATAAAGCCCTGAAGGGAACAGGAATATAAAAAATACACAAAACTATGTATGAATCATTCCTTCACACGTTTGGAATATTAAGTTCATTCTCTCCTCTCTCCTCTCCTCTCTTTCCTCTCTCCTCTCTTCTCTCTCTCCTCTTCTTCTCACCTCTCCCCTCTCCTCTCTTCTTCTCTCCTCTCCTCTCCTCTCCTCTCCTCTCCCTCTCCTCTCTCCTCTTCCTCTCTTCTCCTCTCTCTCTCTCCTTCTTCTCCTCTCTCCTCTCTCCTCTCTTCCTCCTCCTCCTCTCTCTCTCTCTCCTCTCTTCTTCTCACCTCTCCTCTCTCTCTCCTCTCTCTCCTCTCTCTCCTCTCTCCTCTCTCCTCTCTCCTTCCCTCTCCTCTCCTCTCTCCTCTCCCTCTCCTCACTAAATGGACATTCTTTTCCCACTTTTTATAATAATAATCTTGATTTTGTTTTTATATAAATTATACATATGGACTTTTCCAAGAGCCCCTAAATGATTCAAATCTGTCCCTTTGTTTAGGGGACTTTCTGGAGGTCATGACTACAGAAAAAGACTCTCCCCTACAGACTGAATCATCCGGAGTGATGTTTGGTATTTTTATACAAACTCATGCAAAGAGGAACTTCTATTTGGGGCATTTCTTCAGGAAGTTTATTTTACTCTCCAGTGAATCTGTGGAGACGAGTTGCTCTGGTGCGGAGAATGAGACCGTTATTATATATGAGTAACATTACAACACTCAGTGACCGTTAACGTTCAAACCACGAAGAGCATTCCTCAGTCCAAACAAAGGACACACACATACACACACACACACACACACACACACACACACACACACACACACACACACACACACACACACACACACACACACACACAGTAACAGAGGGTCTCTGTTTGCAGTCGCTGACCCACTTCCTTTATCTCTCGTTCAACAGAATGGTGTCAGACTTTTTTTACTGACTGAAAAGAAGGAAGAAGTTTTTGAGGAAAACATTTCGGAGGAAAAATAAATTGTACATGTTTTACAAGATATATAAAAGGATAACAATCATATGTTCTTTACCAATTGTTGATGTGCTTCCTGTCTTTATGCTAAGCTAGGCTAACCCTGTCCTTCATCTGTGATCCACATGTAAAATAAAAAGACAGGGATTTTAGCCTTTGAAGACCATTAACATGCACTAACATCTACAGAACACACTATGAGGAGAGGGAACACCACAGGAAGCAGCATAGGGCCTCTTTAAAATGAACACAAACTCTAAGAAAATGTTGAAGTTGGTAGAACTTTTTTTTTTGTTTAAAGTCTACACTTCTTAATCTTTTTAATTATGTTCCACATTTGGGTCTGGCTAAGCTAGGCTAACCCTGTCTGTTGCAATATACGTTTGCCAGGGGGACATTATTTGTTGACGCACAGCTGGCCCGCGGGGACGGCAGGAGCCGAGGGACCAGGCATGAGCGTCAGCGTGGCTAGGATGTTGCATTGTTTCTTGTGGAACATTACAAGTAAAGTACGTGAGAGTAAGATAGAGTGTGTCCTTATTATCAGTATAGTACACTATACATATTGAAACACTGTCCTTAATCTGTGATCCACATATAAAATAAAAACTCCCTCTCCAGGGAACACAGGGATTTTGGCCTTTGAAGACCATTGACATGCACTAAAACCTATAACACACTATGAGGAGAGGCAACACCACAGAACTACTTAAACCATGTTATAATGGTTTGTGTGATACTGAGATGATGCAGTGTTTGCAGTTTGTTCATCATTCATCTCCTCTCTTTTCTGAGATGAATGTATTTGTATGCATGGTCCTCTTTGAACACATACATAACAATAGAAAGCAGAATGGGCCTCTTTCATTAACTCAAAATCTAAGAAACTGTTGCAGGATCTCAACATATTGAAGTTGGTAGAGTCTACACTTCTTAATTTTTTAATGTATTTTCCACATTTGGGTCTGACTAACACCTGGATCCTCACGCAGTCGCACAGTCATGTGACTGCATAGACTCCTCCAGCAGCTCGGGGGTTAACAGGAAACATGACCTCACCGCTAACCGCTCGTCTGTTTTTCCTTCTTCTTCTTCTTCTGCGTACTTCTCAGGCTCCTGTTGCTGCTGCAGGATGTGAGAGAAGATCAACAGAAAACACGGAAACACTGAAGGAAAGCAGACGGTGTTTGTGCAGGACGTCTGAAGGTAAAACACTCATTATCTTACTGAGGGTTGTGTCCGTTACTCCCTCTGTGCTCTGACAGCAGATCTGAGGCTCTGGAGAGTTTAAGAAGTTAAAAACAAGGAGGAAGGAAACATTTTATTAACTTGTATCGTCTAAAAACCTGCTCCAATGCCTTTTAAATCTAATATACTGTACTTCCTCATATTCTCACTGTACTTAGTTGTAATAATATTGTTCTTCTCTTGCTCCTCCTCTTATTTCCGTACACTCTGTTTTTGTTGACATCACTAAACACCAAAGCTAAGTGCCTGTACTGGATGGATGAACCTGCATGGCAATAAACCTGGTTCTGATAAACCCAACAGAGATAGGCGTGTTTGCATTCACATATTTTCCTATTTTTAAGCACATTTTGAAGCGACAATGCACATACAAACGTCCATAGTACAACACGACCGCACAATGTATAATTTTACTTTAAAACACTTGGTCTGCAGGTTCTCAAGGAGTCTTAAAGTGTCAAATATCTGCTCTTAAAATATGTCAATTTTCGTGAACATCAGAGAACAACAATTAAAAAAACTTCATTCCACATATTTGAAGGTGATTTAGATTTGTTTTTGTCCTTGTGGAAAGATTTTGTATTTGATAAATGGGATGAATTCAGACGTCGCAGACAGTTAATTTGTGTGTTGTACAACAGTGTTTATGTTTAAGAATAAAAGTGTATTCTCTCCAAACCGTTAATTTTAATGCGCTCATTCTCATTTAATTTTGTGTGAAATTCTAACATTTTCTTAACATTATACGATTTCCATTTAAAATGTACCTAAATATAAACACAACTAGTGAGGCACACTGTTGCCTTCAACGACATGTTCCTCTATTATCATGAACACACACACTGTTGTTAGCTTTATCTCAGACACACACACACACACACACACACACACACACACACACACACACACACACACACACACACACCGTCCTGCTGACACACTGAGAGCACAAAGTGGATTCCTCCGCCGCTGAAAATAGTCCCTAGCAAACTTTCCTCTTGTAATAACTTCTAATATGAGCTAACTGAGAGTATATCTGTGTTTCTAAAAATGTACGTCCTCAGTAGGAACCACAGACAGAGTCCAGACGTTCGGGAGTTTAGAGACGGACTCCATCTTTGTTTATTGTTATTTTTTGACTGTAAGAAAGAAATGGCTGCTCGTTTCTCTCAGCCGGGGTCGGGTTTATGATTTCTTCGGCTGCTTATTGAACTAACTGAGACTTTGGGACAAAATAAAACCCTATATTTGTGTATTTAGAGATGTATGTTCCCAGTATGAACCACAGAGTCGAGACGATAGGGAGTGTTTAGAGACGGACTAAAACATTGTTAGTGTTTTTAGTTTTGTTTTTTGACCCGGTTTTTGTGTTTCTGGTTTCTTTCACAGATCCACAGAAGACGCTCGGCTGCAGACAAACATGTCTCAGTTCTTCTCTGGAGCTGTGACAAGTACGTCACGCACGCACGCACGCACGCACGCACGCACACATACACACACTCACACTATTATGTTATCAACTCGGTAAAGATGCAGAAAAAAACCTTACCAAAAAGAAATTGATATATAACTCCAAACATTTGCTGTTGTGAATGTCTAGAAAGATTAGCTTATTTTATTACATTACATTATTATTGTATTACAAAACACACATTGTTCTGCTATACTTGTGAGGACCATGCTTTGAAACCAGCTGTGAGGACCTCCTGAGGGCAGATACCTCGTGTTTTTCAGCAAAAATCCTCATCAGAAAGGGACATTGCATAAAAATACTCTGACACTACCTGTTGACATTAACCTGAAATAGTGCATTTGTTTCGTACACCCTCCTCTGTTTGTGTCTTTGCTGCCGTTTGGTTTTATGAATTATCTTGAAGACAACAGAGACCTCTTAGAGACACATTCCTGCAGAGGTTTATCAGCAGAGAGAATTTACTCAAGAGGTGTCGGCTCTCAGGAACGCAAACTGATAGAAGACAAGTCGTCTTTATTTAGAAACAAAACACGCACGCACGCACGCACGCACGCACGCACGCACGCACGCACGCACACACACACACACACACGTTGTTGCATCAGTGTGTGCAGCGGTGTGTAAATCTATCTTTTCTGGTATCTGTTTTCCAGGTTCACCGATTAAACGAAGGCTACGGGGTCACTCCTGTCAGAGGTAAAAAAAACACCTGCTTCTCTGTGATGTACCGTGTATTCATTTATTTTAAGTGTTAAATATATAAATATGTGTTTAAAGGCTATTTTGCTAAAACAACTAATGAAGCACAACTTCTTCCAGGTTTAAGTCAGAAAATAAAGTTGTTCTCGATACCATGGAGACATTTTGATATGGGAACCGAACCAAAAACATAAAAAGACTCAAATAAATCAAGAATATTTATAATATTTAATATAATTATTATTTAGAATAACACTCGTGCCATTTTGTGAACTCCAACACGATATCCAGTGTCCGATTATTACCCTGATTATATAGTATATGTAGCAGCGAAATAAAACATACATTTGAACTGGTAATAAAACTGCCGCCGAGGCACCAGAAAGCACCTTTTACCCAGGGAATTATTATCCAATGTCCAGGTAAGAACGTTGTTTCGTTCAGTTTATCACTCTGGGTTCGTCCAACATATATACAGAACAATGGTTTCACCTGTGTTTCCCATGGTAAACAACCATTTGCTCAAAAGGTAGCACTTAAGAGTTTAACGTATGCACCAGCACTTAGTATGGTGTTGCTTGTTGAAGTAAATAAGTCAGCACTGTTCTTGTTGTCCTTAGTTTGAAGTAGGGCTGCAACAAACGACTAATTTGATAATCGATTAATCTATCGATTAATGAAACGATTAATCGATTATTCGGATTGTTAAGGTTTTAACTGTACTACTACTTTTATCGATACTGCTTATCGATCCGGTCCTTTAACGATAGTCTTATCGGTTCTTTTGAAAATAAATAAGGTAAATTAACTAAACAAATTGTGAAGAAAACTAACATTGCTTTTTATTTAAATTAAATAAATAATATTTCACATCAAAAGAAACAACAGTGTTTTAACAAATCATATTAAATAATCTGATGACAGAACTGTAAACAGAATAGCTGAAACTTCAACAAAATAAAGACCAGTTACCTCTAATCATTAACCCATGTTTGAATCATTGAGTAAACTCCGTGTGTTGCTGCTAGCATACAGAACACCTGACGTGGAAACGTTACTCGTGGATGGGGCTACAGAGCTACTAGAAAGACAGTGGAACCCGGTGCATTCCTCCGTCTGACGTGGAGCACTTTTGCTAAATGTTTAGACAAAATGCTCGTGTTCCCGCCCTGACATGCTGAACTCTTATTGAACTTTTGGTAACGAGCATTGTCCACATCGAGACGGGTAAAGTGTAACCACACCTTGGAGCGCTTCTCTCCGCCATCTCCTCCGTGTGTGTGTGTGTGTGTGTGTGTTGCTGCATGTAGCAGCTGCGTGTGTGTAAACTGCCCCGCCCCCTCGCACACAGACGGGGAGAGAGAGAGATCTCTCCCCCGCCCCCTCGCACACAGACGGGGGAGAGAGAGAGATCTCTCGTCTGGATTGGAAAGATCGAAAATACATCATAGACGCATTTTGTAGTCTTATTGCATATTAGAAACGGAGTTGGCGACACTAAGACTGCGATATAATGTTTATGTAGCAATAATACATATGACATATATGTTTTAAATGTCTCCTGTACCGATAAAAAGACCGATAACGTTGGAGCTGAACTGCCTGTGAAACACACGTGATGACGTCACCAACGAATCGACGACTGAATTAGTTGGCAACTAATTTGGTCATCGATTTTAATCGATTAAGTCGATTAGTTGTTGCACCCCTAGTTTGAATCTTGATGGTTCAAAGCACTTTTTGTACGTCGCTTTGGATAAAAGTGCAGCTTAATGTAATGTATTTTATAGCGGATGCTGACACTAATGGACTCTCTTTGAATGTGCTCAGCCTGGACGTGTTTGTAGCTATTGTCTGCATAGGTTATAATGCTAATTCATTCTAATTAAAGCTTCTTATGCTACATGTGCAACATCTGCAGGTTAGCATCCAGCAGTTTCTATGTGCTGGGACCCTACTCTACATTTCTAACATAAAACGTTGGGTTACTCAACATTTCCGGGTTCACTAAGCTGGAAACTAGATTATTAACGGTCTCTCTTTAATATGTCTCCTCAGCCTGGACGTGTCTCTGCTCTCTCCCGACTCCTCGTACGTTTGTTACTCCTCTCTGGATGGCGACCCGAGCTCCTGCCGCCGCTCGCCTCGCCTCCTCACGAACGGATACTACAGCGTGACGGAGGACAGCTTCTCCTGGGACGAGAAGGGGAACGTCTCTCTGACTCCCTGCAAGACCAGCGTCTCCTACAAGGAGAACCTCGTCAGGTGGGACAGAAACTCAAAGTCAACTTTATTGTCAATCTTTCAGTTTGTGTGTACCGACAGAGAGATCGAAATACCGTTTCCCACAATCCAGAATACAATAACAAAGATATATACAAATATGTATATCCTATATGCACACATTAAGACATAAATAAATGCACAACAATCAATATATACAAAATAACAGTCACTTCAATAACTTTGAGAAATGTACATTAGTGCATAGCAGAGAAACTCAGAGAAACAGACCATTTACATGCACACGAACCCATATAACACAATGTGATGATTACATATGCAAATGAGACATTCTGTAATGCTTACAGTTGGTTACATTTAGGAGAAATCTGCAGACACAAACAGACAGAGTGAGGAAAATAACCTCCTGAATGTGGGTTTTAGGTGTTTTCTTTCCACTAGTCTGAAGGAAGTTATGTCAGGGAAGCAAAGTGTTGACCAGTGCATGAAACAACATGCTTCTGCCTGAAGGGTCTTTCCAACAATGAGCTCATTCTCAGCAGCCAGACCTTGAAATACTTCAGTTAGGTCATTCTCATGAGCTACACCAAGACGGGAGTACAAATACTTCGTTACTGCACTTAAGTACATGTTTCTGGTGTCAGTACTTTACTCCACTTCTTATTTTTCTGACGACTTTTTACTTTTACTTCTTACATTTTGAACCCAAATACCTGTACTTTCTACTTCTACATTTTGAACCCAAATACCTGTACTTTCTACTTCTTCCATGTTGAACACAAATACCTGTACTTTCTACTTCTTACATGTTGAACCCAAATACCTGTACTTTCTACTTCTTCCATGTTCCAAACAGGCTGGTTCCTTTAGTCTGAATGTGTGTTTGGTGGCGTGATCATTATTATTTAGAGTCATTGCGTGCCTATTGATTTGAACACGATCCGTGTATCCATCATTTCCTGTCTTCTCTAAAGAAGAGGGACCAATGAAAACGTTGTCATGTTGCCGTTGTTCAGCATGGAAACATTCATTAGCTAACAATGACATTATTGTTCTATTAATATAAAGGGAGGTCAGGTACTCTTTAAAACAGCTGCTAGTTATGGGTACTTTTTACTTAAGTACATTTCAAAGCCCTCTTTACTTTGACTTGAGTAAAGAAGTTTAGTCAGTACTTCTACTTTCACCAGAGTATTTTTAAACACGAGTATCTGTACTTCTACTTGAGTAAAGGATGTGTACTTTTGCCCTCTGCTGATCATTGGTGCTCGAGTTCACTTCTTCTTTCTTCTTCTTCTTCTTCTTCTCTCAGGGTTTTCCGGCGGCGGCGGCGTCCTCGAGGCTCTCTGGCTCGCCTGCTGAGCGACGTGACGGAGAGCTGCCAGTCCTGGCTGGACGAGAAGGTCTTCAGAGGCGTCTTCGGTACCGCACAGAACCAGGACCAGGAACAAGACCTGGACCTGGACCTGGATATGGATCTGGATCTGGATCTGGACCAGGCCCGGAGCAGCAGGGACGAGAAGACCTGGTTGAACAGCACCGAGCTGGAGGACAGCCGCAGCTTCACCTACGGTAAAAGATCCAGGATTCACTGCTGAGATTTAAGATTGAAAGGTTCTCACAAATTAAAGATTAAAGTCTCCACGATGTAACATCCATCTTTTTCTATGCAACACAAACTCTACTTTGACCAGATATCCATTTTAATTAGCACAAAAAGTTTGGTATTATTTTCTGAACTTCATCTATTTTAGTTTGAAATGTATAACTTCCTGTCCCTGGTCTGGAGGTCAAAGGTTACCAACATTAGCCAATTTTAGCTTAGCGGTGGTGACGTGAAGTCATGTGACCGTGCTGTAGTTCCTTTATAGCCCAACATTAGCCACCTTTAGCTTAGCGGTGGTGACGTGAAGTCATGTGACCGTGCTGTAGTTCCTTTATAGCCCAACATTAGCCGCCTTTAGCTTAGCGGTGGTGACGTGAAGTCATGTGACCGTGCTGTAGTTCCTTTATAGCCCAACATTAGCCACCTTTAGCTTAGCGGTGGTGACGTGAAGTCATGTGACCGTGCTGTAGTTCCTTTATAGCCCAACATTAGCCACTTTTAGCTTAGCGGTGGTGACGTGAAGTCATGTGACCGTGCTGTAGTTCCTTTATAGCCCAACATTAGCCACTTTTAGCTTAGCGGTGGTGACGTGAAGTCATGTGACCGTGCTGTAGTTCCTTTATAGCCCAACATTAGCCTCCTTTAGCTTAGCGGTGGTGACGTGAAGTCATGTGACCGTGCTGTAGTTCCTTTATAGCCCAACATTAGCCTCCTTTAGCTTAGCGGTGGTGACGTGAAGTCATGTGACCGTGCTGTAGTTCCTTTATAGCCCAACATTAGCCTCCTTTAGCTTAGCGGTGGTGACGTGAAGTCATGTGACCGTGCTGTAGTTCCTTTATAGCCCAACATTAGCCTCCTTTAGCTTAGCGGTGGTGACGTGAAGTCATGTGACCGTGCTGTAGTTCCTTTATAGCCCAACATTAGCCTCCTTTAGCTTAGCGGTGGTGACGTGAAGTCATGTGACCGTGCTGTAGTTCCTTTATAGCCCAACATTAGCCGCCTTTAGCTTAGCGGTGGTGACCTGAAGTCATGTGACCGTGCTGTAGTTCCTTTATAGCCCAACATTAGCCACCTTTAGCTTAGCGGTGGTGACGTGAAGTCATGTGACCGTGCTGTAGTTCCTTCATAGCCCAACATTAGCCTCCTTTAGCTTAGCGGTGGTGACCTGAAGTCATGTGACCGTGCTGTAGTTCCTTCATAGCCCAACATTAGCCACCTTTAGCTTAGCGGTGGTGACCTGAAGTCATGTGACCGTGCTGTAGTTCCTTTATAGCCCAACATTAGCCACCTTTAGCTTAGCGGTGGTGACGTGAAGTCATGTGACCGTGCTGTAGTTCCTTTATAGCCCAACATTAGCCACCTTTAGCTTAGCGGTGGTGACGTGAAGTCATGTGACCGTGCTGTAGTTCCTTTATAGCCCAACATTAGCCACCTTTAGCTTAGCGGTGTTGACGTGAAGTCATGTGACCGTGCTGTAGTTCCTTTATAGCCCAACATTAGCCACCTTTAGCTTAGCGGTGGTGACGTGAAGTCATGTGACCGTGCTGTAGTTCCTTTATAGCCCAACATTAGCCTCCTTTAGCTTAGCGGTGGTGACGTGAAGTCATGTGACCGTGCTGTAGTTCCTTTATAGCCCAACATTAGCCGCCTTTAGCTTAGCGGTGGTGACGGGCACGACTATATACTGGATACTTTAACCTCCTCCTCATTTCTTCTTCTACATTGCATTGATAGTGTGACCCACTGTTTGCTACACTGAGCTCTATTGCACTTAAAATATATTTATACTTTTTTTCTCTGTCTTTCAGACCACACTGAGATCCCGCCCCCTCCTGACAAAGTGGCTCCGCCCCCGAATATTCTCATCCAGGAGGAGATTTGCTCTGAGATCTGTCAATCAAAGTTCACCCAATCACTGGGCGGCCTCTCTGAAGTCCCGCCTCCTTCACCCTTCTACACCAATAGCTGCTGTCCGGCCTCACCTGAGCACACAGGTAACTGAAGCACTTCTAAATAACCAGAGTGCCGATACCCACAAGTATTTTATGCTATTTTTGTATTTTCTTGGCTTTTTAAATCACTAAATGCAGTTAAATGTCATGAAGTGTTTCTGTTGCACTTTATCTGAATGTTTTAATGTGTTTAATTACATTCCTTGAGTTGTAATGCGCTTTATAAATAAACCTGCCTTGCCTTTCAACCTGTGACATTGCTTTACAAACATTTCTTTCGATACGATTAAAAAATTTTGGATAAAGAGAGTTTTGTTTTATAAAAGTATTTCAAATATTATTAGAAATGACAAAAAATCGAATGTTTAATGTCATCATTAATGTGTTTGTCTGTTTGTGTTTCAGGTTTAACGATGAAGGCCCTCCTCCTTTTCATCTTCACCCTCTTCCTCTTCACCGCTCTATACTCCGGGTAAATCTCAATTTCTCAGCATCATTTTTTATATTTTCAAATGCAAATCTGTGTAAAAACATACTTATTTATTTAAATATATATGTAGAAATCTTGAAATTGACAGCACTTAAGATTTGAAGTCTTAAAATCTGATATAATTGGGTGTTTTTTGGTTCAACAATAAAATGTGTTTCATGTTTATTTTGTACTCTTGTGTCCCTGCAGGTGTCTTTTGTGGAGCGCCACCGTCACGTCTACTGTGTTCCTGATGATCACATCATTTATGCGGTTGTTAAACAGATCATTTGCACGTAAATGAGACTTAATTTAGGGTTGAATAAAACAAAACATTACATCTGACTGGAACGTTTTGATACTTTTAATACTTTAACACCAATTCCCTGGTTATACCTTTTACTTAAAGGTCCCCTATTCTCCTCTTCTTCATCAATATATCACAGGTCTCAGATATATCCAGAGCCTGTCTCTGATTGGCTGAAACACCAAACAGATCATTGCAGCATTACCCATAATCCCCTCTGTTTCAGCCCTGTTTCCAAAGTGCTGATTCTCTGTCTGTTACTTTAGATGAAAATAAGGAGCCCCTCCCCACGCCCCTCTGAGAGACATTTGGTTACAAAGAACTCAATGGTGCTCTAGGAGGAGATTCAGGTGATAAGGTGGGGGGGGGGTTACCTTGGTTGCTGATTGGCTAATGGTTACACAAGACAAAACATCGTTATGACATCATAAAGTGGCCAAAATCTGATCAGCTCATTTTCAGACAGGTTTTTATAGAAATGGATCAGGAGAAAAAGAGAGAGAATCTTTGTTCCTGAAACTTTCAGAGTCTCTTTACACAGAGGGGACACATGTTGATGTAGAAGAGACATGAAGAAGAGGGGACACATGTTGATGTAGAAGAGACATGAAGAAGAGGGGACACATGTTGATGTAGAAGAGACATGAAGAAGAGGGGACACATGTGATGTAGAAGAGACATGAAGAAGAGGGGACACATGTTGATGTAGAAGAGACATGAAGAAGAGGGGACACATGTTGATGTAGAAGAGACATGAAGAAGAGGGGACACATGTTGATGTAGAAGAGACATGAAGAAGAGGGGACACATGTTGATGTAGAAGAGACATGAAGAAGAGGGGACACATGTTGATGTAGAAGAGACATGAAGAAGAGGGGACACATGTTGATGTAGAAGAGACATGAAGAGAGGGACACATGTTGATGTAGAAGAGACATGAAGAAGAGGGGACACATGTTGATGTAGAAGAGACATGAAGAAGAGGGGACACATGTTGATGTAGAAGAGACATGAAGAAGAGGGGACACATGTTGATGTAGAAGAGACATGAAGAAGAGGGGACACATGTTGATGTAGAAGAGACATGAGAAGAGGGGACACATGTTGATGTAGAAGAGACATGAAGAAGAGGGGACACATGTTGATGTAGAAGAGACATGAAGAAGAGGGGACACATGTTGATGTAGAAGAGACATGAAGAAGAGGGGACACATGTTGATGTAGAAGAGACATGAAGAAGAGGGGACACATGTTGATGTAGAAGAGACATGAAGAAGAGGGGACACATGTTGATGTAGAAGAGACATGAAGAAGAGGGGACACATGTTGATGTAGAAGAGACATGAAGAAGAGGGGACACATGTTGATGTAGAAGAGACATGAAGAAGAGGGGACACATGTTGATGTAGAAGAGACATGAAGAAGAGGGGACACATGTTGATGTAGAAGAGACATGAAGAAGAGGGGACACATGTTGATGTAGAAGAGACATGAAGAAGAGGGGACACATGTTGATGTAGAAGAGACATGAAGAAGAGGGGACACATGTTGATGTAGAAGAGATGAAGAAGAGGGGACACATGTTGATGTAGAAGAGACATGAAGAAGAGGGGACACATGTTGATGTAGAAGAGACATGAAGAAGTGTATAAAGCATAATAGGTGACCTTTATCAGAGTATTTTCACGTTACAAACTATGTGTTAAAATATGTTTTTCAGTTTTGATGAAATCGGGTCCACTGGGCGAGTGGAGGAGGGCGAAGACAGAGGTGAGTCTGAAATGAAATACATTTTCTTTAATTATGTCGACTGTCCGCGTGGAAATAACAAAAACGAATTGAATTCTGTTCTTCAGGACATCACATCAAGAAACGAGTAAAGGAGTTCCTCTGCGACGTGAAACTGGAAGAAAGGCGTAGGAATATATTTAACATTTCACCGTCTGCATGTTCGCTTCAAGTGACTGTGAGCTCCGGAAAACATTTCACAGCAAACACGCTGCAGCTCTGACTGATAATGAAAACGTTTTGAATGTAGAAACTTGAAAGAAGTGCCAAGAAAAAGGGCTAAACTTAAAATAAATCGAACGCTTTTTATACATTTAACCTTTGAATCCAATGCAAAACGTGCGGGACATTTGTTACGATTTTTCCTGATGGCTTTTTTAAAGTTTCCTGCGATTTAAAAAAGAAATTAAACAGGAAATGAGTTTAAAAGACGAATCAGACGTGTTTGTTGCTTTAAATCTGAAGGAGCTCATTTACACGGTGACACAAGTTATTGTAGTTTAGCTTTAAAATATATATTGAATATAAAAAACCATACCTGATGTATTTTTGAAATACTGTAAGTGTATCTATCATTGATGACGGGTGAACTTGGCTTTTTTGAGCTGTCCAAAGTGAACAAATTCAGGTGAAGCCTCACTTCTTTTTATTAAAGAAAAACTAAAAACGCACATCTGAAAATCTACCTGGAAGAAAAAGTGCTTTTTGATAGAGTTTTATTCCAAAATCAAGAGATACACATTCAAAGCAAAATATATTGAAAAAAAGAAAATTCATGTTTTACATCAAAGCTCAGATTCCATTTTGAATTTCTGATTTCCTAGAAAGATTTCTGACAAAAAAAGTGGTTTGCTGCAATATTTTGGAGTTATTCAGTTCCCGCCCTGAGTGCTATATATATGCAGTGTTCTGGAGGAGTGACGTCAGATAGCCCAGCTAACCCAGACATGGATTACAGGGTCTACTAGCTTTGCAGACAGCCCCTAAGCCCCCTGCTACACTGCAACGCCCAGCCCATGTTACATGTAGACGTTGTCAGAAGCCAGGTCATTATGCCAGGGAGTGCGGTAATGGTCAGGTTGAGTCACGGGGACAGCAGTCGAGGGCCCCGTTGTCCACCACAGCAACCTCTGTGGCACAGGAGGCGGGAAACCGTTTGTGACATGCAGCATGATAAAGATATGTTTAGTTCTGCAGATTCATTCATACTGATTGTTAAAACTCATCGAAAGTAAACTTGATTGAAACCGTCAGAGGATTAAATAAATCCACTTATTTGTGCAGCTTTAACATTAAAAGACCTCGGGAATTTCTGTATTTTAAATATGAAATAATCAAGTTTTGGTGTGAAACTCTTCTGCTGATAAGTGCCTTTTAATATCCGCCAGCAGTGCAGACAGAACATGTTACAGGGAAGATTTAAAGAGGCCATATTCTGCTCATCGTAGTATTCAGTGCCTCTAATGTGACTCTCTGTTGTCATTGGTCAACAGCTTAGAGATGTCCCGCCCCTTAGCCTATCGCGTACAATGTGTTGGAGAGCCAATAGGAGTGCAAGTATTCCATAGTGATGTCACTTTGTTCCGGAAGTAAACAAACAAGTCAAATGGAGGATTTTTTTCTATAGGGAACAACGGGATTTTCGCCTTTGCAGACCGTTTACATGCACTAACACCTATAGATCACACTGTGAGAGGTGGGAAGGAAACCCCACAAAGCAGAGTAGGGCCCCTTTAAAGCTACATTGCTGCTAAAAGCCTTTTACAGTGTTAAAATACAATAAATATACAATAAATATATTGTAAATTTAACAAATAATAGTTGGAATGAAGATGAAAATACTCAAGTAAAGTACCTCAAAATCATACTGAAGTACAGCACTTGAGTAAATGTACATTCCACCGCTGGCCATGTCGACTACATTTAAAAATAATCACGTGGTCTCGCTCTGGAGGAAAACAAGAATAGGTGTGTTCGTCGGGAAAAGAAGTGCGGCTATTAAATGTAAAGAAAAACAAAGTACGGTAGCTTTATAAGGTTTCGACTTTATAAAGCTTATTTTTATTAAATTTAAATCATGTTTGGACCTCAAAGTATGCCAAGAGTTTGTGTTTCCAAGAATCTAAATGTTTAAAATGTCTTTGAATGAATGGAAAACATTTGATATTTCGTTTTAACAGTCGGATAATCCCGCCAAGTCAAATAGGAGTTCCTGGATTGTTAATATCGTTGCATTTTAAGTTCTGTTTCACAAAGGTATTCATCTTTAGGACATGTGATAATGCTGCTGTGACCGGTTGTTCCATGGTCTTTTTATTCCGTGTAAATCTAGAATAATGTGTGTTTTATTAACGCAAAGTGCCAAATGTGTAGAAATACGACGAGTGGGTAAATCAAATGAACAAAAATCCATCTCTATTGGTGATATTTGTAAAACTGCTCTGCGTTGTTTGGCATTTAAAGCTGCAATTATGAATATTTGTTATTAGCATGCACCGTGTAATGACCCCCTGCTGCTTAAAGAATGTTTTAAGCTACTTTTATGGGGGTTCATTGTTGATAATATGATCTGGAAGTGTTTTTTAGGAGGTGGAGGAGCCCAAAAACGAGAGAAAATTGGACTTAAATTCATCATATGGACACAAGTCGCTCGGAGATAATGTAATATGCGATGCTTACTCAGCTTCCCTCTGGAGCGTGGAGGCATTTTGACGCAGCTTTAAATGACCGATGTTAAATGTGTTTTTTATATAATAGACTTTAACGATGTGGTAAATATTGAATTTACTGCAAAAGCCTTTCTGTGACAGAAACTCATTTTAATATGAATGTTCTGGATGAATCAAACCTTAAGATAAGCTCTGATGTGTGACATCTATTGTTCATTATGTTATGAATATATATATATATACGTATATCAATGTTTCTTTCCATTGACTGCACTTTTTTCCAAAGGTGGAAATGTTATATTCTGCTTGTGAAGGCACTTATTATATCTGTTTTATTTCATTGTTTGAATGTTAAGTCAGAAAACTGTCAAAACAACTTTAAACGAGGCGCAAACTAGATATTACATTAAAATAAAGGCATTTAATGAATGAATTTGCTTTTCTTTCAGTGTTTTTACTGCATTAAAGTCAGTAAATACTCTAAATTTAGGACTGATCTCTATGAGTGGTAGTGGCCCTTGTCGGCCTGTTGATGGCGCTGCGTTTTAAGGTTTCATTTTCACAGTATTTTGCAAATTGTCTGATATTTTCCAGTTAACCTGGAAATGTTCCGTTTACAGAATGTGAATTTAAATGATGTTTATCATCCATTTCATCCTGTTACAAATAAATAAATACATACGGCGTAAAGACAGATTTCCATTGTGGTCCTTTTATTTGTTCATAAAGAAATATTGAATTCGTCTAAATTGTTGTTAATTTTATGTAAAATGTCTCTACTTTAAAGAGTCCTCTCCTGCTGATGTTCAGGTGTATATCAGTATGTAGTGTCTCTACTTTAAAGAGTCCTCTCCTGCTGATGTTCAGGTGTATATCAGTATGTAGTGTCTCTACTTTAAAGAGTCCTCTCCTGCTGATGTTCAGGTGTATATCAGTATGTAGTGTCTCTACTTTAAAGAGTCCTCTCCTGCTGATGTTCAGGTGTATATCAGTATGTAGTGTCTCTACTTTAAAGAGTCCTCTCCTGCTGATGTTCAGGTGTATATCAGTATGTAGTGTCTCTACTTTAAAGAGTCCTCTCCTGCTGATGTTCAGGTGTATCAGTATGTAGTGTCTCTACTTTAAAGAGTCCTCTCCTGCTGATGTTCAGGTGTATATCGTATGTAGTGTCTCTACTTTAAAGAGTGCTCTCCTGCTGATGTTCAGGTGTATATCAGTATGTAGTGTCTCTACTTTAAAGAGTCCTCTCCTGCTGATGTTCAGGTGTATATCAGTATGTAGTGTCTCTACTTTAAAGAGTCCTCTCCTGCTGATGTTCAGGTGTATATCAGTATGTAGTGTCTCTACTTTAAAGAGTCCTCTCCTGCTGATGTTCAGGTGTATATCGTATCTAGTGTCTCTACTTTAAAGAGTCCTCTCCTGCTGATGTTCAGGTGTATATCGTATGTAGTGTCTCTACTTTAAAGAGTGCTCTCCTGCTGATGTTCAGGTGTATATCAGTATGTAGTGTCTCTACTTTAAAGAGTCCTCTCCTGCTGATGTTTCAGGTGTATATCAGTATGTAGTGTCCTCTACTTTAAAGAGTCCTCTCCTGCTGATGTTCAGTAGTATATCAGTATGTAGTGTCTCTACTTTAAGAGTCCTCTCCTGCTGATGTTCAGGTGTATATCAGTATGTAGTGTCTCTACTTTAAAGAGTCTCTCCTGCTGATGTTCAGGTGTATATCAGTATGTAGTGTCTCTACTTAAAGAGTCCTCTCCTGCTGATGTTCAGGTGTATATCAGTATGTAGTGTCTCTACTTTAAGAGTCCTCTCCTGCTGATGTTCAGTGTATATCAGTATGTAGTGTCTCTACTTTAAAGAGTCCTCTCCTGCTGATGTTCAGGTGTATATCAGTATGTAGTGTATCTACTTTAAAGAGTCCTCTCCTGCTGATGTTCAGGTGTATATCAGTATGTAGTGTCTCTACTTTAAAGAGTCTCTCCTGCTGATGTCAGGTGTATATCAGTATGTAGTGTCTCTACTTTAAAGAGTCCTCTCCTGCTGATGTTCAGGTGTATTCAGTATGTAGTGTCTCTACTTTAAAGAGTCCTCTCGCTGATGTTCGGTGTATATCAGTATGTAGTGTCTCTACTTTAAAGAGTCCTCTCCTGCTGATGTTCAGGTGTATATCAGTATGTAGTGTCTCTACTTTAAAGAGTCCTCTCCTGCTGATTTCAGGTGTATATCAGTATGTAGTGTCTCTACTTTGAAGAGTCCTCTCCTGCTGATGTTCAGGTGTATATCAGTATGTAGTGTCTCTACTTTAAAGAGTGCTCTCCTGCTGATGTTCAGATGTATATCAGTATGTAGTGTCTCTACTTTGAAGAGTCCTCTCCTGCTGATGTTCAGGTGTATATCAGTATGTAGTGTCTCTACTTAAAGAGTCCTCTCTGCTGATGTTCAGGTGTATATCAGTATGTAGTGTCTCTACTTTGAAGAGTCCTCTCCTGCTGATGTTCAGGTGTATATCAGTATGTAGTGTCTCTACTTTAAAAGTCCTCTCCTGCTGATGTTCAGGTGTATATCATATGTAGTGTCTCTACTTTAAAGAGTCCTCTCCTGCTGATGTTCAGGTGTATATCAGTATGTAGTGTCTCTACTTTAAAGAGTCCTCTCCTGCTGATGATCAGGTTATATCAGTATGTAGTGTCTCTACTTTAAAGAGTCCTCTCCTGCTGATGTTCAGGTGTATATCAGTATGTAGTGTCTCTACTTTAAAGAGTCCTCTCCTGCTGATGTTCAGGGTATATCAGTATGTAGTGTCTCTACTTTAAAGATTCCTCTCCTGCTGATGTTCAGGGTATATCAGTATGTAGTTGTCTCTACTTTAAAGAGTCCTCTCCTGCTGATGTTCAGGTGTATATCAGTATGTAGTGTCTCTACTTTTAAAGAGTCCTCTCCTGCTGATGTTCAGGTGTATATCAGTATGTAGTGTCTCTACTTTAAAGAGTCCTCTCCTGCTGATGTTCAGGTGTATATCAGTATGTAGTGTCTCTACTTTAAAGAGTCCTCTCCTGCTGCTGTTCAGGTGTATATCAGTATGTGTCTCTACTTTAAAGAGTCCTCTCCTGTTGATGTTCAGGTGTATATCAGTATGTATGTCTCTACTTTAAAGAGTCCTCTCCTGCTGATGTCAGGTGTATACAGTATGTGTCTCTACTTTAAAGAGTCCTCTCCTGCTATGGTGAGACTGTGAACACATGTTCAGTAGTGTCTGACCTCACAATGAGAAAGCATATATTTAACATCCTGCACCTAAAAACAAATTCCCCAAAAAAGTGACGATGATTATTGTTCATGAATCTTTGTGAGACTCTTTTTATTATATTAGAAAATGACATGAGAATTATAATAAAACACATCCATAAGAAAGTCAGTTCTGTTTCCTCAACATTTCAACAACTCTCAATGTAATAAAGTGATTTATTTCCACACATGATTGAATAATTTAAATCATAAATAAAACAGATGGTGGATTCAAGCAGAAACCTTTAATGCTATTAAAGTTTGTATTTGTTTTGAGTTTCTCAGTTCTGGGGAAACCTTTCATTTTTTCTCTCAGGATGTTCTTTAGCTGCCGTTTCTTCTTAAAATACACACGTTGAACTTCACCGCCCTTGCTTAAATATCCCCCGTGCAAAGGATTGTGGGTAAGAAAAGCCAGAAAGCATGCTGCCAGAACCCGTGCCTGGATACGGTCCAGTTCCTGCCGTGCGGACTGAGGCTGGACAAAGGATTTCATGATGGTCCTTGGTCTGGGAATGACCTTCAATCACGCCTCAACCTGACGGCACTTGTCCCAATAGCCTGTTTTAAATTGAAGCTGTCTGAGGTCCTTACTAGGGATGCCAGCGATTATTCGATTTTTCGAATATTCGTTACAGTCTCCATAATCGAAAATTATTTTTAAAATTCGATTTTATTATATATTTTTTTATTATTATTTATGTTTTTCTTTTTTTTCCTGGCTTAGTTTCAACCAAATATAGACTAATGCTAATAATAGTAATAGTATTAATAATTGTAAATGGCCATTGGTCACACCACCAGTTTTGTTTTACTGCAAACTTGGAGGAAGCCAGCAGCGCAGGCAGCGCAGGCAGCGCAGGCAGCGCAGGCAGCGCAGGCAGCGCAGAGCGCAGAGTGCAGACTGCTGCTGCCTGCTGCAGCCTGCGACACACCGACCCCGCCCCCCCCCTCTCCGTCACACGTGCGATTGATTTATTGGCATATACAGAACAGTGAGAACAACACAACTAAAGATGAACAAAGCGGCACGTTCAAAGGAGAGGTCTTCGTGGAACAATTTTTTTTCTCTCCCGCGGGGGGGGCGGCGAATAATCGATTAATATTCGCCAGGGCTGTCCGATTTCGAATTTGATCATGGTCAGTTTCTGGCATCCCTTACCACCAGCTGCTCTTGCAGTAATAAGTAGTGTACCTTTCTTACTGTCCTAATGTGCACAATGTAGTGACTGCTTTTCGTCAGCATTGTAAATGAGATTTTATCTCAATGCTTTTATCTGGTTAAATAAAGGTTAAATAAATACTTAAGTCATTATACTATGCGGGCCGTAGTTTGGACACCTCTGGATTGCACACATGATATCTTTTTGTCCAGAATACTAGATGTTCCTCTCTTTTTGGTCCCTTCCCATCACTGTAGTGTTTCCTCGAACCTCTTCTCTGCGGATAAAGGTTGTCATGATTTAAAATAATCTTGTAAATCCCGTTTGAATGGTGCTATGGATTACACACACGATATCTTGTCCAGAATACGACGTGTTCCTCTCTTTTTCGGCCTGCGTACCTCTTCTCTGCGGGACCATCTAATGCACACATGTCAAACTCAAGGCCCGGGGCCAAACTAGGCCCGTGGTGGATTTAATTTCGGCCCGCAGGATGATTTCTAATTACTATTAGATCTGGCCCGCCGGTATATTGCACGCACACCTTCACTCCATCCTGAGGGTTTCCTCAGCTCAGAGCCTGACCCCAAACATTGATGAACTTGCACCCAAGATGAGATGCCAAGTATCTGGCTTGAACTAGCATCACAGAGCAGCACACTGAGTTTACATGGATGTTTCCTTCTGCACTTTCTTCTTGAGACAACAGGACATGTTTGGTTTTTCTTTGAGGGAAATAGTCTTCTTGAAGCTGTTGTTGGCCTGTGGGAAAATGTAATCATAAGGAATGACTCTGCAGATAGAGCCATAAGGAATGACTCAGCAGATAGAGCCATAGGAAATGACTCTGCAGATAGAGCCATAAGAAATGACTCTGCAGATAGAGCCATAAGAAATGACTCTGCAGATAGAGCCATAAGGAATGACTCAGCAGATAGAGCCATAGGAAATGACTCTGCAGATAGAGCCATAAGGAATGACTCTGCAGATAGAGCCATAAGGAATGACTCTGCAGATAGAGCCATGAGGAATGACTCAGCAGATAGAGCCATAGGAAATGACTCTGCAGATAGAGCCATAAGGAATGACTCTGCAGATAGAGCCATAAGAAATGACTCTGCAGATAGAGCCATAAGGAATGACTCTGCAGATAGAGCCATAAGGAATGACTCTGCAGATAGAGCCATAGAAATGACTCTGCAGATAGAGCCATAAGAAATGACTCTGCAGATAGAGCCGTAAGAAATGACTCTGCAGATAGAGCCATAAGGAATGACTCAGCAGATAGAGCCATAGGAATGACTCTGCAGATAGAGCCATATGAAATGACTCTGCAGATAGAGCCATAGGAAATGACTCTGCAGATAGAGCCATAGGAAATGACTCTGCAGATAGAGCCATAGGAAATGACTCTGCAGATAGAGCCATAAGAAATGAATGCAACTGATTATTTAATGTTTAATGTTGTTTTTATAGGCGATAATTTAAGCTTTGTTAGTTCCAGGTTTAATATGTGCAATAAGTTCATTTCAATACGTTTTGCAATAAACATTGAACCAGTCCGGCCCTCGACTAGTACCGACTTTTTAATTTTGGCCCACTGTGTATTTGAGTTTGACCCCCCTGATCTAATGGGACCTTATTTCCGAAAAGAGAGTTTGAAAGTTTATGTCAATTGAACAGAACATGTTGTCCTCGTGTTCCTCTCTGTTTCGTGCCTTCTCCATCACGGTAGTGTTTCTGCGAACCTCTTCTCCACGGATAAGTTCATGGGACCTTATTTAATCTTTTGCTATGGATTACACACATGATATCTGTGAATATAAAAGAAAATGTTGTCCTCGTGTTCCTCTCTTTTTCGTCCCTTCTCCATCACTGTAGTGTTTCCTCGAACATCTTCTCGGCGGCTAAAATCATGGGACCTTATTTCCAAAAAGAGAGTTTGAAAGTTTATGGTTGTCAATAATCTTTCCAATCCCGTTTGAATTGTGTTATGGATTACACACATGATATATTTTTGTCCAGAATACGACGTGTTCCTCTTGTTCTCGTCCCTTCTCCATCACGGTAGCGTTTCCTCGAACCTCTTCTCGGCAGCTAAAGGTTGTCATGATTTAAAATGATCTTTTAAAATCCTCTCGTTGTCGTCCCTTCTCCATCACGGTAGCGTTTCCTCGAACCTCTCTCGTTGGCGTGTTCGTTGACGTGTTCGTTGACGTGTTCGTTGACGTGTTCGGAGACGTGTCTCCTCAAATGGCTCCCGGAGATGAACGTCTTCCCGCAGAAGGAACACTGAACTGTTTGCAGTCGGTGTGCACGCTCATGTGGACCTTCAGCGACCCGGACTGAGCGAATCGTTTCCCGCAGTGAGCGCAGCCGTATCGTTTCTCTCCCGTGTGAACGCTCTGATGCCGCTTCAGGTTGCTGGAGTCGGAGAAACGCGTCCCGCAGAGCGAGCAGACGAACGGTTTCTCACCTGCAGGAGGAAACATCACAGATTAAAGGTCACCTATTATGTAAAATCCACTTCTTCATGTCTCTTCTACATCAACATGTGTCCCCTCTTCCTCATGTCTCTTCTACATCAACATGTGTCCCCTCTTCTTCATGTCTCTTCTACATCAACATGTGTCCCCTCTTCCTCATGTCTCTTCTACATCAACATGTGTCCCCTCTTCTTCATGTCTCTTCTACATCAACATGTGTCCCCTCTTCTTCATGTCTCTTCTACATCAGCATGTGTCCCCTCTTCTTCATGTCTCTTCTACATCAACATGTGTCCCCTCTTCTTCATGTCTCTTCTACATCAACATGTCCCCTCTTCTTCATGTCTCTTCTACATCAACATGTGTCCCCTCTTCTTCATGTCTCTTCTACATCAACATGTGTCCCCTCTGTGTAAAGAGACTCTGAAAGTTTCAGGAACAAAGATTCTCTCTCTTTTTCTCCTGATCCATTTTTATAAAAACCTGTCTGAAAATGAGCTGATCAGATTTGGCCACTTGATGATGTCATAATGATGTTTTGTCTTGTGTAACCATTAGCCAATCAGCAACCAAGGTAACCCCCCCCCCACCTTATCACCTGGATCTCCTCCTAGAGCACCATTGAGTTCTTTGTAACCAAATCTCTCTCAGAGGGCGTGGGGAGGGGCTCCTTATTTTCATCTAAAGTAACAGACAGAGAATCAGCACTTTGGAAACAGGGCTGAAACAGAGGGGATTATGGGATGCTGCAATGATCTTTGGTGTTTCAGCCAATCAGAGACAGGCTCTGGATATATTTGAGACCTGGGATATATTGATGAAAAACAGTATAATAGGGGACCTTTAAAGTTGAATACAGTGTAATCCTAATGAAATGTAACTTAACACAAGTGGTATCCTGGGAATGGCTTATCTGTGTGATAACAGATGTGTTCACAAAGGGTTTTATGACACTACATGAAAGGAAGAAGTTTGCTCTAAGGAGGGTAGCTGCGACACCCAACTAGAGTTTGGCTTATTGTGATCGACCTTGGCCCAAATGTTATTGTTTGAAATGTAAATGAGCTTTGTTGTCTTCCTATAAGAGAGTCTGTCACACAGAGCTCTCAGGAGGAGTCCTCATGCTTGCAAGCATTAAAAGAAAAGATCTTAAAAGACTTGATATCGATATTGTGTTTCTTTGCATATTTGCCTAACTCATCATTTTCTCTAGACAGCAGCTGATTTTAAGTTGCTACGACAACACCTGTGTGGACCCTCAGGTGAGTCTTCAGGTTCTTCAGGCAGGCCATAGTCTTCCCACAGAAGGTGCAGAAGAACTGTTTCCCCTGCTGGCCGTTTCCTTCGTCAGAAACTATATGAAAATCGTTCGAATCCGACGCCGCGGAAACGCTGTTGCTGGCGTACGAGCAGCTGGGATCCTCCCCCAAAGGATTGTGGGTAATGAGCGGGGTTGTTGGAGCTGTGGTTCGAATATCAGGCAGTCTGACACTCCGCTGACCTCTGACCTCTGGCAGGAAGTGGAGCTGACGCCTTCATTCGCTACTTCCTGTTTGGTCAGAGGGGGCGGGGCTTCCTTCTCTGTGTGTCCGTCAACACCTGGAGAAAAATCTGGAGAAAATAAGACCAGAATTTAAGACTTTCACAAACTTTATCGAGTGTTTTTTTATGATTCAAATGATAATAACACTTTAATTTAGCGTGAGAACGGCTTCAAAATGTTACAGTGTACTAAATAAACTTAAGTAAATGCTCTAATCTATAAATCTCTGTCAGTTTAGCCTCAAATTGCAATTTCTTTATGGTAATATGTGACCAGGTATCGTCTTAGATTTTGGATATTATGTCCAATAAAAAGAGAGTTTATTATAACGGCTCACGGTGCGGCTCAGTTTGGGAACAGAACTCGTCGTCTTCCACTTTGATCGTCAGTTTGATGGATTCTCCAACAGCCAGCTGCAAAAAGAGAGAGAGATTTAAGAGAGGTCTACTTCATACTTCTACTCCACTACACTATATCAGTATGTAGTGTCTCTACTTTAAAGAGTCCTCTCCTGCTGATGTTCAGGTGTATATCAGTATGTAGTGTCTCTACTTTAAAGAGTCCTCTCCTGCTGATGTTCAGGTGTATATCAGTATGTAGTGTCTCTACTTTAAAGAGTCCTCTCCTGCTGATGTTTAGGTGTATATCAGTATGTAGTATCTCTACTTTAAAGAGTCCTCTCCTGCTGATGTTCAGGTGTATATCAGTATGTAGTCTCTCTACTTTAAAGAGTCCTCTCCTGCTGATGTTCAGGTGTATATCAGTATGTAGTGTCTCTACTTTAAAGAGTCCTCACCGTCCCCCGTGTAGCATCGTGTTCAGAGGGTCAGCGTCTCCATATCGCACCACCTCACCTGCAGAAGGTGAAAGAACAAATGTTCTATCAATATTTAAAAACCATGGTGCTTATTGCTCATCAGTTAGGATGATGGATAATGTCAGAGATGCTTCTGATGATACATGAACACCTTTGGACTTTAACAATAGATATCCTTTGGCAGTAAAGTGACTCTCACAAATTCCCTTTTTTTAAAACCACCTATTCTCTGTGAGGATCAGATTACTTCTCCCATGACGGATAATTAGTGCGAATGCTGTGCAATGTGAAATGTTACCGATAGCTGCTACCGTTTTTCAACTATAGTTAGAAATGTAAGAGGTTTATTTCTCATTCAGATCAATGGAAAGGCTCTCCTTTCACTGCACATCTCCTGTGTGTGATCTCTGGGCTCACACACAGGTGTTTGATAACGTCGTCACCATGGTAACCTTTGATCTCTGGCTCACACACAGGTGTTTGATAACGTCGTCACCATGGTAACCTTTTATCTCTGGACTCACACACAGGTGTTTGATAACGTCGTCACCATGGTAACCTTTGATCTCTGGGCTCACACACAGATGTTTGATAACGTCGTCACCATGGTAACCTTTTATCTCTGGGCTCACACAGGTGTTTGATAACATCGTCACCATGGTAACCTTTTATCTCTGGGCTCACACACAGGTGTTTGATAACGTTGTCACCATGGTAACCTTTGATCTCTGGGCTCACACACAGGTGTTTGATAACGTCGTCACCATGGTAACCTTTTATCTCTGGGCTCACACAGGTGTTTGATAACATCGTCACCATGGTAACCTTTTATCTCTGGGCTCACACACAGGTGTTTGATAACATCGTCACCATGGTAACCTTTTATCTCTGGGCTCACACACAGGTGTTTGATAACATCGTCACCATGGTAACCTTTTATCTCTGGGCTCACACACAGGTGTTTGATAACGTCGTCACCATGGTAACCTTTTATCTCTGGGCTCACACAGGTGTTTGATAACGTCGTCACCATGGTAACCTTTGATCTCTGGGCTCACACACTTACTTGGTTTTTGTAGCTAAAAGCAGACAACTAATAAAATATTCAGCGTTTTCAGCTAAATTCAGCAACAAATGTACACAGTTTAAAGCAGGGGGGTCAAACTCAAGGCCCGGGGGCCAAATCCGGCCCGTGACTTCATTTTCTGTGGCCCCACAAGAGCTTGCAAAGAATATTATACGGTTACATGCAGATTTACAGAAGCACATTGCCTATAAACTACATGTCCCACAATGCATCTCAAATTAGACCTTTTTTTTTTCTTCAAAATGTCACTTCCTTTTCAAATGTCACTTTTTTTTCAAAATGTCACTTCTTTTTTTTGATTTGGACTTTTTTTCCAGAATTTGGCTTTCTTTTTAAATCATTTTGTGAAATTCTCACTGACTTGCAATTATTTGCCCCAGACTTCTGCTTTCAGACGTAGTTCATTATGAAGTTATTACCCTATCTGATAATAATCCAATGCAGAGGCAATAATGTAATATAATACATTATTTTATATATATATATGTATTTTTATATAGTCTTAAAGTTACAACCAGCCCTTTGAGTGCAGCCATAATGCTGATGTGGCCCGCGATTCAATTGAGTTTGACCCCCTGGTTTACAGCATTCGCACGCATTTTCAGCAGGAAATGCATTTTCTAGTTAAAAATGTACTTTTGGGTTATCGGTCGCCATTTTTTTGTTTTTTTCAGACCCTCTAAATAAACATTTTTTTCCCAAAAAATCACTCTCTAAATACGAACTTAAAAAAAAAATTCAGACTAAATACGCACTTTTCTTTCCAGACTCTCTAATCTAAATAACCCTAACCCCTAGGATTAATGTTTGTTATTTTGAGAAATGAAAAAGTTCATGTGGAGACAGCTAGCCGCCATTAAAAAAGTGGCGACAGATAACCAACAAGTTCCATTAAAACACTTCATTAAAAATTTTTACCTAAAGTTAAAATAAACTTTTTTACCTCCAGTTTTTCCGGTCCTCCGCCCGGTTCCAGGCTGATGATGAGCGGCAAGCTGAGCGGCAGCGCGGCCGTTAGATAGGGGCAACGCGGTGCCGCATGCAGTGGTTCTGCCGCCTGCGGTGGTTCTCAGCGCCGTTCCGCCTGCGGTGGTTCTGCCGGCTGCGGTGGTTCTGCCGCCTGCGGTGGTTCTTCCGCTTGCGGTGACCCGGACCGCTCGGATCTCCACGAGCCGCAGCTTTCTGCGCAGCGCCTCGTTCTCTTTGCGGCTCCGCGAGACCTCGAGCTGTAGCACCGCGAGCCCGCTGTCCACGAGCTCACAGATCTCCGCCACCGCCGTGTTCGCGAGGACCTCCATGATGGAGGCGAGCTGCGCGTGCAGGGACGCGGCGGGGGACATGTTTTATGGTTTAATGTTTATTATAATAAGAATAAAGTGTGGAAATCTGGACTAGATTCCCCCAACGAGATGTAAACAGTCCGGAGACAAACCCGGAAGTGAAGCGGGGGCTACAAGGACTAGAGAGCTAGTGCGCATGTGCAAAGTATCAGTTTACATTGCAGAATTTTTATAGTAGTTTTTTCATTATTGTTTGCGATGTTTACATTATTTTCTGTAGTTTTTGCATATTTTTTATTTTCTGCATTTATTGCATTATTCTCTGCATATTTATTTTTCCAACAAATATAAATAATCTGTATATAAATAGAATATGTGCTGTATATTAGAATCTAAGAGTTTAGAATTATACCAGTGTGACCCCAAACACATTTATTTAAATCATGTCAATCCTTTATTGATAGACTTTCATCTAAAACTAATTAATGATTGTGATTATTAGCCTACTAATGTTTCGCTCTGCAATGTCAGTTTTCATATTGCTTTTATTATCTTTTTTTTTCCCGTGTATCTTTGCAGTCATCATTCAGTGCATACCGGATGTAAAGCAATTCTTTATTTTGCTCTACGCCCTGATCATATTCACATTCATATTGCTAATCCAAAAACTAAAATACAGAACCACACACTATAAACAGAAATTTAAATAATGGAGACCATGAGACACACTGCCAGCAGCACCAACTGAAACACTTCTTGTTCTTGAAATACTGTTCAATAATCACCTTTAAGCAGAAGAGGTGAAATGTGAATTTTAAAACACGATCATATTTATTCAGGATTCTTTAAAACACCTTTTGCAGAGGTGACAGGTCAATTAGTGATTTCTTACAAGTACAAATAAATCCTCTTTTGGAAGTAAACATTCCCAAAAAAGCTTCAGTCGTCAGGAGAGCAACACATGTAGGTTTAAGATAACCTAAAATATATAAACATACATACGTTAAAAAATCTGCAAAATACAAAACTGTAGGAAGAGTTTTATAAACAAAGAAAAACACAATAAGTGTAATTAAGTTGCACACACACACACACACACACACACACACACACACACACACACACACACACACACACACACACACACACACCCACACAACACACACACACACACACACACACACACACACACACACACACACACACACACCACACACACACACACACACACCACCACACAACACACACACACACACACCACACACACACAACACACACACACACACACACACACCACACACACACACACACACACACACACACACACACCTCGTGGCTCAGCTCTTGTCTTGTGAATTCTCCGGCAAAGCTCCAAATAAGCCGTCAGTGTTTGCCATCAAAGTTCCAGCTCTCTCCGTTTCTCTGAGTTTCGTCTCCATTGCTTCAGAAGTTCCATCACACACACACATTATTCACCTGCAGCATCTGGTCTAAAACCAGCAGACTCAGGGTCAGTTTCATCCCACAGCCATAAGACTGTTAAACACCTGCACTTTTGAAAGAACATCCATAACATTCATCTGTTTGCAACTTACAAATTATTTATCTAATATATCATATTCCAATCACTTGTATATAGACTCTCCTTGCACTATTTCTATTCTATTCTATTTGTATTTACCTGCACTATTTGATCTGTGTTATTGTGTTGCTCTGTTGGAGGAGCCTGTGACCGCAGATTTTCATTGATATATCTACACTGTAGCTATGAAAAAAAAGCCTTGAATCTTGGTGGTGGAAAACAGGAAGCATGTGAAAACCAGAGGTGGGAAGTAGTGAAGTACAAATACTTCCGTTACTGTACTCAAGTACATTTTTAGGTAAAAACGTATTCTCTTGTTTACACATTACGTCAACATTAGATTTTGTTCGCCTCCAGAGACGTGGTAGCGGTCCATGTGCAGCTTCAGGCTGTATTTGACGATGAAGCTGCGCGGGCAGAGCGTGCACGTGTACGGGCGCTCCCCGCTGTGCACGTGCTCGTGAGCCTTCAGGTGCGCCGACTGCGTGAACTTCTTCCCGCAATGTGCACACCTGAAGGGCCTCTCACCTGTGTGGATCCTCATGTGCACCTCCAGGTTCTGAGAGGTGGCGTAAGTCTTCGAACACACGGAGCAAAACAGACGCTTCCCTCCCTCAGCGCCGCTAAACTGCGTCTGGTCCCTGGAGGAGAAGATCATATCCAAATCAGAGAGGTACACACATCCTTTACTCAAGTAGAAGTACTGATACCAGAAACATGTACTTAAGTACGGTAACCAAGTATTTGTACTCCACTTCTTCCCACCTCATCTCGTAATCAAACGCAGAGTCGCTGCTCTCGGTCGAATACGAGCCGCTGACGCTGACCATCTTCAGCCCGAAGGCGTCGCCGTCTTCCAGGTTCCCGTTCTGATGAAACTGAGGGAAGGACGGCAGCGTTCTGGGGCTGGAAGGAGAGTCCGTCTGCACGAAAACACAAAAAGCATCAATAAGGTGTGAAGATTTCCTGTTCTTTCAGAGAGGGAGTACAGAAGCGGTAGTGAGTAACGGTAGGAGTTCAGCAGGCTGAAACAAAGAGGGCCCCTCAGTGATGGAGTGGACTCCGTCTGTAGTCTCACTCTAACGAGATGGAGGGTGTGAAAACAGCACGAGGCTTTGGGACGATCTCCCCTCTCTCCAGCTGACACAGGAAATGCCGTAAATCTTCGTAACAGCGGTTTCAAATCAGCTTCTCTTGGATTAAAAATAAAATCTCTAATGGTGTTTCTTTTTGTAAAACACTTTTTGTTTTAAAATGTGATGTTTGTAAGCTGCTTGGTTTTTGCAACAGTCTGCAAATATACACAACTTTATAATAAAAGCAGTTAAAAACAATACGAGGTAGCATGAAGTGTTAACATCTGTATGACGATATTAAATGTGTATCTTGTGGTGCAGTTTATCAGTTAATGTTTGCAGGAACTATTTGTGAACGAGCAAACGGAGGGGTAGTGTGTAGGGGGCGGTTTGGAATTGGGCCTGAACCTAACCTGAAAGCTTTTATTTTGAAATAAGGAGGGAGGCTGTGGCGCAGTGGAGCAGTGCGTTGGTGTTGGGATCAGGGGGTCACAGGTTCAAACCCCACTGCAGTCAGCATGTCGTTGTGTCCCTGAGACACTTCACCCCAAAGTGCTCCTGTGGGGATTGTCCACAGTATTGAGTATGTAAGTCGCTTTGGATAAAAGCGTCTAACAAGTGACATGTCATGTAATGTAATGTAAAAATAACTAGAGTTTCACCATCTGAAGTGTAGTTCTGGGGCTGCTGGAGGGAGACTCTGTCAGGTTGAAGAACGAGGGTCTGTTCGGGTCCGTGTGAGAGGAGAAGGATCCCAGCGACTCTCCGGCCTCCAGAGAGTCCACCAAATACACTGGGAAGTTCTTCTTCGCTGGTTTCGGCGGCTCCGAGGAGGACTTCCTGTCGGCGTCCTCGCCTCCGGGCCAGAGTCTCTTCACGCTCCGGCTGACGAGATCTCTGGAGGAAGACGTCTTATAGTCTGCAGGGAAATACAAAACGCATCACTGAAAGGAAGAATATCAGAATACAAAATTAAGCAGTGTCAAATTGATAAACAAAAATATTACTGACTCTAAATGATATATAAACACAAATAAATCCAGAGGCACGGTTTCTTTACTTCCTCTATAGAACAAAAAGGACAGTAAAAGAAACTCATAAATCTCAGTTTCAGTGTCAGACCCACCGGACATCCATCCCATAATTATTCTCCGTAAAAACAAAGCTGTCTCTGCCGTCTGACGCTCTGTTTGATGCTCATATTTCTGGAGGAATTATACCGTTTTTGACGAACAGAAATATTGTTTTCCGGCATCACTTTAACATTTTCAATTTCAAAATCTGCATTTCGGTATGAGTCTAACGGCCCGTCCACACGGCGGCGTGCGTGGAAGCTTCAACGCTTCTTCCCCTTCACTTTGAATGGGGTGACGTCACGCTTCGCCGAACTGCATTGTGGGAGCGAGGCGTCGCTTTGCTCGCGTTGCTCGCTTCAAAGGTTGAGAAATGTTCAACTTTTGAAGCTTCGACGGAAGCATCAGCCAATCGAATCATATGCCAGTACAAGCTCTAGCCAATCAAACCGCGTGCTTGTGTGTCCGGGGCGGGAGATTCATGTGATTGGTTGTTGGCCAAGTTTCAGACACGCCCACCGGCAAGCTTCAACGCACGAAATATAAAACACTGAATATATTTCCTGTTCTTCTCAGAAACTGTCTGTAAACCTTCTTTCTGCAGAGGTTAGATGAGACACACGTGATAGTCTATCAAGTTTTGCAACACTTAAAATGATTGTTGTTAACCTCAAGGCTTTGTTTTTGAAATAATTAAGTTTCGTCATTTTAAGAGTTGTCTCAAGTGACGCAAATAAAATATTCAAATATGGTGACGTCGTTTTTTAACCATTTGTTAATTAAGTTTACAGACATTTTTTAAAGATCCGTTGGTTTCCCCTCACCTTCCTCTGAGCTGTGGTTACTGTCCGAGTCTTCGTCTTTGATCAACACCACGTCAGGAAGCTGGAAAGAATACACGTCAAAATGAATACAGGAAATAAAACAGTAATAATAACGTCTTTAATTCCACCAGAAATACTATTTAATACCAAATTCCTACTTTAATTTCTGTGACCTTAATACAAGATGTATTTGGTAAATGATGTATTAAAATGCATTAATTAAAAGACCAATTTATCTTTGAACATCAGAAAACATTATACATTAAATCCCCCCAAAAATACAATATATAAATGTATAAAAAGGGATTAAGAGATTTTAATATTAATTAAGTAGATAAAACGTTTTAGAACCCTAACCTTAAAAAACGTACGTAAATACCAATCCATTTTAAAATGAATCGCAGAAGAATTTGCTTTATCAAATTAAACTCAAAACTAATCAAGATAAAATGTTTCCTGAGTCCTGATTGGCTGATTCTTCTTTAAGGTTCATTTCATTAAGGTTTTTATGGAAACTCCAGCTTTTTCTTTTTATCCCATTATCTCAAAATCTCCGTTTAATTATCACACTATCTAGAATTAAAATCAAATGACATCTTATCACAAAAACCTGAGTTTCCGCCCAAGGCAACGAGAGTGAGATAAAGAAATAAATGAAAAATGGTTATCTTGAGATCAGCTTCAGATAAGGAGCTGATTAACATGCTGTCAGCTGCTCTCAGTGCATAAACAGTATTTAAGGTGGATCTTAAAGGTCACATGTCATGCTTTTCTGGTTCTTACCCGTCCCCTTGTGTTCTGTAGCTTCTGCATGTAAACGGTCTGCAGAGTCACAAACCCTCAAAGTACACCCTGTAGCGAGTAAAACTCTAACACAGAGAAGACGTGTCTATGCTGCCCCAGAACGCCTCGTTGGAGATCTTTCTTTTTCCATTGTTTACTTCTTGGGTATAGTGACGTGCCCATAGCCAAATGGACCAATCCGTGGAGCTCCTCACACACACACACTCTCTCTGCGGCGAAACTGTGACGCGCTGGGGGGGACCTTCCCGCGTCCATTCGTGATGTCTCGCTGTCTCGCAGACCCCACGCAGCAAGCAGGAAATGAACCCAGCTCACACTGTCCGCTCCTCGCAGCAGCGAGCCCCGCCACGTCCCCCCAACACGGCACCCAGACCCCACGCAGCAAGCAGGAAATGAACCCAACTCACACTGTCCGCTCCTCGCAGCAGCGAGCCCGCACGTCCCCCCAACACGGCACCCAGACCCCACGCAGCAAGCAGGAAATGAACCCAACACACTGTCCGCTCCTCGCAGCAGCGAGCCCCGCCACGTCCCCCCAACACACGGCACCCAGACCCCACGCAGCAAGCAGGAAATGAACCCAACACACTGTCCGCTCCTCGCAGCAGCGAGCTGCGCAACGTCCCCCAACACGGCACCCAGACCCCACGCAGCATTCTCATCTGTTTGTCATTACTGGTGTCATTTCCTGGTTGCTAACAAACGCCATTGTAAAACATAATCACTGATGTTCCGCTGTAACGGTGGTGGACTCATCAGAACAGAGTGGGCTCATAGGGAGGGGGGGGGCAGGAGCTCCAACAAGCCGTGTAGGACAGAGAGTGAATACACATACTATACAGAGATGCTGTATGAGAAACCAATGTGAGTTTGGAACATTGAACAATGTGAATCTATTCTAGTAGACCTCAGCAATGGAACTATGATCAGTAGAAATGGCCATGACACGGGACCTTTAACATTTACCATCACATCTCCCCTTTCCTTATCTCTGAATCAAAGCTCAATGTCTCGATACTTTACAAACTACAGTTGGTGCTTTTCTTTAATCCTAGAACAATGTGAAAAAGTTCCAATAAGGACAACTGTCATGTTATAAATCATAATATCAGTAACGTATTCATGCAGTTTTACATACAGGTAGGACTGCAACTAATGAGTATTTAAAAGGATGCAGTGACCGGTTTGTTCTTGAAAAATGCAACATATCATCATTAAAGCAGAAGTTAAAAGTGTGGAGGAAAAACAGGGAGGTTATTATTAAATTCCGTGATGGTTTACTTGCAGATTTAATGCTTGTTATTTACTTAAAGAGGCCCTATTTTCCTTTTTGTACTTGTCCCCTTCCTGTAGTGTTTTCTATAGGTTTTAGTGCATGTAAATGGTCTGCAGAGGCTAAAATCCCTGTGTTCCCTCCAGAGCAGGGGGGTCAAACTCAAGGCCCGCGGACCAAATCCGGCACGTGACTTCATTTCATGTGGCCCCGCAAGAGCTTTCAAAGAATATAATACGTTTAATATACGGTTACATTCCACTTAACAGAAGCACGTTGTCCATGAACTACATGTCCCACAATGCATCTCATTTTGTGACAGACTTCTGCTTTCACACGTAGTTAATTATGAAGTTATTACCCTATCCGATAATAATCCAATGCAGAGGCAATAATGTAATATAATACATTATTTTATATATATAATTACACCAGGTGCTCCGCGATGAAATTGAGTCTGACCCCCTGCTCCAGAGGGATTTGGCCAAATTGTTTGGGGGGAAAGGTAGATCCCAGTCTTCGTGTTTACCTCCTCCCTCAGCACCGCTCCTCCTCCTCCAGCAGCAGCTGTGTGTCCCCGGTCACTCTCCGGTTGCTGTGCGTCCTCAGTTGTCGGTTCGATCCCCGCTCTCCCCTCAGTTGTCGGTTCGATTCCCGCTCTCACCCCGCACCACGATGGACTCGATGAGGATCAGCTTCTTCTTCAGGTCCTGGTTCTCCTTGTGTTTGCGCTGGATCTCCGTCTGCAGAGCCTGGTATCCCTCCGCCACCAGCTCACAGATCTCCTGCAGGTGACCAGGGGCCAACAAGAGACATGGGGGACAAAGAGGGACACAAAAGAGAGGGACACAAAAGAGTGAGACACAAAAGAGTGGGACACAAAAGAGTGCGACAATGTGGGACAATGTGGGATAAGTTACTGCAGCGATAAGATAAGTTTTAAAAATAAACATTTCTATTGAAACTATTAGCTTATAAATAAGTAAATACATTTATAGACTGTGTTGGTTGATTGACATCCGACACAGCTAATGGGGGACATTGTGTGGGGGACATTGTGGGCACACGTTGGGACCACTGGTCACTCTAATGGGGACATTGTGTGGGGGACATTGTGGGCACACGTTGGGACCCCTGGTCACTCTAATGGGGGACATTGTGTGGGGGACATTGTGGGCACACGTTGGGACCCCTGGTCACTCTAATGGGGGACATTGTGGGCACACGGTGGGACCCCTGGTCACTCTAATGGGGGACATTGTGGGCACACGGTGGGACCCCTGGTCACTCTAATGGGGGACATTGTGGGCACACGGTGGGACCCCTGGTCACTCTAATGGGGGACATTGTGGGCACACGGTTGGACCCCTGGTCACTCTAATGGGGGACGTTGTGGGGTAACGGTGGGACCCCTGGCCACCCTCATGGGGGACGTTGTGGGGACACGGTGGGACCCCTGGTCACCCTCATGGGGGACGTTGTGGGGACACGGTGGGACCCCTGGTCACTCTAATGGGGGACATTGTGGGCACACGGTGGGACCCCTGGTCACTCTAATGGGGGACATTGTGGGCACACGGTGGGACCCCTGGTCACTCTAATGGGGGACATTGTGGGCACACGGTTGGACCCCTGGTCACTCTAATGGGGGACGTGTGTGGGGTAACGGTGGGACCCCTGGTCACCCTCATGGGGGACGTTGTGGGGACACGGTGGGACCCCTGGTCACCCTCATGGGGGACGTTGTGGGGACACGGTGGGACCCCTGGTCACCCTCATGGGGGACGTTGGGGGACACTTAGGGACCCCTGGTCACCCTCATGGGGGACGTTGTGGGGACACGGTGGGACCCCTGGTCACCCTCATGGGGGACGTTGTGGGGACACGGTGGGACCCCTGGTCACCCTCATGGGGGACGTTGTGGGGACACGGTGGGACCCCTGGTCACCCTCATGGGGGACGTTGTGGGGACACGGTGGGACCCCTGGTCACCTACCTGCACGGCGGCGGTGGTCAGAGCGCTCAGGATGATGGAGATCTGCTCCTGGAGAGCGACGCTGCGGAGAGACGCCATCCAACCAGAGCTCTGCTGCCCTGCTCTGTGTCAGGTGCAAAGAAACACACATTAACCTCAGCAGCAAGTATACAGATCCACATTAGCAGTGGCGGTTCATCTCATGTTCTACCTTCTGTAAAGCGCCTGTGAGCACCTGATAGACTTTAGGAATGTAATCCGTTACTACAACTATACCTGTCAGTTACTTAATCTCACTTTCTGTTACTTTTGGATTACCTCGTTATCAAATGCAAAGCAAATAAAAACAAGAGACAATACATAAAAATAAGATGTTATTTAATTAAGTGTATGTAGAAATGTCACCTTAGAAAAGAAGAAACTAGGATATTAATACATTACATTATATTATATTTCTGTTTAATAAATCAGGTGTGCTGCATTCAAAGACAAATGTATTTAAAATAAAGAAGAATTTAAGTAAATATAAACCATAACGAAAATGCATTCAATACGTTTACCTGTAAATATCCATATGTATTTACATGTATTGTTATGCTGCTAGTCATCTCTGTGTTTTGAATGTCATGTAAATCGAATATAGTTACCTTCTTTGCTTCCTGATTGCGTGATCTCGTTACATGTAATAAACTCCCGGAGAGTAAACCGTTCTGGAGGGTCCAATCTGCGAAGCAACAAAAACTAAACAAAACGAGAATAAAAAATGAGTTTCTGTTCACGAGCGTTTTCCGGAATAACATACCCGACTTCTTCTTTGGTTTTAATGGCAGAGAGCTCACGAACTTGAAGGTGCATTACCGCCACCTACTGTGCTGGAAGGAAGACTACAATAAATATAATAATAAGAAATTTAAAAAGGAAGAAAATTATAGAAAAATAAGGAAATAGGCCCAGTGTGCAAAAACTAGACATTAAAAACATTAAAAACACGGCAGTAGGACAGACAACATAAACATTCATACGGGGGGAATAAATACTTAAAAATATTGATATAAAAATAGTTTTTAATTTTTAAAGTGCATTCAAAGTGTGTATATGTGTGGAGATGGTTACGGTTATTGCATTATGTGTGGTGGTTAAGCAGCCTGACCTGTCCAACATAACAAATCCTTCTGCCATTTTCTCCCTATCGACCACGTTGGAGGTGATGGAAATTGGACTCACCTTCATCCCCACTCCCAAACCACTCACCCGGCCGGAGCTCAGGGACCACTTCCTGGGGAGCCAGGGGCGGTAGCCTGTCCCTTCAACACACCTTTAATAAATACCCCAACCCAGCCAGACCCGACAGTCACATCATCCAGTTACTCCACCTCACCCTCACCCGGAATGATTTTGTTTTCAACAGTAACCAGTACCTACAGCTGTGCGGCATTGCTATGGGCCGAAAGTATGCTCCGGCATACGCAGATATATACCTGGCCCACTGGGAGGAAACGGCCTTCATCAAACTCACCCTCAAACCCCTCCTTTATGTCTGGTACCTGGATGACATCTTCGGCCTATAGCACCACTCCACCGACGACTTCACGACTTTCATGGACACACTCAACTCTCATCACCCTAAAATAACACTCAAACATACCCTTGAACCAGTGGTGTAGTCTACGTGATACGTGGTATACGCCGTATACCCACTAGAAAATGCCAGTGATTTCCGTATACCCTCTTAAAAATGAGCGATGATACGTAACAAAATTCATTTTGTGACTGCGCTTTCACGCTTTCGCCCCTTCTGTGTTAATACTTTTGGACGTCTGGGGCTTCCGTCGCCTGTGGCCTGTTGCTAAGCAACAGCAACACACTTTGTTCGGCTCTGACAAACCCCACGTTTCTCTAACGTTATCAGAATTTGATCCGTCCACCATTCAAGTTCGCGGAGCGCTAAACAGGAAGCAAACATGAAACGAAAACAGACGACAATATTTCAATGTTTTCCGAAGTTTTCCCCTTCTACCACTACAGAAGAAGAGCCAGGTCAGGCGGCTGTCCTAAAGGTGACAGAGAACGAGCCCGGCGCTACCGCAAAGTTACCCGGTAAGTGAAATTAGCATGGTTATCATTAACGTAACTGTAGCAGGGGATAGTTGGTTAGAACTAGCTAACTTGATCAACGTTAGTGTGGTGGATCAATGGAAGAGAAAGGGAGCGAGATACTGCGTTGTGTGTGTGTGTGTGTGTGTGTGTGTTTGTGTGTGTGTGTGTGTGTGTGTGTGTGTGTGTGTGTGTGTGTGTGTGTGTGTGTGTGTGTGTGTGTGTGTGTGTGTGGTCATAAACAGAACACAATGTTTATATTATCTCCTTGTTTCGGATGATGACACAGATGAGAGCTCCTGGCCAGCCTTGTGGACTGAAAGTCAGGCTAGGGAATTTAAGAACAGGCATCCTTGGTTGGAGTGGAGGGACAGAAAGTTAGGTAAATGTCAGCACACATGCAAAGGAAAGCTGATCTAAACAACAGAAATTCATAAAGTCAATGACTATGCAAATGAGAGTTAATTCATGGTCATGTTAAAAGTGCATTTAAAACATTTGCACCATTAAATTACTATATGTTAGTTATCAGTAATAAGTAATCCCTAATTAGTAATAATTAGCTATTGAAAAAGTGGAACATTTTTCTCCTTTTATCTGCTTTTCATGCATTTGTTAGCCATGATGTAAATATTGTAAGCAGTTTATTAAATACTTTTGAGTAAATCTTGCTCTTTTCTGCAGATGTTATTGGTAAAAACTTGTATTATGCTAATTAGTCATGGTTTTGTTTATTTCCAGGTTGTGCTCTTTGCAGCGCTACAAAATCAACCGGTGTCCTCACAGAACAACGAGTGTCTATGTCTGAGGAGTGGGTGCACTTTAAGATCCAGTCCTCAGATTCAAGCAGATCAACATCTCTGGCCTCTTTGAGAAACAAGATTAGACGACATGAGACGTCCAGAGCACACAAAATAGCCCAGGAGCTCACGGAGAAGGGTGGACAGGATTTAGTTGGAAATTTGGTGAGAGCTGTGTCAGAGACTGTGTTTGCAGAGACAGATTCTGTATTCAGAACAGCATACTATCTTGCGAAGATGAACCGACCTTTTACTGACCATGATAGTCTCATTGAGCTTCAGGAAAAAAATGGTGCCAACATGGGCACTAGTCTGCACTCAAGGTACAGTTCCACAAAAATTGTAGAGCACATAGCAAAAGAGATGCAGAAAAAAATAGTTCACAGTATTGTGACGTCTTCAAGCAAGTTGTCTGTTCTCATTGACGAGGCTACATCTATCAGCCACAAATCTGCAATGATTGTCAACTTGAAAGCCTCAGTGGATGGAGCTACTCCTGAATTTTTGTTCCTGGAGCTGGTTGAGCTGGAGAGCCAAAGGGCAAAGGATATAGAAGAAGCTCTGCTGAACTGTTTGGACACTGCAGGCTTCACTGAAGAGTGGCTTCAAAAGAACTGGGTCTCATTTGTTTCTGATGGAGCCAGTGTCATGTTAGGCAAGAACTCTGGTGTGGCAACCAGGCTGACAGCAAGGTACCCTAACCTCTTCACATGGCACTGCATGAACCACCGTTTGGAACTGGCTGTATCTGATGCTGTGGATGAGGTTCAGGCAGTCAACCACTTCAAAGTGTTCCTAGAGAAGATCCACAATCTCTACAGTCAGTCCAATAAAAATTCACGAGAGCTTCTGGAAGCAGCACAAGAAGTGGGCTCGCAAGTCCTGAAAATTGGCAGAGTTTTAAGTACGCGATGGGTGGCCAGCAGTTTCCGTTCTGTAAAGGCTGTGTGGACATCATATGAAGCACTCAATAGACACTTTGAAAATGCTGCAGGCGACCAAACAAGAAGCAGCAAAGAGAGACAAACTTATAGAGGCCTGGCACGTCGAATGCAAAGCAAGGAATTCCTGTGTGACCTCGGACTCATGTTTGATGCACTGTCTGAACTTGCAAACCTGTCTCAGCAACTCCAGGCCCATTCTGTCACACTCTTGAGAGCAGACCATCTTCTAAAGCGCACCATCAGAGTGCTGGCATCATTCAAAGATACCCAAGGAGAGAAATTAGAGGAGGCACTGACTGCACAAGCTTTGGGACATTTAGGATCTGTTCCCTTGGAGTCAAATGCAAAGCTCACACCAATCAATGCAAAACAATTCCTACAAAGTCTGATCAACAACTTGGAGAAGCGCCTCTCATTTGATGGTGAAATGCTTCATGATCTCAGTGTTCTGGATACAGGCAACTGGCCATCAACCCCTGGCATACGGCATGGTGAGGCACAAGTGAAACGACTCTGCAGGCGGTTCAATCTTGGTGAAGAGCAAGCAGTTAATGGTATGAGAGATTTCCTTGAGCACCCAGACAGTGAGCCTGAAAGCTTAAAGCCACTCATACAATGCATGAAGACCATCCCTTGCAGCACTGCTGAGTGTGAAAGGGGCTTCAGTCTCATGAACAATATATGCACAGACAAGAGATCGACACTGTTGTTGTCAAATGTAAGTAATTTGATGATGATCAGCATCAATGGGCCCCCTGTAACACTTTTTGAGCCAAGGAAGTACGTCACAACATGGCTGAGAAGCCATCGCTCTGCCACGCAAGCAAGGAGGCAATGCACACCTCAGATGCCTGAGTACAAACATATCTGGAAAGCTCTGTAGACTACCAGACTATGTCTAGAAGTGTTCCATCCTTTTTTCAGGGCTTGTGGACTAACACAGTGAACCCAGTATGGACATGTTGAGTGCTTTTTCAACCCTCATTTATTGAGGTGAAGCTTATTTGTTAATTTGTTTCTTGTTTGAAGCTAATTTGTCTTGTAGCACTTCAAGGATGTTTGCTTGTTCATTTAAGCTGATACAGTACATAGTTTGACAATGATTTATGGAAGATAATAGGGCTGAAGAAGTTTGAATAAATATCTAATGCATTGAAAAATATGTTTAAAATGATTATTGTGTGATATTTGTGCAGATCTATGCGAAAAATGTTTTTTTAAGTGTAGATGATGATGATGTGTGGGTCAGGACATCTGTAGCATGACCATATTTATTGTGTATTACTTAAAAATTGCAGTAGGCCATATTGAGATTTTGATAAAAATTTCGATTAATTGTTCAACCCTAGAAGATAAGTGGGCTTTTTCCATCATTGTTCATTCTTTTATTTTTTTATTGTTAATGTCACTGGCAGTTAAAAGTCACATAAAAATGCTTATAATACATTGACATGTTGATAACACATAACCATCTCAAGACTAGTCTATGCATTAGTGAGTGTGATGGTTCATGAGGTGTTGCTTCGAGACAGGTGTCGCTCCGCGATGCGTCGCTCTAGGATGGATGAGTACAATTATTACAGTATACCCACTACAAAAAAGTAGACTACACACTGCCTTGAACCCCTCACAGAGTTCCTGGACACCTGCGTCTTCTTCCGTGAATCCAGCGACCTGACCAAAACACTGTCCACTAAAGTGTTTTTTAAAGACACGGACCGACATGCACTCCTCCACAGGACCAGCTACCACCCAAAGCATACGTACAGAGGCTTAATCAAATCCCAGCTCATCTGCTTCCACAGGATCTGTACCTTCGCAGAGGATGTGGAGGAGGCTACCCGGACCCTCTTCAGTGCGCTGAGGCCGCGGGGCTATTCGAGGCGCTTCCTGAGATCCGTCAAGGCGGAGGTCGGCCTTACCTTTACTGAGAGATATCAAGACACCTCCACTCAGCCGTCCGGTCCTGCCCTCATCCCGCTGATTACTACCTACTCCAGCATACCTGGGCAGCCTCCTCAGTGGCCTCAAAGCCAACTTTGAGGGTCCGAGGGCGGACCGCGACGCGCTGAGGGGGTGTCGGCTGATCTCCGCTTACCGCAGGAATAAGAACCTTAAAGACCTGTTAGTCCACACTGAGCTAAAGGATAACAGTGTCCGGGCTAGGGATGCGCCTCGAATGTCTGAGGTTGGTTTCATCTGCCTCCCCCACATTTTTAACCCCTTCTCCAAGCTCGGAGCCAACCTCGGGCGGGCCCTGCAACTTACAACCAAGAACGCGGTTTATGCCGTCAGGTGCAGGGCCTGCCACAAGCTCTATGTGGGGGGGACGCGGCATGAAATCAGCCTCAGGATAAAAACAACATTTATATAGAATCAACAGCGGTCACGGTACGAGCGTTCTCTACCTTCATTTTAAACTCCACGGCCCAGAGAACCTCCAGTCTTTGGGCCTGGAGAGCAGCGGGAGCTGGACCATGGCACAGAGATGAGCGGCGGAGAGGAGGTGGATTCATCGCCTCAAAACGATAGACCCTACAGGCCTCAACGAAAAATGTCAGTGATGGGTCTGCCTCCTTTTTATCAGATGTTTTTTTAAATCTCTTTTACACATTTTAAAATGATTACTTACCTTTTTAAGACTTGCAACTTAACAGGTCCCTCCTGTCCTGACCTAAGGGAATTGCTTTTTAACTAATGTAGCTTTTTTAATTAACTATTTAATTATTTATTTATCAATGTATTATTTATTTATATTGTAGTATTTATCTGTGTATTATTTATTTATATTGTAGTATTTATCTGTGTATTATTTATTATTTATACATATTTCCTATCTATTATTTTATAAATCCTCCATCTGGACTCTTTTATGAATTTTAAATGCTTGGGTTTTATTGTTTATTATATTATTATTATTATTATTACTAACTTTTTATATATTTTTCTTATATTTTATCTAATATTATTTATTTGACATGTCACAGTTTATTCTATGTTTGCCCGGTGTATTGCATGTTTTCTTATTTCATTAGGTTCCAAATGAGGAGGTTATATCTTTTATTCTTTTTTATATATTATTAATCCCCCGTTTCCTATTTAAACATTGTTTATATTATTTTATTTATATTCTAGTTATTACTTTCCATTTTATTGTGAATGGATGTTGGAGCCCCCCCGCAGGGAAACAACCTGAAATAACCCCTTAATAAAGTATTTTTAAACATCATCCGAGGCGTGTCCCGTGTCTCGCCTGCACCCCTCTAGACCTCGGCCTGGGTTTTAAACACTTTTAGGGACACTTGGTTGACTTTGTTTTAGAATATTTTCCCTCCCCGTGTGCCTACTAACTCGTGTGTATTTTATATATTTTATTTTATATTTGACCAGCACTTATTTTTAAAAGCACTTATTTTTAAAAGCACTTTTATGTATTTATCATTTTTTAACACTAATTTTACCTGCATGCGGTTTTAAGCAAAGTCAACCTCGGTCCTTTTAGCCAGATGTTTTTAATCCACTCACCAGGTCTTTTACCAGATGTTGTGGGACACAGCCTCGGACACTCTACCGGGGGGGACCCCCTCGGGGGGGGCGGGAGTACAGGTTTTAACCCCGCCGCATACGCTCTGTGCTTCAGCTGCTGCTCTCTTTTATCCCTTTTATTGCATTTTCTTTATTTCATTAAAACATTTTTAACACAGACCAAACAGGGCTTTTATAAACTTGTATTGGTTTTATTACAGGAGTTTTTATATAGGTTTTTAAACAAAAAAATTGACCCGATAGCCCGTGCACCACGCTGCGCTCCTACGGAGCACCGCGCGTTCCCCAAAACCCTAGACCAGTCAATCTACTTTCCAACCCTTAATGAACAGCAAAGACCGAAAGGAATGAGATTGCCGATCCAAGCAGCAAGGGTTTTTCTGCACTGGGTGTCTGTTCTCACCTTTAAAGAAAAAAGGGAGAGGAACTACACACCTGGAAGGCTCTATGAGCCAATCCTTCACCTAAAACAGAATCAGTTGACCTGGTTCACCCTGCCTCAAGAACACCTTTCTTTAGAGGGTATTTGGGCATGTTCAATTGGGTGGAGACACCAGGTCAGACAAAGGTCATTCTGATTGGAATACAAAGGTCATCGCGTCGGGGAATACCTTGGAATCCCCAGGAATAGCTAGTGGTCGCGGCTAATGGAAAGTATAATTGGACTTGCTTAGACTGGAACCAGGATGAATAAAAGGAAATGATCAGCTCACACACTAAATAAACTGGTTCCTACCACTCGAAACCATCTCTAGCATTTTAAATGAAACTAGTCTAATTGTCTATTTAAAAGGGCATACTATACATCATTTACGAATATTATAGGGGAATATTTGAGTAATTTTTTTTTAGGGAAATCCAGAATATGAGCTACCAAAGCAGAATGTTAGCAAAGGGGTTTTGTCTTAAAGTGGGGCATCTAAAATCTACTCCTTTTGGCTTGACAATGAATTATTATCATCCGATCAGAATTTAGGTATCGTTAAATGAAACTGCGCTACCAGTTTTGTTTTGTAGAACCTACATTTTGTTTGCCTGGTTTCTACCTCCTCATTACAAAGGGTTTGTGTTTTTTGTGTAATTGAGTTGTGTCCACTCCTTGTTGTTTTGCCCCTTGTCCTTATTCCTTTCTGGCTCCAACGTCTCCTACTCTTCTCCATCCACCTCCCGTAGCTAGATGACGTCTGACTCCACCACGCATTGCTTGGTGTACTCCTTCACCAGCTCCACGTTCAAGATGTTGCGGCAGAATTCCATCATGGGCTTCCAGAGTGGGGGGTCCAGGAACATCTGGCACATCACGTCACCCTTCAGAGTCGCAGTGTGGCGCTGCAGGTGGCACAGGAACTGCTGTTGGACATGATCCAGTTCCTTACCGAACATGTTAATGTTCAGGGAGTACCTAGTTTAAAAGAAGTGTACTGGTCAATTGAGTGAAAATACTTTCTTGTTCTAAAATAACTTCTGGAAATCTTAACCCTCCTGTCGTGTCTGTTTCTCCCCCCTTACTTTGGTGTTCCTGGGAAAATTTGACCGTTCTGTAACTTTAACTTATCTTACATTGAAACAAAAACCATTAGAAATCATCACATTTTATTTAACACCTGTTAAGATGCAAACAATGTCTCAGACTTCTGGTTTACATGAATGGGTGTGTACTATCTGATTGATGAACATACTCTAGAGCAGGGGTCTCCAACACGTCGATCGCGAGCTACCGGTAGCTAGCAAGCCCTCAATAAGTAGCTCGCCAAGCAAATCCCAAATGTAAAAATACACCCAAAAAAAGGAAATGTAATTAAAAGAATCTACCCTATGCATAAACGAAACCTCAATCATAGCGAACTCTATCTACTTACTTCAACTCTATTCTATCTAAGACCCCTCCTCCCCCACCCCCACAATGAATATTGACCAATCACGTTCTTGCTTGATTTGCGGGACAGCGTTGCAGTCTGGAAGAAAAGCAATGTGAGCGGCAGCTCTCCGCTTCATAAGGAGTTTGACCGTGATTTTCCTTCTGGCAGAATTTACACAACACATCAGCCCCATTGAACACAGCCTAGTCATGCCAGCCTATAGCCTACTGCACATGAGGGGCAGAGTTTTACTCTATGTGTGTGTTGCAACTTGCATATTTATTGCACTTGACGCACACACACGCATGGCGTAATTTCCACTGGGGACAGTCCCCCCCACTTTTCGAAATCCCGTTTGTGTCCCCCCCACTTTACAAATATGTTTATTATTATTTTTTTAACGCAAGCCGTCATCGCCACGGAGGAGCACACAGCCTCTGTGAGCGAGAGAGAGAGAGAGAGAGAGGGGGGAGGGGAGAGAGGAGAGAGAGAGAGGGAGAGAGAGGGAGAGAGAGGGAGAGAAAGAGGAGAGAAGAGGGAGAGAGAGGGAGAGAAAGAGGGAGAGAAAGAGAGAGAGGGAGAGAGAGGGAGAGAGAGGGAGAGAGAGGGAGAGAAAGAGAGAGAGGAGAGAGAGGGGAGGGAGAGAAAGAGGGAGAGAGAGGGAGAAAAAGAGGGAGAGAGAGGGAGAGAGAGGGAGAGGGAGAGAAAGAGGGAGAGAGAGAGAGAGAGAGAGGGGGAGAGAGAGAGAGGGAGAGAAAGAGGGAGAGAGAGAGAGAAAGAGGGAGAGAGAGGGAGAGAAAGAGAGAGAGGAGAGAGAGGGAGAGGGAGAGAAAGAGGGAGAGACAGAGGGAGAGAGAGAGAAAAGGGAGAGAGGAGGGGAGAGAAAGAGGGAGAGAGAGGAGGGAGAGAGAGAGGAGAGAGAGAGGGAGAGGGAGAGAAAGAGGGAGAGAGAGAGAGAGAGAAAGAGGGAGAGAGAGGGAGAGGGAGAGAAAGAGGGAGAGAAAGAGAGAGAGGGAGAGAGGAGAGGGAGAGAAAGAGGGAGAGAGAGGGAGAGGGAGAGAAAGAGGGAGAGAGAGAGAGAGAGAGAGAGAGAGAGGGAGAGAAAGAGGGAGAGAGAGAGAGAGAGAGAGAGAGAGAGAGGGAGAGAAAGAGGGAGAGAGAGAGAGAGGAGAGAGAGAGAGAGAGGGAGAGAGGAGAGAGAGAGAGAGAGAGAGAGAGAGAGAGGAGAGAGAGAAGAAAGAGAGGAGAGAGAGAGAGAGGGAGAGAGAGAGAGAGAGAGAGAGAGAGAGAGAGAGCGAGAGATCAAACTCATTCTGGGATCTGTGGAACAACTTCAACACAAAACAACCACAAGCATTACCATCCAAGACGGTGACATCTGGAGAGAACATTTAGAAAGTTTGTACAAAGACATACCAATGAATCGAATGAATTGAGATCAATGTATTACAAAAGAGAGACTCCAAAACATTAGGAGAAACTATTAGAGACCCACCCTAGCCCCTTGATTTCCCAATGACTTGGGAAGAGTTGACCACACAGACACCATCTCTCGGGCCACGGAAGCTTGTGGCCCAGACAACATTCAACAGGGAAGGCTCAGACGCAGCACCCCAGAGATGCAGGGTACGTGTTCAAGCTGTTCAGTTCATATTGCAGTCAGGATGTTTTCCTGACATAAGTAAGTCAAACTTTATTTATATAGCACCCTTCACAACACGAATGTACAAAGTGCTTTACAGTATACAATTAAAAGTACAACCATAAAGTGTAAAAAAGCATAAAACACAGCAAGTAAAACATAGGATAAAACACCAATGAAAGACAGCTACAAACTCACCTCCTCTGACGACCCAAAGGCCTGTCGGAAAAGGTGGGTCTTTAACTGCCCCTTAAAAATCTCATCAATTATTCTGTAGTATTCTAAAAAAAAGAATACAAGATGTCCTTAAAGCCCGCGTCACACTGTCCCGATATGACACCAGATTGACACACGATAAAGGAAATGTTCAAATTCGGCTCTGATCGTAACATCGGGCCATTCGTGAGGGCATCTTAAGCCATCGTATGACCGCCGGTGGAGTTTCTCAGGCTCCGGCAGAAACTTCGTGAGCGGCAACTTCGTAAGGCACTCATGAGGGCATCTTGTCAAATCGTGTCATCTTCGTGTTATCATCGGTCACCGCCAGGGGCGGTGCTTTAAGCACTGGATATGTCCATCGCGCGCATGCGCAGGTCGAGTACCAATTCCAACAAAGTCACCTGTGACCCCACGTGACACCGGGCTATATCTGCCGGTGTCGTCAGAGTATCTGTTCCTTTTCATCTCTCGCTGCATCTTGCTTGTTCTGTTAAACTTCATTATTTAACTCAGCTGGTGAACGCAGTGCTCCCGCTGCTGGTAACGTGGGTGTAGGACATTTATGTTTGCATCCCTCTTTGTGTTCTGTGATAGTAGCAGTGCTTCAGGCTACTCTTTCCGTTCAGCAGGTAACTGGTGAAGGCTGTGCTCTCGCTCCCGCTCACGTTACATCTGGCTACCTACATAATGGCCCATTCATGTAGCGCCTGTTTGGCTTCTCTGAGCCCGAGGACGGCCATGACCGCTGCCCCTCTTGCCTTGGGCTTGAGGATGCCATGTCGCTAGCAGCTTCGGCAAGCCTCTTCAATGACGAGGTGGAGGACGAGGCCTCGCTCACTCTCGAGGAGGCTTCCCACTCCTCTGCTCAGAGCTCTCTGCAGGGCATGGAAGACGCCTCCATGGCGGACATTATTCGTGCGGCCTGGCACGCTTGCAGCTTCAGGTTCCGCAGGCCGACTCGGCTCAGGCTCTTCAGGCGTAACCCTGCCCCTTTCACTCTCACTGTTCCTCCTTCAGAGGAGTACCTGAGGGAGCTCCATGCATGCTGGAGAGACACCAGGGCCCTCTCCCACTCTGGCTCCGATGCCCGGACCTTGGCTGCCATGCAGGATCCGGCGAGGGTGGGGCTGGGTCGCATGCCACCCATTGAGCCTGCCATCGCCTCCCTGATTCTGGCTCCTGATGAGGCTTTGAGACAGGACTGCAGCCTGAGAGAGTTTGACTTTCAGCTGGCAGTTGTTGCTCATATGAAGATGATGTAACCCAGCGGTGTTCAAACTGTGGGGCGCGGCCCCCTCGTGGGGCGTGGAGCTTTGGAAGAAGTTGTAAACAAACACTGGTTGCTCTTTTATATAATTAAAAAATATATAAAAATGTTATTTTGCACATTGTATCGAATCAATTAAGGATGCTCCGATCAGGGTTTTTGGGGCCGATCACCGGAATCAGAATCGGCCGATACCGATCCGATCACAGGGTGGGCTATGATGATCTTCCATTTAAAGTGATGTATTGCAAATTGTGTAGCAGAGTTTCCGTTAGTCGGTAATTACGGACTATGACCGGTAATATATGCTGATGTTTAAAACTCAGTTAATGGGGCTCATTTTTATATTGCTTCAATTTATAATCGTAACGGATCGAAAAGTTCAGATTCATTTTTCAATAAATGATGCGCTTCCACAAACAACATAAACATCATTATTACATTCAAATGAAGTACATTATTCAAGTTTACATTAACTTTGGAGAATAACATAATTTAAATATCATTATTCTCTCTCTCTCTCTCCTCTCTCTCTCTCTCTCTCTCTCTCTCCTCTCTCTCTCGTCTTCTCTCTCTCTCTCTCTCTCTCTCTCTCTCTCTCTCTCTCTCTCTCTCTCTCTCTCTCTCTCTCTCTCTCTCTCTCTCTCTCTCTCTCTCTCTCTCTCTCTCTCTCTCTCTCTCTCTCTCTCTCTCTCTCTCTCTCTCTAATAACATGTAAGGTGGGAGAAGTACTCAGATCTTGTACTTGAGTAAAAGTAGAAGTACTCAGATCTTGTTCTTGAGTAAAAGTAGAAGTACCAGATCTTGTTCTTGAGTAAAAGTAGAAGTACCAGAGTGTAGGAATATTTTGTTACAGTAAAAGTCCTGCATTCAAAAGTAATAGCAAAACTTGAAATACTCAAGTAAGTACTAGTTTCTCAAAATTGTATAAGTACAGTAATTGAGTAAATGTACTTAGTTACTTACTGCAGGTATGTTAGGTGTGCTAGCATCCACACAAGAATCCACATAATAACATGTAAAAGTATAGCTTGATCTTTGTGTCTTGTTATTATTAGCAGAGAAAATGTAATGTTTGTACAACATTACAATTGCATTAAAAAAAGGTGTTACCTTCAGTGTACACAATAACAACATGATTCAGATTCACTATTTGAAGCTTGAGACTGTTGAATGTGTAAGGACGATCCCATATGCTTAAATTAAGCATTTTATTCTTCGGGGAGGCAAAAAGAGAGTTTTCCTCAAGGATGAGGGTGAGGTAAGAATCGTCAATTGTTATCAACGTATTATGCGATATATGGACATCCCAGTGATCATTTATTACTTAATCAAATTATCGTACAATGAAGATAACGTTGATCATTTTTATCAACTTATCGTACGATATATGGACAAGCCATGGAAAAAAAGTTACTTATCGTACGTTATAAGGATTTCACGCCAATAAATTGTACGTTTTTGTGCCATAAAATGAACATGACCTAAACTGCAGTTATGTTTCTACATTGTGACGTACCCTGCTAGTTATCTGATTGGTTGCCCTTCAAAAAGGTCACCGGCAATTGAGGTCAGAGTTGAATTAATTTGAACTTTTAGCAAATCTTTTGGCGCAAATCTTTTGGCGACAATTTTTAGCCGCTTCCCGCTGATCATGTGATTCCATCTTTACAGTATCCATGTCAGTATTTCAGATAGATGGATGTTTTATTTATCCTAAATTGGGAAATTATGTTGTCACAGCAGCAGCCTTACACACAAGTTAAAAATATGTAAAGTTACAGTAAGATACAAGATCTAGTAAAATAAAAATTAACAGCAAGTATTTACAAATTCACAATATTAATACATATATAACTTTTTCAGCAGGTTTCTCTAAAGTGTTTGTGAATTTCCCTCTCTGCTGATGTTCAGGTGTATATCAGTATGTAGTGTCTCTACTTTAAAGAGTCCTCTCCTGCTGATGTTCAGGTGTATATCATTATGTAGTGTCTCTACTTTAAAGAGTCCTCTCCTGCTGATGTTCAGGTGTGTATCATTATGTAGTGTCTCTACTTTAAAGAGTCCTCTCCTGCTGATGTTCATGTGTATATCAGTATGTAGTGTCTCTACTTTAAAGAGTCCTCTCCTGCTGATGTTCAGGTGTATATCAGTATGTAGTGTCTCTACTTTAAAGAGTCCTCTCCTGCTGATGTTCAGGTGTATATCATTATGTAGTGTCTCTACTTTAAAGAGTCCTCTCCTGCTGATGTTCAGGTGTGTATCATTATGTAGTGTCTCTACTTTAAAGAGTCCTCTCCTGCTGATGTTCAGGTGTGTATCATTATGTAGTGTCTCTACTTTAAAGAGTCCTCTCCTGCTGATGTTCATGTGTATATCAGTATGTAGTGTCTCTACTTTAAAGAGTCCTCTCCTGCTGATGTTCAGGTGTATATCAGTATGTAGTGTCTCTACTTTAAAGAGTCCTCTCCTGCTGATGTTCAGGTGTATATCAGTATGTAGTGTCTCTACTTTAAAGAGTCCTCTCCTGCTGATGTTCAGGTGTATATCAGTATGTAGTGTCTCTACTTTAAAGAGTCCTCTCCTGCTGATGTTCAGGTGTATATCAGTGTGTAGTGTCTCTACTTTAAAGAGTCCTCTCCTGCTGATGTTCAGGTGTATATCAGTGTGTAGTGTCTCTACTTTGAAGAGTCCTCTCCTGCTGATGTTCAGGTGTATATCAGTGTGTAGTGTCTCTACTTTAAAGAGTCCTCTCCTGCTGATGTTCAGGTGTATATCAGTGTGTAGTGTCTCTACTTTAAAGAGTCCTCTCCTGCTGATGTTCAGGTGTATATCAGTATGTAGTGTCTCTACTTTAAAGAGTCCTCTCCTGCTGATGTTCAGGTGTATATCAGTGTGTAGTGTCTCTACTTTAAAGAGTCCTCTCCTGCTGATGTTCAGGTGTATATCAGTATGTAGTGTCTCTACTTTAAAGAGTCCTCTCCTGCTGATGTTCAGGTGTATATCAGTGTGTAGTGTCTCTACTTTAAAGAGTCCTCTCCTGCTGATGTTCAGGTGTATATCAGTATGTAGTGTCTCTACTTTAAAGAGTCCTCTCCTGCTGATGTTCAGGTGTATATCAGTGTGTAGTGTCTCTACTTTAAAGAGTCCTCTCCTGCTGATGTTCAGGTGTATATCAGTGTGTAGTGTCTCTACTTTAAAGAGTCCTCTCCTGCTGATGTTCAGGTGTATATCAGTATTTAGTGTCTCTACTTTAAAGAGTCCTCTCCTGCTGATGTTCAGCTGTATATCAGTATGTAGTGTCTCTACTTTAAAGAGTTCTCTCCTGCTGATGTTCAGGTGTATATCAGTATGTAGTGTCTCTACTTTAAAGAGTCCTCTCCTGCTGATGTTCAGGTGTATATCAGTATATAGTGTCTCTACTTTAAAGAGTCCCTCCTGCTGATGTTCAGGTGTATATCAGTATGTAGTGTCTCTACTTTAAAGAGTCCTCTCTGCTGATGTTCAGGTGTATATCAGTATGTAGGTCTCTACTTTAAAGAGTCCTCTCCTGCTGATGTTCAGGTGTATATCAGTATGTAGTGTCTCTACTTTAAAGAGTCCTCTCCTGCTGATGTTCAGGTGTATATCAGTATGTAGTGTCTCTACTTTAAAGAGTCCTCTCCTGCTGATGTTCAGGTGTATATCAGTATGTAGTGTCTCTACTTTAAAGAGTCCTCTCCTGCTGATGTTCAGGTGTGTATCAGTATGTAGTGTCTCTACTTTAAAGAGTCCTCTCCTGCTGATGTTCAGGTGTATATCAGTATGTAGTGTCTCTACTTTAAAGAGTCCTCTCCTGCTGATGTTCAGGTGTATATCAGTATGTAGTGTCTCTACTTTAAAGAGTCCTCTCCTGCTGATGTTCAGGTGTATATCAGTATGTAGTGTCTCTACTTTAAAGAGTCCTCTCCTGCTGATGTTCAGGTGTATATCAGTATGTAGTGTCTCTACTTTAAAGAGTCCTCTCCTGCTGAGGTTCAGGTGTATATCAGTATGTAGTGTCTCTACTTTAAAGAGTCCTCTCCTGCTGATGTCCAGGTGTATATCAGTATGAAGTGTCTCTACTTTAAAGAGTCCTCTCCTGCTGATGTTCAGGTGTATATCAGTATGAAGTGTCTCTACTTTAAAGAGTCCTCTCCGCTGATGTTCAGGTGTATATCAGTATGTAGTCTACTTTAAAGAGTCCTCTCCTGCTGATGTTCAGGTGTATATCAGTATGTAGTGTCTCTACTTTAAAGAGTCCTCTCCTGCTGATGTTCAGGTGTGTATCAGTATGTAGTGTCTCTACTTTAAAGAGTCCTCTCCTGCTGATGTTCAGGTGTATATCAGTATGTAGTGTCTCTACTTTAAAGAGTCCTCTCCTGCTGATGTTCAGGTGTGTATCAGTATGTAGTGTCTCTACTTTAAAGAGTCCTCTCCTGCTGATGTTCAGGTGTATATCAGTATGTAGTGTCTCTACTTTAAAGAGTCCTCTCCTGCTGATGTTCAGGTGTGTATCAGTATGTAGTGTCTCTACTTTAAAGAGTCCTCTCCTGCTGATGTTCAGGTGTGTATCAGTATGTAGTGTCTCTACTTTAAAGAGTCCTCTCCTGCTGATGTTCAGGTGTATATCAGTATGTAGTGTCTCTACTTTAAAGAGTCCTCTCCTGCTGATGTTCAGGTGTATATCAGTATGTAGTGTCTCTACTTTAAAGAGTCCTCTCCTGCTGATGTTCAGGTGTATATCAGTATGTAGTGTCTCTACTTTAAAGAGTCCTCTCTGCTGATGTTCAGGTGTGTATCAGTATGTAGTGTCTCTACTTTAAAGAGTCCTCTCCTGCTGATGTTCAGGTGTATATCAGTATGTAGTGTCTCTACTTTAAAGAGTCCTCTCCTGCTGATGTTCAGGTGTGTATCAGTATGTAGTGTCTCTACTTTAAAGAGTCCTCTCCTGCTGATGTTCAGGTGTATATCAGTATGTAGTGTCTCTACTTTAAAGAGTCCTCTCCTGCTGATGTCCAGGTGTATATCAGTATGAAGTGTCTCTACTTTAAAGAGTCCTCTCCTGCTGATGTTCAGGTGTATATCAGTATGTAGTGTCTCTACTTTAAAGAGTCCTCTCCTGCTGATGTTCAGGTGATATCAGTATGTAGTGTCTCTACTTTAAAGAGTCCTCTCCTGCTGATGTTCAGGTGTATATCAGTATGTAGTGTCTCTACTTTAAAGAGTCCTCTCCTGCTGATGTTCAGGTGATATCAGTATGTAGTGTCTCTACTTTAAAGAGTCCTCTCCTGCTGATGTTCAGGTGTATATCAGTATGTAGTGTCTCTCCTGTGACATGTCTCCATGCTTTAATGTTCAAAAAGCTCTTTATTTTTCTCATACTGCCTGTGCTGCAGCACCTCTTTTCACCCTCTGTCTGAAACCAGAGCCCAGTCTGCTCTGATTGGTTAGTGGCCAGCTCTGTTGTGATTGGTCAACCGCTTACAGATGTCCCTCCCCTTTAGCTCATCCTGCAGAGCCTTGCTGTGAAAATCCAGTTAAGCTGATTGGTTGTCCGTCAAAAGGTCTGCTGCAACGTTGAAATAATCCACATTTTGAGCTCTTTCCCTAGAAACAAAACGGCAACCTCAGCGCTGAACATTTTTACGCATATCATGTAGTGGCAGGTTAACAGGTCCCTTCACAGCAAACTGAATATCCCCTCATGGGATCAATTAAGTTGTTCTTCTTCTTCTGGTTAAAGCTGCTGTTGATCCGGATGGTGTTTCTGCAGGTGGATCCTCAGGTTCTGCTTCCCGGCGAACCTCTTCCCGCAGTGCGTACATCCGAACGGCCGCTCCCCGGTGTGGACGCTCTGGTGCGTCTTCAGGTGTCCGGACTGCGTGAAGCGCTTCCCGCACTGAGCGCAGCTGTACGGTCTCTCGCCCGTGTGAACGCGAACGTGCGTCTCCAAACTTCGCCCGGACGTAAACCATTTCCCACAGTAACTGCAGACGAAACGACGATCCCTGCAGAACCGATTCATCTCCACTGGGTCCAGTTGGGATCCTGCGAGCTGGAGCGCTAACGGGAAAGGGGACGTTCATATCGGAACTGTTGTTGTCGAGAAG
>JAAKFY010000004.1:3514694-3659015 GCA_011823955.1 Dissostichus mawsoni | reverse complement strand
CACTGGATTTTCACACATGTGCTCCAAACTAAATATGAATAAGAAACAAATTCTAAAAACATAAAGAGGAATGTGATTTAATTAAAAACCGGCAACCAATATCAAATAATAGAAAAAAAACAAAAAACAAAAACATTTTTACTCATGTTTGTGTTTTGGTATTTCTGAATTTTGGACACATTTTTCAAACAATGCATAACGGAGGACGAGAGACGCTGGGACACCACAAAAACTCTAAATCTTGCCCAGTGTATGTGTCTAATATCTAGTCAGAATATGTCTCTACTCCTGATATAAGACATAATAACTTCAGAAGTGACACTGCAGTGAGACATCAGCTCTTGTTTTTAGACAATGCATCATCTTGTTAAGTCAAAACATCTTACTTTGAGTTGTATCTCAGATGAAACACATATTTCTTTACGTATTCATTAGAAAATCACCAACTAACATCAGAACACAGAAAACTTTTGAGCATTTGCGGCTTATATTGTAACACAGCATTTCCTGATTCTGGTAAAATATAGTTCAAAATGAGTTCTCCAGCTAATCACAAGATCTGATTTATCTAAATATCCCTTCTTATTTCAAGGAATCTCACCAAGTTAATCTTCACTTGTTCTATTGGCAGATCTTTGCACTTATTTCAAGTGAAAACACCTTGATTTCAATATTGTTTAAATGAAGCTCAGCGCAAGTTCTTTCAGGAAGACTGGGTGTATACACATTCACTCTGCAGCTGCTTATAATCAGCTCATCACGGGCGTCTCTTTAACCTATTACATTTCACCTCATTCTCCAGCAGCCAATCACTGTGCTGCAGCCAAACTTTAAATTGGTTCTCCTCTCTCCTGCAGTCAGCTGTGATGTCAGGTGTTCATGCTGCCGCCCGCCTCCTCCCCATCCGCCTCCTCTCCATCCGCCTCCTCTCCATCCGCCTCCTCCCTATCCACCTCCTCTCCATCCGCCTCCTCCCCATCCGCCTCCTCCCCATCCGCCTCCTCCCCATCCGCCTCCTCTCCATCCGCCTCCTCCCCATCCGCCTCCTCCCCATCCGCCTCCTTTCATCACATCCAGTGCCAGGAGAGCTAATCCAAAGACCTCATCACATCCCCTCTTCATCCCATCTCCTCATCAAATCCAGATCTTCATCATCATCACCACCAGTGTCTAGACCCTGGGGGGTTCCCTATATGCTCACGGCTGCATTTCCCCCTTTAGATATACCATTTCAGGATCGGGGTCTAATCGCCAAAGACTTAACATTTATCATATGACATGTGTCAAAACATGTTCTTTAAACAAAATGAAGTCTCTCCTGATTGAACTTGTTTTTGGAGCAGCGTTGTTTCCAGTGCAGTCAGTCAGAGTGTGAAAACCTGCAGAACCAGAACATATTTAAAGTGTCTCTTCTCTTGTTTGAGCGCCGTCTGCTCGTTGCAGACCAGATTTATCCCCGAGCAGCCGGGATTAACTCTGAACCGGGATTAGTGTCAGCTCCCAGCCTGCAAATATTTAAACTCCAGTTTAAACACTTCTCATGCATGCATGAGCTTAAAACTGAGTGGTTTAATATTCAAAAGCGCCTGCATTTCTGAGGCAGAGCATACAAGACGAGGCTGAGTTATATCTGACGTGTTTATTCAGATGAAGCCAGGGTTATGGATCGTCTCCTTTTTCAGGTGAGGATTCATTAATATAGATCTTTGATTTAATGCAAAGTGTTTATCTGTGCAGAACCCTTTAAAGGTGGGGTAGGTAATTCACTTCAGAAACACTTTTTGTTATATTCCATGGAATGCTCTTAACATCCCGATAGCAATGAATATCTTGAATCCTTTGACAATAAATCCATAAAAATGTCATCTGTGGAAGCCGTGGCGCTGTAAAAAGCACGACCAATCATCTGAGCCGGCCCGGCTAAAGTAACTGGATGGCCTACCTGCCTGTCAGCCTTCCATCTTGTGCACACACTTATCTCGTGCCCTCATTGGTCATGTGCGCGTTCGTGTGTGTTGGAGGAGGGCTCTGTGAGGAAGGGGCAGATTTTTTCCGGCTGTGTATTTTCAAATTCTAGCGCACTCGAGCTGATTTCTCCAAAATTACCTACCCCACCTTTAAGGTTCAAGGTTCCAGGCTTGTATTGGTCATACGTGCATAGCTACAGTGTAGTTATGACGATGAAAATCATAGTTCACAGGCTCCTCCAACAGTGCAACACAATAAAACTGAAAAACTGAAAAAAATTGTGCAAGTAAATACAAAAAGGAAAATAGTAAAAAAGTGAAATAGTGAAATAGTGCAAGAGTCTATATGCAAGTGATTGGAATATGACATATTAGATAACTAATTTCTAAGTAGCAGCAACGTGGAATTCACATTGCTTTACTTGAGCTTTACTTATGCAAAGAAACACAAAGTGGCAACTACTAGGATTTACAAGAGGAAGGAGTGAAAATATAAGTTTGATTTTTTAACACAAAACTGACCCACAATTACACATTACGGTGCAGGCCCTCTCAGATTTGTGATATTCATCATTCAAAATCACTTTTAATATCCAATGATGAATCTCAGAATGCCTCTCAGCTACAGAAAATGCCATGATTTTAATTGTATTCATAAATTACATGTTACTTGTTAGACGCTTTTATCCAAAGCGACTCACATACTCAATACTGTGGGCAATCCCCACAGGAGCACTTTGGGGTGAAGTGTCTCAGGGACACAACGACATGCTGACTGCAGTGGGGTTTGAACCTGTGCTCCCTGATCCCAACACCAACGCTCTATCCACTGCCCCACGCCTCCTCGACATATATTCACCAATTTAGGCAAATATCCAAATCCTACAAGTCTGATTCAAAGTGTACGTTTTATCCAATAATTACTTTTTTAAATACATGCAGAATTTAGTAAATGCTCGAATAGTTTTAGGCAGTTTGCACCAAATGTTTTCTTTTTATTTCCTTTTCATCCTATCACTAGAGCAGAGGTGTCAAACTCAATTTCATGGCGGGCCACATCAGCGTTAAGGTTGCACTCAAAGGGCCGGTTGTAACTTTAAGACTATATAAATATTTAATATATATAAAATTATGTATTATTTACATTATTGCCTCTGCATTGGATTATTATTGGATAGGGTAATAACTTCATAATTAACTACGTCTGAGAGTCTAGGGCAAAGTCTCTTCAGTGAGAATGTCACAAATGATTTAAACAGAAAAGCAAAATTCTGGAAAAAGAGTCAAAAAAAAAAAGAAAAGCGAAATTTGAAAAGAAATAAGAAACATAAAAAAAAAAAGTCAAATTCTGAGAAAAAAGGCATATTTGAGATGCATTGTGGGACATGTAGTTTATGGGCAACGTGCTTCTGTAAATCGGCCTGTAACCGTATAATAAACATATTATATTCTTTCAGAGCTCTTGTGGGGCCGCATCAGGTGAAGTCACGGCCCGGATCCGGCCCCCGGGCCTTGGGTTTGACCCCCCTGACCTAGAGTCTCCACTATCAGAGTTCTGGCGGGTGATATTTAAAGAGACTCTTCACCAACAGGTTTCCGGATGAGTTGTGTTTCACCAAACGTCGCCCAGCATGTTGAGATTAACCCATTAGGGGCCCGGACTAAAAAACTTTAGTCGTTTAACTTGAACAACTTTGACCTGAAAGCTCTGTTTGACGGGGGCCGCTGGACGGGGGGCCGCTGGACGGGACAGGGCCGTGAGATTAAGAAGCGATCATAGACCTGTCAGAGTCCATATTGTACTTCAATGGTGCAAATTCCTAAACAAATCGGCAGTTAATCAAATTATGTTCAACCAATTGCCGACACAGTGAACTCGGGCCTCTGGGTTCAGACCTTTTGACTCGTTCAGGAGACTCAAAAGCAGTCGACTATAAGCCATGCTCGGGGAGTAACAGGATACATAAAGAGGTAACTATTATCTTACAGTTACAGTAAAAAAAGACGTAGTCGGATTACTTTTCCTTATTTTAAATTGGGCATTACTAACAGGATGACAGTGTCAGGAAAAACCTGAAAAGAGCATATAGTGTTTGTTGTAAAGGATCAGCTGTTCTCTCTTCTCTGTGAGCTGTTCTGTTCTGCAGGATAATACTTTAAGAGTGAATCTATACGCCTACTGCCTGAATCTGTTTCATATTTTATTCCTTTTTTCATTCCATTCCATTGCAATGTAAATACTGTTATATTTTACTATATTTTTACTACATTTTTATTATATTTTTAATATTTGTTCTAGTTCCCTAGCTGTGTTTTAATTCATGTCTTATTTTATGTATGCACCATGACATCAAGTCAAATTCCTAGTATGTGTGAACCTACCTGGTAATAAACCTGTTTCTGATTCTGATTACAGTTACATTAAAAAAGACGTAATCAGCTTAAATTGTGGATTACTAGCGGATAACAATGTCAGTATAACAGAGCATATTTCGTAAAGGATCAGATGTTATCTCTTCTGTTAGCTGTTTTGGTTCTGTAGGATAATACTTTAAGTGTGAATCTGATCTGGAATCTGCTGTCTGGGATCTTTTTTTTTACTTAGGCCCTAACCATCTTCTTAAAAACATTCCCAGAATTCTGATTTTTTTCTTATTTAGAATTAGGGCAACAGTATTATTCAACACTAAACCCTTAAAACCTTGTGACTTGTTTAGGAGACTGTTACCCAGACGTGCAGCAGCCATGCTTTGGGAGTAACAGATTACATGTATCAGGATACATGAAGAGGTAACTGTATAACTTACAGTTACATTAAAAAAAGACGTAATCAGCTTACTTTAAATTGTGGAGCAGGATAACAATGTCAGTATAAAAGAGCATATTTGTTGTAAAGGATCAGATGTTATCTCTTCGCTGAGCTGTAGGATAATACTTTAAGAGTTCATCTATACGCCGACTGCATGAATCTGCTGCATGAGAACTTTTTTTTTTTCTTACACATGGCCCTAACCATCTTCTTAAACAAACTCCCAGAATCCTGATAATTTTTTTAATTTGATATCTTTTTCAGAATTCTCGTCTTATTTTTCTAAATTCTGACGATTTTCAGTTTTCGAGTTTTTTCCAAGTTTCTTTTTTGACAACAATCTGACTTTTATTTCTAAATTCTGACTTTTTGTCTCCAAGATTCCAAAAACATTTTATTCACATGTTTCGAACTTCTTTTAAAATATCTGACTTTTTTTGAAAGAAATCTGACTTTTTCATAATTATGACTTTTTTTCTCAGAGTGGATCAGCTGTTCTCTCTTCTCTGTCAGCTGTGCTGTTCTCTAATACTTTCAGTGTGAATCTGTCTCTACTGCCTGAATCTATGGTTTTCACTTTCTTTGCTTCATTTGTTCTGTTTTTAATTCCGCAGGTGAACCGGTCTGTTAGAGCCAGTATTTTGAATTTATAAGAAAGGCCACCTAATTGTGACGTCTGTAGTCAACGCACTATAAAGGACTACAATTCCCACGGTGCACAGTAACCGTACACGTACTACACGTACACATACAAATCGTACAAGTACCCTTTAAGTTATGAAGTTATATAAGCATTATCAAGAGAGAATATTGAATATTGTAAAAGCCTCTTTTCTTTGTTGCATGTGCAAAAGTTTATTTTATTTTGAGCAAACACATCGCTTATTACCATCCAAACCATCGGAGGCCGAGCAACTCTTCAAACTGTGAGTAACTTAAAGGAAAGAAAGCGAGTCAGAACGGTCAGTTTAAGGCGTCTAGTGGCTTGATGGAAAGACAAGGAAGGAAGCCACGACACTGTGTGTTCATCGGACAGTGTGTGTGAGCTTGTGTGTATTAAACTAAAACATCTTTCAATTTCCCGTCAGCTCAGATTGAATTCATGCTTCTTTAAACTGTGGTGAGCTCGTGTGTTTCAGGCTTGGTGTGGAGGCTGAATATGATCAATGAAAGCAGGTTTCCCGATCAATAAAATCCTTTCTGATCCTAAACATCTTGGTTTCTTTCTTTGACTAAGATCACATTGTTCTGTTGTTTTACACTTCAGTAAAAAACATCTTAATTTGTGTTGCATTGCATTTGATATTAAAGTAATAAAAAAGAAAGTAATGAGATGACATTACTTTTACATTTTGATACTCAGCTTACAGCTCGGGACTTTATTGATCTGTTTTGCATCGAAGCAGAGGACCGATATCAGAAGACTCTTTCGTCTCTGTAAGTTCTTCAGTTCAATTTTGTGAAATATTTTGACTCTGAGAGCTGAAATGCAAACTATAATTACTTAAATGCTTTATAAATGATGTCGCATCTTTTTAAAAAGCATATAGCAACACATGCTTCCTCTGTGCTTGATTTAAGGTTTCTCAAGTGAATGTAGGATTATTTGTCTATTGGGAGGTTTTTTATGAACGAAATATCTCCTTGTAAACACTTTATTTTTTAGTACACATTTAAGGTGCTTGAGGCTTCCTTCATTTCCCTTTTTTGTGGCATTATACATCTCAGGATATGGCACTTTACTGCCTTTAGCTACAACTTGCTTCATTAATTATGTGGAATATTTTTAAGAGCACGCACCAACATGTTATCCTCGTCTTTGAGACAGTTTTAGGGGAGGATCTAGTAATTACAGGTTGGATTATCAGTCTTTTGTAAACTACATTTCTCCCTGCACAGAAACAGCTTTTATAGTTGGGGCGTGTGGTGCAGTGGGTTAGTGCGTTGGTGTTGGGATCAGGGGAGCACAGGTTCAAACCCCACTGCAGTCAGCATGTCGTTGTGTCCCTCAGACACTTCACCCAAACTGCTCCTGTGGGGATTGCCCACAGTATTGAGTATGTAAGTTGCTTTGGATAAAAGCGTCTAACAAGTGTCATGTAATGTAATGTAAGACATTTCTAAAAGCATGCACACATTCCTTCTCTATTCCTGTTTTATTTTCACACGTGTCGTCCCGGGTGATATCCGTCCTCCTCTCACACATTGAGTCTCCAGTCATTGTTTACGCTGGTTTTAGCTTCTGTCCCACCAGCTGCCTCCTGACCCCCTGCCAGTTCCACTTTGGCTAAATCTCTGGCCTTTAATGCTGAAAACTACGGTGGCCCACAGGTCCAAAAGATACGCTACAGCGGCCCAAAACTCTTCCATCAGGAGAAACACGCTGTTTCCCTGAAGTTGGTGAAGATGTTTCTTGATTTGCAAATGTCTCTGACCACAAGCAATGCACACAATCATTTGTGTACAACAAGTTAAACAATAATGAAAACAAGGTGTTTTCACTTGAAATAAGTGCAAAGATCTGCCAATAGAACAAGTGAACATTAGCTTGGTGAGATCTCTTGAAATAAGAAGGGATATTTAGATAAATCAGATCTTTTAATTATCTGGAGAACTCATTTTGAACTATACTTTACCAGAATATTTTTCATCTGAGATACAACTCAAAATAAGATGTTTTGACGCATTGTCTAAAAACAAGACCCGATATCTCACTGCAGTGTTACTTCTGAAGTTATCGTGTCTTATATCAGGAGTAGAGACACATTCTGATAGATATTAGACACATACACTGGGCAAGATTTAGAGTTTTTGTAGTGTAATTAAACATTTTCTTGACTTGTTGCGGTTTGAAAGCAAATGAAGTAAGTTGTTGTGAAAGAAACACTAGAAGCAGCTGCAGGGATTTTCTTTTATCTTTACTCGGAGTCCAGGGGACGAGCAAACCTGTGGTCTCGACTTGTTTTATTTTATGTTCTTGTTCTGAAGAAGTTGGGTTTGTTGTAATCGTCCTAGCACGTCGGCATGCATTTAGCCTTTAAACCCCTGAAGGCACCAGGTGGCTTTTAGTGTAACCTCTTGATTAGTTTGCACATTTCTACGGAAAGGTGTGACTTTTTCCTGGTTATTCCTGTATTTGACATCCACCATGACGTCATTCCCCGCTTATTCTTATGTTGCTTCGACTGGAGGAGGCTGGGACTTTAGATCTTCAATGCAAGCACTTCTCTGGAGCTATATGTCGATAAAGACTTTGAGTTCTGGTACCCTTCAATCCAGGTTCAATACGAGCAGATACTTGAAGGTGGAGTAAAACATTTGGGCTGAATTAAAGATGATTTTAGCAGCGCTTCTACGAAGAATGCCGACTACAGGGAGTATTATCCGACAGTGGCTCAGTCATCCCTCCTATTTTTTTATTTTGTATTTAACCAGATAAAGAGAAGTATATGTGCAACTCAGAAACTCAGTCCATCAGTAGTTGAATGTCCCTGAAAGCGCGGCCATATCCGCAAAAAGAAAGATGTATTAACTGGTGCAAACTGAGTATAATACACGTGTGGAAATGTGCAAAAAATACACTCATTCATATTTTGAATAGGCCAAGTTTATGAATTAAAAATAATAAAATGTACAACATAAGGATAGGGTAATACAAAAGATACTATTCTATATATAAATAATCTGCAGTAATAATTGAAATAGAGAAACGTGTCTTTAAAGTGGCCGTAAAACAGAAAACAAAAGTAAAACCCAGGACCAATGGCTTCAGTTGGTCATCTGTGCAGTGACTCAGTGACAACAGTTTTTAGGGAGAAGGTTGAGTGACATGAGTCAACTTGCCCAGATTGCCAATTAAAACAAAAAAAAAGTAACTTTGTGTCACCGTTAACAACTGTTTCACCGATTTGCTTTATTTTCTGTTTCCATCCTGCTCGCCGCAACACAACAAATTAGCATGAAATTCAAATCTGCATGTGGGAATTTAAAAATAAACTTGTTAATTTGTGTGTGAAAGTAGCAGACACTCAAAACACGGTCAGATGGAGGCAGTTGGGAGGCAGAGTTTGGTTCTGAAGGATCACCTACTGCTGTCCTGGACACCCTGGTGCTTCGGTATTTTATAAAAAACAGCTTTAGGAAACACTAAGAGACTTTTCCACACAGCAGCACATACTGAACACGGCTCGCGGAGATCATGCATGTAAAAAAAAAAAAGGGCAGCAAATGGGAAAGGTAAACATGTAAAAGCCTGAAGTGAAACTCTACACTTCTGCTTCTCAACACGCTCCGGATCCACGGTCCAGGCCCGCTGTTTGCAACAAGCCCAGTTTGAATTGACGGACGTCGGTGGCAGCCAATCAGCGCCATAGCCGTGTTTATTCCACTCAGCCGACCAATGGGAGTCGTGCTCAGCTGCGAGTGCGTCATCAGGGCAGAATGTGAAGCTGCCGTGTTACCGGATCACTCCCATCCCCCCCGTCCACAGCGAGCAATGGCGGATGCCTTTTTTGCCGCTTTGTCCTTCTCATATTCAGCTTGTAAAAGCCATGTGTACAAAACTCGGTAAGGAAACAAATACGTGTTTGCCCTTGTGTTTCATAAGAATGCGTGTCAGTTCATGAGCACAGAAGTATGTTCTCGCACCTTGTCTCATCGCATGTTCTGTTATGTCGCACTGCTTTTTTTTTTCTTTTTTAAATCTCTCCCTCCTCCCACGACGGGGCTTTTTCTCGTGGGTTTCTTCTTCTAACAATGGGGGAGGAAATGAGGCCACTGTTGTGCACCCCGCTCACTGAAGCACCCCTCACCACACTGTAGATGTTCAAATACGATGTGTTGTTTTATTCGTGTATCGACCTTGGGGCACGAATTTATGGATTGTTATGTAAAAAAAAAAAAGCGTCAAGTGCGCAGATACAGAGATGAAGAGGGGAGGGGCGCGAGGAGCTGGGAGACATGGCGGCGGTGAAACACTGCGAGCCTTTGATGTTGACGGACAGCTCTTTGAAAGAGATACAGTAACGTTCCAAAAAAGATTCACCAGCGTTTGAAAATGATACACTAACGTTCCATAAGGGAACAGCAACCTCTAAGAGCCGTTAATCCACTAAAGTCCGTCACACCCCCCCCCCCCCATGTTTGAAGAGTTGTTGCCTCGCTGTTCTCCGGTGGGCGGGAGAAGCCGCTTGACTCGACCAGATGAACATCAATCAATCAAATCGTGACACTTACGTCAACCTATTCGATATATTTACTGCGTAATTCGGTGGGAAAAGTGGGAAATGCGTCGGCTGTCCTGTGTGGGGGGGGGGGGGGAGGGAACAGCTGTATGATTTAGTCCGTTATTGTCCCGTTTAATCGGTGTGGGTTATTGTTTTTTAGTGGAGAAAGGGACGGTTGCAGCGGCGGACAGGAGGGGGGCGTGGCCTCCGGGTTTAGAAATTCGACCCATTGTTCCACTCCAACGCGCGAAGAGAACACCTCTGTGGAGCTCTCAGCCAATCAGCGAGCACCTGCCTCCTCTGGACCCCGCCCACCAGCCTATATTAAAGGCTCGGCCGTCAGCAGCGTTGGCCACTGGCACAATATAAACCTGATTGATCCACTCACCGAGGAGAGGGATTTACTTTATTCAACCTTTCATTTTTAGCCGTCATTTATTTTATTCTAATAAAACAATGGCAGACACAAAAGTGGACTCCGGGTCGGATATCTCTGCCAAGGTAAGCCTCCTCACCCCCCTCTGGGTCTCCATCACACAGGATGAAGCTTCTCCAGGCTGTAACCTAGATAATATTTTTTTAATGTTTCGTCGTCGCTTCGCGCTCATTCGGACTCACAAGTCTGCGGGACACCGGGGGGCAGAGGGACCGGGGAACAGCCGGTGTTCACGTCTTTTTCTCCAAACACTTGATGGGAAATAGTCCAGATTGAAAGCGGGGGTCTCGGCACCTCATCATGGAAACGCGTCTCATTGTCCGGAGAGGAACAGCTCGCGCGGGTTCTTTGTTTATCCCGAGGTTCGGTTCCCCTCCTCCGGACCGGGCTGGATGTGTCTGTGTCAAACAGTCAACATGCAAACAATCTCATCTTTTTTTTTGAACGCCATCCGTCCCAAACAGCCGCCTCTCCGCCGCGCTCTCCCCGCTTTATGGCTCTTTATCCCCGGCTCTAAATGCCCAAATGACGCGCCTATTCACTCCAGGTTCCCGGCTGGTTAATGCCAATTAATTCCTTCCAAAGCAAATCCCGCGTCCAGTTCTAAGAGACACGCTTTTACCCCGGGGTTAGTTTGATCAGGAGAGTGATCCGGAGCTGAGCAGCGGAGGAGCGGAGCTCCGGGACTGTAGAAAGTCGGTTTGAATGGAGGTCTGGCTGTGCGTAATGTCCACTCTGCGGTGCCAGCCGTCTTTAGATCGCTTCACGTTTGTTTTTAAAAGGCATCGACGGGCCTGCCTGCTCCGTCAGACCCGGTTTGTTTACCGACACAGGAAGGTCGTCCAGCCTCCGGTTACCGGAGAGGACGCGCAGCTCCGCGGCTTCCGCTTCTTCTACTGCGTTTTCAAGCATGTTTGCAGAGCGTGTTTCTGTCTCAGGGGGAAAGTTTTTCTCCCTTTTTCTGTATTGCAGCCCACTTCTCTCCTGTGTGTCCGTGTGTGTGTCTGTGTGTGTGTCCGTCCGGGCTGTGGAGGTGTGATGTGACGGTGCTGGTTTCCCCCCTCTTTGTGCTCCGCTTCCTCCTTCCATCCACCTATCTCTGTCCCAAATGTTAATGTTCGTGCAGTTGGACTTTGGATCACTCCGGGTAAAACTTTCATATAATGGAGTCCGGTCCCCGGGCTCAGAGCAGCAGCGAGCCCCGGAGCTGAATAAATATGAGTGATTATGACGAGGGAGCATATGGAGAAGGTGGAGAGGGAAAAGTTGGGGCCCGGTATTAGAGCTGATAATCCGGGGTGCCTGCTAACACTCTATTTATAGTTTGGAGCGTTTTTACGCACAAGCGCCTTTTTACGCACAGTCTGTGAGAGAGAGAGGGAGATATAGGGGAGAGAGCTCCACTCAGCCTCATTTGTCTCCCGCCGAGGAGCAGCTGATGCTCCTAAACAGCTTAATGGATTTTAAGCAATAAGATTATGTAAAGTAATTAATCAACAGGGCATGTGTGCCGCGGGGATAAAAGGCTGCGAACGGGCCGCGGCGACACAACGAGGAAACGGCGCGCTATTACGCGGTTCTCCCTGTAAGTAGGGCGCAAAGCAGCCGTGTGTGTGTGTGTGTTGTGTGTGTGTGTGTGTGTGTGTGTGTGTGTGTGTGTGTGTGTGTGTTGTGTGTGTGTGTGTGTGTGTGTGTGTGTGTGTGTGTGTGTGTGTGTGTGTGTGTGTGTGGTGTGTGTGGTGTGTGTGTGTGTGTGTGTGTGTGTGTGTGTGTGTGTGTGTGTGTGTGTGTGTGTGTGTGTGTGTGTGTGTGTGTGTGTGTGTGTGTGTGTGTGTGTGTGTGTGTGTGTGTGTGTGTGTGTGTGTGTTACTCTCTCTTCTCTCGCCTGCCATGTGTCGTCTCTATTGTCTCTCCGTTACAACCAGCAGCGCACCCCCCCCTCCTCCTCCTCCATCACACACCCCCTCCCTGTTGCCCTCCTGTGTTATTTTAAATGGAGCAGTGCATCCTGGGATATGCAGTGCCTCTGCCGGGCGTGTCTCGTGACATATGGTGGCGACGGCAGCCCGCTGAAGACTACAATACCCAGAGTGCCCCGGGGCCACATCAAAGTATCAGATTACAACACATTGGAGGGGGAGGAGGATGGGGGAGGTTCTCAGAGAGCAATATGGAGTTTAAACAGGAAGGCTTCACTCTGACAGGGCTGAACAGATCTCCCAGCATGCACCAGGGCTCCTAACTAGGCCATTAGGTAGAAGGGCAGCCTGGAAGAGTTTGAGAAGCAGAATCTCTTTTTGGATTTATTGAGTTTTCCCTCTCGTTTCCTGCAGGACCTGAAGGAGAAGAAGCTCCTGGAGGACAAGGAGAACGGGAAGGAGACCGCCACCAACGGAAAGGTACCCGGCGTTCCTCTGCTCTCACGTTCACTTCAGAGCAGCGACTCAGGGAGTTCACTTTATTTTTGTTTTCCAGGAGAATGAGGAGAACGGCGAGCCCGAGGTAGATGATGAAGATGATGATGAAGTGGATGAGGAGGAGGAGGAAGATGACGCAGAAGGTAAGCTAAAAGATTCTGTGATTTTTCAGGTTTATGTGTTTTTTCTGAAACTTGTGCAAAAAGCTAATTGATCTCTCCAGCAGGCGATGAGGAAGACGAGGAGGACGATGACGATGAACTCGAGGGCGGCACAAAACGGCCAGCAGACGACGACGATGACGACGATGAGGTGCGACCCCTGACCTTCATCAATGATAATCCAACCAATCAGGAGCCTTTAACTGAACCCTTCTTCTTCTTCTCTCCCGCAGGACGACGTTGAAACCAAGAAGCAGAAAACCGACGACGACGATTGATGCGTTTCCTTCGCCCGCGACTTCCCGCTGAATCACTTCCTGCTTCTCCGCCTGCGACCGTTTTCATTCGTCGCAGCTGGAGGGGCGGGAGGACTGATTCAAAAGGGAAGACAAATAATAATAAAGTAAAAAAAAAAAAAATCCAACATGGTCATTAGCAAGTAGAGTTCAACAAACATCTACACACACACACACACACACACACACACACACACACACACACACACACACTCACACTCGTATCCCCGCAAAACTAATTTTCTAGAGCCAACACATGGACCCAGAAATCCGGCTTCTCTTCAACAACAACAACAACAACACAACAACAGGAGAATTTGTTTGTATTTTTATTTACATTTTATATTTTTGTACATATTGTTCGGAGGGGGGGGGGGGCGGTTTCTCTCTCGGCAGCGATCTCGTCCGACCACATCGGTGCTTCTCTAAGGAAGAGAACTTGGTTGACCGTGTTACGATATCTCGACAGAAAACAAACCCAGAAGACGAACCTCTCGAAGCCGTTGAACTCAGAGCATTCCAGTAAATGTCATGTATGTACTTTAGCTGTACCATAACTAGTCTGTTTGTATGGGGGGGGGGGGGCAGAGGGGGGGGGGGGCCAGAGGAAAGAGCCGCTTTGCTTTCCTGATTTCTGTTTTTGTTTCACGACGGCCTGTTTTGATGTACGTGCGAAGTTTGTTGTTTGACAATAAACCGGACTTTTATTTTGTGAGTTGTACTTTGTGTCTCTGCTTGTTTCTTCCTCAGACGTCCAGGACCCCGGGGCGAGGGTCCGTACTGCAGCTGGAGTACACGTCCGTACTGCAGCTCAGACGTCCTGGACCCCGGGGCGAGGGTCCGTACTGCAGCTGGAGTACACGTCCGTACTGCAGCTCAGACGTCCTGGACCCCGGGGCGAGGGTCCGTACTGCAGCTGGAGTACACGTCCGTACTGCAGCTCAGACGTCCAGGACCCCGGGGCGAGGGTCCGTACTGCAGCTGGAGTACACGTCCGTACTGCAGCTCAGACGTCCAGGACCCCGGGGCGAGGGTCCGTACTGCAGCTGGAGTACATGTGTGAAGTACTAGAGTATTACCATTTCAGTGCATCAGTATAAGTAACCCTTACATGTAGAGTGTGTACATTATACGAGTACTTCTCCTACATTAAGTACATGAATGCAGTTATTCTACTTTACGTAAGGACACTAATATGATTTAAGATTTTCAAATATATCGTGCATCAGTAGAAAATATATTATTGATCCTGAATTACACAGAGTACTTTGATATTTAAGTACATTTTTGCTTACACTGTGCTTTTTTTTGAAAGCAGGACTCGAACCGGCAGTCTTCAGTTTGATAATATCAAATGTGCATAATAATAAACACGTTACTCAATTTTGATGAATATATTTTAAATAGCACTTTCAGAAACACACCATGTTACAGTACTTTTACTGTTCTTACTTTAAGTACATTTTTACTTTGTGGACTTTTAGTTTTTAAAGCAAGACTTGAACCGGCAGTGAAGTATTTTTAACTTGTATTCTACTTTTTTATTGAAGTACAACTGAGTACTTCTTCAACCACTGGTAGTTTTATCTGAAGTACTTATTTATTACACTACATTTATTTATTTAACAAAACGATGTTATATTAGAAACATGAGCTCATAAAATACAAATACAACTCTGAGGGAATATTACTCATACTTTACAGAGGTGGGAGAAGTACTCAGTACTAGTACTTGAGTCAAAGTAGAAGTACTCAGTACTAGTACTTGAGTCAAAGTAGAAGTACTCAGATCTTGCACATGAGTAAAAGAAGAAGTACTCAGATCTTGTACTTGAGTTAAAGTAGAAGTACTCAGATCTTGTACTTGAGTAAAAGTAGAAGTACTCAGACCTTGTACTCGAGTAAAAGTAGAAGTACTCAGACCTTGTACTTGAGTAAAATTAGAAGTACTCAGATCTTGAGTAAAAGTAGCAGTACTCAGATCTTGTGCTTGAGTAAAAGTAGAAGTACTCAGATCTGGTACTTGAGTAAAAGTAGAAGTACTCAGATCTTGTACTTTAGTTAAAGTAGAAGTACTCAGATCTTGTACTTGAGTAAAAGTAGAAGTACTCAGACCTTGTACTTGAGTAAAATTAGAAGTACTCAGATCTTGAGTAAAAGTAGCAGTACTCAGATCTTGAGTAAAAGTAGAAGTACTCAGATCTTGTACTTGGAGTAAAAGTAGAAGTACTCAGACCTTGTACTTGAGTAAAGTACTCAGATCTTGTGCTTGAGTAAAAGTAGAAGTACTCAGGTCTTGAGTAAAAGTAGAAGCACTCAGATCTTGTGCTTGAGTAAAAGTAGAAGTACTCAGATCTGGTACTTGAGTAAAAGTAGAAGTACCCAGATCTGGTACTTGAGTAAAAGTAGAAGTACTCAGATCTTGTACTTTAGTTAAAGTAGAAGTACTCAGATCTTGTACTTGAGTAAAAGTAGAAGTACTCAGACCTTGTACTTGAGTAAAAGTAGAAGTACCCAGATCTGGTACTTGAGTAAAAGTAGAAGTACTCAGATCTTGTACTTTAGTTAAAGTAGAAGTACTCAGATCTTGTACTTGAGTAAAAGTAGAAGTACTCAGACCTTGTACTTGAGTAAAATTAGAAGTACTCAGATCTTGAGTAAAAGTAGCAGTACTCAGATCTTGAGTAAAAGTAGAAGTACTCAGATCTTGTACTTGGAGTAAAAGTAGAAGTACTCAGACCTTGTACTTGAGTAAAAGTACTCAGATCTTGTGCTTGAGTAAAAGTAGAAGTACTCAGGTCTTGAGTAAAAGTAGAAGCACTCAGATCTTGTGGTTGAGTAAAAGTAGAAGTACTCAGATCTGGTACTTGAGTAAAAGTAGAAGTACCCAGATCTGGTACTTGAGTAAAAGTAGAAGTACTCAGATCTTGTACTTTAGTTAAAGTAGAAGTACTCAGATCTTGTACTTGAGTAAAAGTAGAAGTACTCAGACCTTGTACTCGAGTAAAAGTAGAAGTACTCAGACCTTGTACTTGAGTAAAATTAGAAGTACTCAGATCTTGAGTAAAAGTAGCAGCACTCAGATCTGGTACTTGAGTAAAAGTAGAAGTACCCAGATCTGGTACTTGAGTAAAAGTAGAAGTACTCAGATCTTGTACTTTAGTTAAAGTAGAAGTACTCAGATCTTGTACTTGAGTAAAAGTAGAAGTACTCAGACCTTGTACTCGAGTAAAAGTAGAAGTACTCAGACCTTGTACTTGAGTAAAATTAGAAGTACTCAGATCTTGAGTAAAAGTAGCAGTACTCAGATCTTGTGCTTGAGTAAAAGTAGAAGTACTCAGATCTGGTACTTGAGTAAAAGTAGAAGTACCCAGATCTGGTACTTGAGTAAAAGTAGAAGTACTCAGATCTTGTACTTTAGTTAAAGTAGAAGTACTCAGATCTTGTACTTGAGTAAAAGTAGAAGTACTCAGACCTTGTACTTGAGTAAAATTAGAAGTACTCAGATCTTGAGTAAAAGTAGCAGTACTCAGATCTTGAGTAAAAGTAGAAGTACTCAGATCTTGTACTTGGAGTAAAAGTAGAAGTACTCAGACCTTGTACTTGAGTAAAAGTACTCAGATCTTGTGCTTGAGTAAAAGTAGAAGTACTCAGGTCTTGAGTAAAAGTAGAAGCACTCAGATCTTGTGGTTGAGTAAAAGTAGAAGTACTCAGATCTGGTACTTGAGTAAAAGTAGAAGTACTCAGATCTTGTACTTTAGTTAAAGTAGAAGTACTCAGATCAGTACTTGAGTAAAAGTAGAAGTACTCAGATCTTGTACTTTAGTTAAAGTAGAAGTACTCAGATCTTGTACTTGAGTAAAAGTAGAAGTACTCAGACCTTGTACTCGAGTAAAAGTAGAAGTACTCAGACCTTGTACTTGAGTAAAATTAGAAGTACTCAGATCTTGAGTAAAAGTAGCAGTACTCAGATCTTGAGTAAAAGTAGAAGTACTCAGATCTTGTACTTGAGTAAAAGTAGAAGTACTCAGACCTTGTACTTGAGTAAAAGTACTCAGATCTTGTGCTTGAGTAAAAGTAGAAGTACTCAGGTCTTGAGTAAAAGTAGAAGCACTCAGATCTTGTGGTTGAGTAAAAGTAGAAGGACTCAGACCTTGTACTCGAGTAAAAGTAGAAGTACTCAGACCTTGTACTTGAGTAAAATTAGAAGTACTCAGATCTTGAGTAAAAGTAGAAGTACTCAGATCTTGAGTAAAAGTAGAAGTACTCAGATCTTGTACTTGAGTAAAAGTAGAAGTACTCAGACCTTGTACTTGAGTAAAAGTACTCAGATCTTGTGCTTGAGTAAAAGTAGAAGTACTCAGATCTTGTACTTGAGTAAAAGTAGAAGTACTCAGACCTTGTACTCGAGTAAAATTAGAAGTACTCAGATCTTGAGTAAAAGTAGAAGTACTCAGATCTTGAGTAAAAGTAGAAGTACTCAGATCTTGAGTAAAAGTAGAAGTACTCAGACCTTGTACTTGAGTAAAAGTACTCAGATCTTGTGCTTGAGTAAAAGTAGAAGTACTCAGATCTTGTGCTTGAGTAAAAGTAGAAGTACTCAGATCTTGTACTTGAGCAAAAGTAGAAGTACTCAGATCTTGTACTGGAGTTAAAGTAGAAGTACTCAGATCTTGTACTTGAGTAAAAGTAGAAGTACTCAGATCTTGTGTTGAGTAAAAGTAGAAGTACTCAGATCTTGTCGTTGAGTAAAAGTAGAAGTACTCAGATCTTGTACTTGAGTAAAAGTAGAAGTACTCAGATCTTGTGCTTGAGTAAAAGTAGAAGTACTCAGATCTTGTACTTTAGTTAAAGTAGAAGTACTCAGATCTTGTACTTGAGTAAAAGTAGAAGTACTCAGACCTTGTACTTGAGTACAAGTAGAAGTACTCAGATCTTGTACTTGAGTAAAAGTAGAAGTACTCAGATCTTGTACTTGAGTAAAAGTAGAAGTACTCAGATCTTGTGCTTGAGTAAAAGTAGAAGTACTCAGATCTTGTACTTTAGTTAAAGTAGAAGTACTCAGATCTTGTACTTGAGTAAAAGTAGAAGTACTCAGATCTTGTACTTGAGTAAAAGTAGAAGTACTCAGACCTTGTACTCGAGTAAAAGTAGAAGTACTCAGACCTTGTACTTGAGTAAAATTAGAAGTACTCAGATCTTGAGTAAAAGTAGAAGTACTCAGATCTTGATTAAAGTAGAAGTACTCAGATCTTGTACTTGAGTAAAAGTAGAAGTACTCATACCTTGTACTTGAGTAAATACTCAGATCTTTTGCTTGAGTAAAAGTAGAAGTACTCAGGTCTTGTACTTGAGTAAAAGTATACTCAGATCTTGTGCTTGAGTAAAAGTAGAAGTACTCAGATCTTGTACTTCAGTATAAGTAGAAGTACTCAGATCTTGTACTTAGTAAAAGTAGAAGTACCAGAGTGTAGGAATACTCGGTTACAGTAAAAGTCCTGCATTCAAAATGTTCCTCAAGTGAAAGTAGAAAGTATTCTCATCAAAATATAGTGAAAGTAGCGACAGTAAAAGTAGTGATTGTGCAGATTGGTCCATTTCAGAATAATATAGGATATGTTTTATAATGATTGATCATGAAAGTGTTCTCAAAGCTGGTAAAGGTGCAGCTAGTCTGAATGACTTTGTATACTGCAGGGTAGCTTGAGGATTTACTCCAGGTGGAACTAAAGTCTGATTTAACACTTGGTTATATTTCACATCATTCATCCACATCTGTGAAGTAACTAAAGGGATTACATACATGTAGTGGAGGAAAAGTACAACATGTACCTCTGAACTGAAGTGGAGTAGAAGTACTAAATAGCAGAACATGGAAATACTCAAGTAAAGTACAAGTCCCGTAGTACTTGAGTAAATGTACTTAGTTACTTCCCTCATCAAGTTACTTAACTTAACAACATGTTGCATTAATATAACTAAACAAGTGTTACCCAACCTTTATAAAATACGATGCAGAATCAAACGTCGCTTGCAGATGAGAGCATATAAATATGTGTTAAAATAAACGACCTGAATCCAGAGTACTTTTACTTTACGTACGCGAGGTACATGTTGTTAGTAACACATAGTTTTAATGTTGGTGGTATTATGTGAAAGTGTTAATACGTGGAGATTATCCTTCTGACTGAACGTGTGAGGATCAGAAACGTTGAGATTATGTTCTGCTGTAATCCCAAACCACATGAACCTGCGTATGTTGTTCAAAGGTCCCGACATCCGCAACACTAAGACAACTAGACTAGTGAGCTGTCTAACCTCAGTAACATAACTTCCATTAAGTAAATAAGTGTCATGGTAATGTTGAGCATTAGCATGATTAATGCTAAGGCTGATTAATGCTGCACTTTCACTTGGAATGGAGTATTTCCACGCTAACATATAACAACACAGACTATAACACCCCTTGTTGTGAAATACCAATGATGTGCAATATATATTTCAATCAGGAGAGACTTCGTTTTGTGTTTAAAGAATATTTATTGTATCAACAACTTCTACACATGTCATATGATAAATGTTAAGTCTTTGGCGATTAGACCCCGATCCTGAAATGGTATATCTAAAGGGGAAATGCAGCCGTGAGCATATAGGGAACCCCCCGGGGTCTAGACACTGGTGATGATGATGAAGATCTGGATTTGATGAGGAGATGGGATGAAGAGGAGGGGTGATGAGGTCTTTGGATTAGCTCTCCTGGCACTGGATGTGATGAAAGGAGGCGGATGGGGAGGAGGTGGATGGGGAGGAGGAGGCGGATGGGGAGGAGGCGGATGGAGAGGAGGCGGATGGGGAGGAGGCGGATGGGAGGAGGCGGATGGAGAGGAGGCGGATGGAGAGGAGGCGGATGGGGAGGAGCGGAGGAGGAGGAGGCGGATGGAGAGGAGGCGGATGGGGAGGAGGCGGATGGAGAGGAGACGGATGGAGAGGAGGCGGATGGGGAGGAGGCGGATGGGGAGGAGGCGGATGGAGAGGTGTGATGTCAGGTGTTCAGGTGTCTCCCCCCCATCCGCCTCCTCCCCATCCGCCTCCTCTCCATCTGCCTCCTCTCCATCCGCCTCCTCCACCACCTCCGAGGAGGTGGATGGGGAGGAGGCGGATGGGAGGAGGCGGATGCGGATGGGGAGGAGGCGGATGGAGAGAAGGCGGATGGGGAGGAGGCAGATGGAGAGGAGGCGGATGGGGAGGAGGAGGCGGATGGGGAGGAAGAGGCGGATGGGGAGGAGGCGGATGGAGAGGAGGCGGATGGGAGGAGGCGGATGGGGAGGAGGCGGATGGGGGAGGCGGATGGAGAGGAGGCGGATGGGAGGAGCGGATGGAGGAGGCGGATGGAGAGGAGGCGGATGGGGAGGAGGCAGATGGAGAGGAGGCGGATGGGGAGGAGGCGGATGGGGAGGAGGCGGATGGGGAGGAGGCAGATGGAGAGGAGGCGGATGGGGAGGAGGCGGATAGGAGGCGGATGGAGAGGAGGCGGATGGGGAGGAGGCAGATGGAGAGGAGGTGGATGGAGAGGAGCGGATGGGGAGGAGGTGGATGGGGAGGAGGCGGATGGGGAGGAGGCGGATGGGAGGAGGCAGATGGAGAGGAGGCGGATGGAGAGGCGGATGGGGAGGAGGCAGATGGAGAGGAGGCGGATGGGGAGGAGGCGGATGGGGAGGAGGCAGATGGAGAGGAGGCGGATGGGGAGGAGGCGGATGGGGAGGAGGCAGATGGAGAGGAGGCGGATGGGGAGGAGGCGGATGGGAGGAGGCAGATGGAGAGGAGGCGGATGGGGAGGAGGCGGATGGGGAGGAGGCAGATGGAGAGGAGGCGGATGGGGAGGAGGCGGATGGGAGGAGGCAGATGGAGAGGAGCGGATGGGGAGGAGGCGGATGGGAGGAGGACACCTGAACACCTGACATCACAGCTGACTGCAGGAGAGAGGAGAACCATTTTAAAGTTTGGCTGCAGCGCAGTGATTGGCTGCTGGAGAATGAGGTGAAATGTAATTGGTTAAAGAGACGCCCGTGATGAGCTGATTATAAGCAGCTGCGGAGTGAATGTATATACACCCAGTTTTCCTGAAAGAACTTGCGCTGAGCTTCATATAAGCCGTTAATAACTTTGCAATATACACCTGATGCTGTATCTTCAGAACCGTTAGAGGATGTGTGTTTTGTAATTGCGTAATTTTTTAAACTGTTTCGTCTTTCATTTTTCTTTTATGCTTCTTAGTTAACATTAAACTGTCGTTGGCTCTTTCCTTCTGTAACAATGTGAATGTCCCCTCTGTCGGACTAATGCAGTGATTCTGATTCTGATGATGTGAGTTATTCTTTTACCGATGACAGCACTGCTCTCTAGTGGTGCATGATGGTAGTTGTAGTATTCAGTGGATTGAGCAGCGTTAGGTTTGAGCAGTCATCTGAATAATGCAGGTCATATCTGTGGTAATGTCCTTTTTAATTAGGCAAATTAAACTGCTTCCATTACTGTTATTTTGTTATAACTTAAATAATTGTAGTTCTTATTTTTTTAAATAACTTGTAACATTGTGGTATCTCTGTCTTTGTTCAGTCATGTAGCTGCAGGCCTGAAGCTGGAGGAAGTCCACACAAAGGAATGTAACAACACCACCACCACACACACACACACACACACACACACACACACACCACACACACACACACACACACACACACCACACACACACACCACACACACACTCTTTTTAAAGTATGTATTATACTTGAATCCACTCTCTCTCTGTATGAGCTGCTTAGTTTATTATTTAGCAAAACCACAAAAAAAAACAGTAGAAGTGACTTTAGCTCAAAGTGAAATAATATAAATAATGAATATTTAATTGATTTTTTGTATTTAACATGTTCTGTTCATGATTGGATTAAACAATACTATAAAACATACATTTAAATGACATGTGGGCCTATTGTATAACTTTTTAGTATTGTTTTTATATAATACATAGTTCATCTTTCAATTGTATTATTTTTAAATACAAATATGATTGAAGTAGTATTTCAAGTACTCTTTATCATTTGTATTATTGTATCTGCATTAGAGTTGAGTAGCACCCTCAAGTGGTGCATGATGGGAATTCAACCACCTGACTTGATGCAACAAAGAAAGCAAACACAAGAATGATGAGACATTTTAAAGAAGTAAATACCAAATAGGAAAGCACAGAAACAATTCAACATTTAAAGATGGTGTTCATGTGTCATTCCCCTTTTATCCAGAAGGAGTCTTTAAAAATCAGCAGAAGAACGACGGCTCGCCTGATAATTAGAAACTGAAGATAACTCGTTCTCCAAGGTTTTAAACGCAGCAAACTGAGCCAGGATTTCCTCATGAAGCGTGTTGCAGACCCCCTGCAGGCTTCAGACCCTCATCAGGAGAGAAGTCAGGCCGCATGCAAGCCATCGTCAGCATTTACCCAAATAATCCGTAAAGCTGAGGAGAAACCGGGGCTGCGGAAACTCCAGAGAAATGTGAAAAATCTGCTCAAGTATTTTCACCTGTGCCGACATGTCAGCAGAAAGAACACGGAGGGTTAAAGAGGCCCTATCATGCTCTCCTGTAGTGAGTTCTGTAGGTTTCAGTGCATGTAAACGGTCTGCAGAGGCTCAAATCCCTCAGTTCTAATTCTCTCCACACACTCAAGAAAACTGGATGCAGTAACTCTACAGAAACATACACAACGAATACAATCGATGCAAAACAACCAGGAGACACAAACAAAACCAACAACACATGAGGAGTAAAACTATTTAGATATCGACTTAAAACGACTCAAAGAGAGACCTCACACGACTAAAATAAAATCCCAAATAACTGAATTAAACAGAATACCTCGATACTAAGATGCGAACTGATGAAAAACTGACTTTAAACGACACAATGAAAATAAAATGAGCAACAACTACAATGAGATCCAACAAGACAAAGTTGATAAAAAAAAAACCACAACACGTAGAACAAGTGTATAAATAAAGGAAAATAGATGCAAAAGGCCTAAAAGAAGATGCAAAGAACAACATGACCAAAAGGAGGAACAAATAGACTGAGAAATAGCCTTACATCCACGGACTAAGATGCAAACAGACTGAAAGTAGACAGAAACTGACCACAAACGACTGTAAAATAACTACAAACTGATGAAAACAGCTGAAAAACAACCACAGAACATGTCTGGAACAGGAAAGGCACAGAGACAGGAGAATAGATGCAGAAACTCCACAGAACATGCTGGAACAAGAAAGGCACAGAGACAGAAGAATAGATGCAGGAACTCCACAGAACATGGCTGGAACAAGGAAAGGCACAAAGACAGGAGAATAGATGCAGGAACTCCACAGAACATGGCTGGAACAAGGAAAGGCACAAAGACAGGAGAATAGATGCAGGAACTCCACAGAACATGGCTGGAACAAGGAAAGGCACAGAGACAGGAGAATAGATGCAGAACTCCACACAGAACATGGCTGGAACAAGGAAAGGCACAAAGACAGGAGAATAGATGCAGGAACTCCACACAGAACATGGCTGGAACAAGGAAGGCACAAAGACAGGAGAATAGATGCAGAAACTCCACAGAACATGGCTGGAACAAGGAAAGGCACAAAGACAGGAGAATAGATGCAGAAACTCCACAGAACATGGCTGGAACAAAGAAAGGCACAGAGACAGAAGAATAGATGCAGAAACTCCACAGAACATGGCTGGAACAAAGAAAGGCACAAAGACAGGAGAATAGATGCAGAAACTCCACAGAACATGGCTGGAACAAGGAAAGGCACAAAGACAGGAGAATAGATGCAGAAATCCACCACAGAACATGGCTGGAACAAGGAAAGGCACAAAGACAGGAGAATAGATGCAGGAACTCCACAGAACATGGCTGGAACAAGGAAAGGCACAAAGACAGGAGAATAGATGCAGAAACTCCACAGAACATGGCTGGAACAAAGAAAGGCACAAAGACAGGAGAAAGATGCAGAAACTCCACAGAACATGGCTGGAACAAGGAAAGGCACAGAGACAGGAGAATAGATGCAGGAACTCCACCACAGAACATGGCTGGAACAAGGAAAGGCACAAAGACAGAAGAATAGATGCAGGAACTCCACAGAACATGGCTGGAACAAGGAAAGGCACAAAGACAGGAGAATAGATGCAGGAACTCCACAGAACATGGCTGGAACAATGAAAGGCACAGAGATAGGAGAATAGATGCAGAAACTCCACCACAGAACATGTCTGGAACAAGGAAAGGCACAAAGACAGGAGAATAGATGCAGAAACTCCACAGAACATGGCTGGAACAAAGAAAGGCACAAAGACAGGAGAATAGATGCAGAACTCCACCACAGAACATGGCTGGAACAAGGAAAGGCACAAAGACAGAAGAAATAGATGCAGGAACTCCACAGAACATGGCTGGAACAAGGAAAGGCACAAAGACAGGAGAATAGATGCAGGAACTCCACAGAACATGGCTGGAACAATGAAAGGCACAGAGATAGGAGAATAGATGCAGAAACTCACCACAGAACATGTCTGGAACAAGGAAAGGCACAAAGACAGGAGAATAGATGAAGGAACTCCACAAAACATGGCTGGAACAAGGAAAGGCACAAAGACAGGAGAATAGATGCAGGAACTCCACAAAACATGGCTGGAACAAGGAAAGGCACAGAGATAGGAGAATAGATGCAGAAACTCCACAGAACATGGCTGAACAAGGAAAGGCACAAAGACAGGAGAATAGATGCAGAAACTCCACAGAACATGTCTGGAACAAGGAAAGGCACAGAGACAGGAGAATAGATGCAGGAACTCCACAGAACATGTCTGGAACAAGGAAAGGCACAAAGACAGGAGAATAGATGCAGGAACTCCACAGAACATGTCTGGAAACAAGGAAAGGCACAGAGACAGGAGAATAGATGCAGGAACTCCACAGAACATGTCTGGAACAAGGAAAGGCACAAAGACAGGAGAATAGATGCAGGAACTCCACAGAACATGTCTGGAACAAGGAAAGGCACAGAGACAGGAGAATAGATGCAGGAACTCCACAGAACATGTGGAACAAGGAAAGGCACAGAGACAGGAGAATAGATGCAGGAACTCCACAGAACATGGCTGGAACAAGGAAAGGCACAAAGACAGGAGAATAGATGCAGGAACTCCACAGAACATGTCTGAACAAGGAAAGGCACAGAGACAGGAGAATAGATGCAGGAACTCCACAGAACATGTCTGGAACAAGGAAAGGCACAGAGACAGGAGAATAGATGCAGGAACTCCACAGAACATGGCTGGAACAAAGAAAGGCACAGAGATAGGAGAATAGATGCAGGAACTCCACAGAACATGGCTGGAACAAGGAAAGGCACAGAGACAGGAGAATAGATGCAGGAACTCCACAGAAACACGGAAATTGACTGCAAATTGATGCTAAAACGTCAGAATGAAGAGAAAACAACAACAAATAATGGATGCAAACAACAAGCAGAACGACACAGCAGGAAATGAGACAGGAAGTGGAGCTGCTGCACATTAACCTCATCACAACTCCTTCTGCGAGCTGATTGGCTCTCCTCACCGCCCATATGAGTTCAAGGCTGTGCTGATGTCAGCCAATCAGAAAGCAGCATCATGAGTTCAAGGCTGTGCTTTTACTCGAGGAACATTTTGAATGCAGGACTTTTACTGTAACAGAGTATTCCTACACTCTGGTACTTCTACTTTTACTCAAGTACAAGCTCTGAGTACTTCTACTTTTACTCAAGTACAAGCTCTGAGTACTTCTACTTTACTCAAGTACAAGATCTGAGTACTTCTACTTTTACTCAAGTACAAGATCTGAGTACTTCTACTTTGACTCAAGTACAAGTCTGAGTACTTCTACTTTGACTCAAGTACAAGATCTGAGACTTCTACTTTTACTCAAGTACAAGATCTGAGTACTTCTACTTTTACTCAAGTACAAGATCTGAGTACTTCTACTTTTACTCAAGTACAAGATCTGAGTACTTCTACTTTTACTCAAGTACAAGATCTGAGTACTTCTACTTTTACTCAAGTACAAGATCTGAGTACTTCTACTTTTACTCAAGTACTGATCTGAGTACTTCTACTTTTACTCAAGTACAAGATCTGAGTGCTTCTACTTTTACTCAAGTACTGATCTGAGTACTTCTACTTTACTCAAGTACAAGATCTGAGTACTTCTACTTTTACTCAAGTACAAGACCTGAGTACTTCTACTTTTACTCAAGTACAAGATCTGAGTACTTCTACTTTTACTCAAGTACAAGATCTGAGTACTTCTACTTTTACTCAAGTACAAGATTTGAGTACTTCTACTTTTACTCAAGTACAAGATCTGAGTACTTCTACTTTTACTCAAGTACAAGATCTGAGTACTTCTACTTTTACTCAAGTACAAGACCTGAGTACTTCTACTTTTACTCAAGTACAAGATCTGAGTACTTCTACTTTTACTCAAGTACTGATCTGAGTACTTCTACTTTTACTCAAGTACAAGATCTGAGTACTTCTACTTTTACTCAAGTACTGATCTGAGTACTTCTACTTTTACTCAAGTACAAGATCTGAGTACTTCTACTTTTACTCAAGTACAAGTCTGAGTACTTCTACTTTTACTCAAGTACAAGATCTGAGTACTTCTACTTTTACTCAGTACAAGACTGAGTACTTCTACTTTTACTCAGTACAAGATCTGAATACTTCTACTTTTACTCGAGTACAAGATCTGAGTACTTCTACTTTTACTCAAGTACAAGATCTGAGTACTTCTACTTTTACTCAAGTACAAGACCTGAGTACTTCTACTTTTACTCACGTACAAGATCTGAGTACTTCTACTTTTACTCAAGTACTGATCTGAGTACTTCTACTTTTACTCAAGTACAAGATCTGAGTACTTCTACTTTTACTCAAGTACGATCTGAGTACTTCTACTTTTACTCAAGTACAAGATCTGAGTACTTCTACTTTTACTCAAGTACAAGATCTGAGTACTTCTACTTTTACTCAAGTACAAGATCTGAGTACTTCTACTTTTACTCAAGTACAAGATCTGAGTACTTCTACTTTTACTCAAGTAGATCTGAGTACTTCTACTTTTACTCAAGTCAAGATCTGAGTACTTCTACTTTTACTCAAGTACTGATCTGAGTACTTCTACTTTTACTCAAGTACAAGATCTGAGTACTTCTACTTTTACTCAAGTACAAGATCTGAGTACTTCTACTTTTACTCAAGAACAAGTCTGAGCACTTCTACTTTTACTCAAGTACAAGACCTGAGTACTTCTACTTTTACTCACGTACAAGATCTGAGTACTTCTACTTTTACTCGAGTACAAGATCTGAGTACTTCTACTTTTACTCAGTACAAGATCTGAGTACTTCTACTTTTACTCAGTACAAGATTGAGTACTTCTACTTTTACTCAAGTACAAGATCTGAGTACTTCTACTTTTACTCAAGTACAAGATCTGAGTACTTCTACTTTTACTCAAGTACAAGATCTGAGTACTTCTACTTTTACTCAAGTACAAGATCTGAGTACTTCTACTTTTACTCAAGTACAAGATCTGAGTACTTCTACTTTTACTCAAGTACAACTGAGTACTTCTACTTTTACTCAAGAACAAGATCTGAGTACTTCTACTTTTACTCAAGTACAAGATCTGAGTACTTCTACTTTTACTCAAGAACAAGGTCTGAGTACTTCTACTTTTACTCAAGTACAAGACTGAGTACTTCTACTTTTACTCGAGTACAAGATCTGAGTACTTCTACTTTTACTCGAGTACAAGATCTGAGTACTTCTACTTTTACTCAAGTACAAGATCTGAGTACTTCTACTTTTACTCAAGTACAAGATCTGAGTACTTCTACTTTTACTCAAGTACAAGATCTGAGTACTTCTACATTTACTCAGTACAAGATCTGAGTACTTCTACTTTTACTCAAGTACTGATCTGAGTACTTCTACTTTTACTCAAGTACAAGATCTGAGTACTTCTACTTTTACTCAAGTACTGATCTGAGTACTTCTACTTTTACTCTAGTACAAGATCTGAGTACTTCTACTTTTACTCAAGTAGATCTGAGTACTTCTACTTTTACTCAAGTACAAGATCTGAGTACTTCTACTTTTACTCAAGTACAAGATCTGAGTACTTCTACTTTTACTCAAGTACAAGATCTGAGTACTTCTACTTTTACTCAAGTACAAGATCTGTACTTCTACTTTTACTCAAGTACAAGATCTACTTCTACTTTTACTCAAGTACAAGATCTGAGCCCTTCTACTTTTACTCAAGAACAAGGTCTGAGCGCTTCTACTTTTACTCAAGTACAAGACCTGAGTACTTCTACTTTTACTCACGTACAAGGTCTGAGCGCTTCTACTTTTACTCAAGTACAAGACCTGAGTACTTCTACTTTTACTCACGTACAAGATCTGATACTTCTACTTTTACTCGAGTACAAGATCTGAGTACTTCTACTTTTACTCACGTACAAGATCTGAGTACTTCTACTTTTACTCAAGTACTGATCTGAGTACTTCTACTTTTACTCAAGTACAAGATCTGAGTACTTCTACTTTTACTCAAGTACAAGATCTGAGTACTTCTACTTTTACTCAAGAACAAGTCTGAGTACTTCTACTTTTACTCAAGTACAAGACCTGAGTACTTCTACTTTTACTCAAGTACAAGATCTGAGTACTTCTACTTTTACTCGGGTACAAGATCTGAGTACTTCTACTTTTACTCAAGTACAAGATCTAAGTACTTCTACTTTTACTCAAGTACAAGATCTGAGTACTTCTACTTTTACTCAAGAACAATATCTGAGTACTTCTAATTTACTCAAGTACAAGATCTGAGTACTTCTACTTTTACTCAAGTACAAGATCTGAGTACTTCTACTTTTACTAAGTACTGATCTGAGTACTTCTACTTTTACTCAAGTACAAGATCTGAGTACTTCTACTTTTACTCAGTACTGATCTGAGTACTTCTACTTTTACTCAAGTACAAGATCTGAGTACTTCTACTTTTACTCAAGTACTGATCTGAGTACTTCTACTTTTACTCAAGTACAAGATCTGAGTACTTCTACTTTTACTCAAGTACTGATCTGAGTACTTCTACTTTTACTCAAGTACAAGATCTGAGTACTTCTACTTTTACTCAAGAACAAGGTCTGAGCGCTTCTACTTTTACTCAAGTACAAGATCTGAGTACTTCTACTTTTACTCACGTACAAGATCTGAGTACTTCTACTTTTACTCGAGTACAAGATCTGAGTACTTCTACTTTTACTCAGTACAAGATCTGAGTACTTCTACTTTTACTCGAGTACAAGATTGAGTACTTCTACTTTTACTCAAGTACAAGATCTGAGTACTTCTACTTTTACTCAAGTACAAGATCTGAGTACTTCTACTTTTACTCAAGTACAAGATCTGAGTACTTCTACTTTTACTCAAGTACAAGATCTGAGTACTTCTACTTTTACTCAAGTACAAGATCTGAGTACTTCTACTTTTACTCAAGTACTGATCTGAGTACTTCTACTTTTACTCAGTACAAGATCTGAGTACTTCTACTTTTACTCAGTACAAGATCTGAGTACTTCTACTTTTACTCAAGTACAAGATCTGAGTACTTCTACTTTTACTCAAGTACAAGATCTGAGTACTTCTACTTTTACTCAAGTACAAGATCTGAGTACTTCTACTTTTACTCAAGTACAAGATCTGAGTACTTCTACTTTTACTCAAGTACTGATCTGAGTACTTCTACTTTTACTCAAGTACAAGATCTGAGTACTTCTACTTTTACTCAAGTACAAGATCTGAGTACTTCTACTTTTACTCAAGTACTGATCTGAGTACTTCTACTTTTACTCGAACAAGATCTGAGTACTTCTACTTTTACTCAAGTACAAGATCTGAGTACTTCTACTTTTACTCAAGAACAAGTCTGAGTACTTCTACTTTTACTCAAGTACAAGACCTGAGTACTTCTACTTTTACTCGAGTACAAGATCTGAGTACTTCTACTTTTACTCGAGTACAAGATCTGAGTACTTCTACTTTTACTCAAGTACAAGATCTGAGTACTTCTACTTTTACTCAAGTACAAGACCTGAGTACTTCTACTTTTACTCAAGTACAAGATCTGAGTACTTCTACTTTTACTCGAGTACAAGATCTGAGTACTTCTACTTTTACTCAAGTACAAGATCTGAGTACTTCTACTTTTACTCAAGTACAAGATCTGAGTACTTCTACTTTTACTCAAGTACAAGATCTGAGTACTTCTACTTTTACTCACGTACAAGATCTGAGTACTTCTACTTTTACTCAAGTACAAGACTGAGTACTTCTACTTTTACTCACGTACAAGATCTGAGTACTTCTACTTTTACTCAAGTACTGACCTGAGTACTTCTACTTTTACTCAAGTACAAGATCTGAGTACTTCTACTTTTACTCAAGTACAAGATCTGAGTACTTCTACTTTTACTCAAGTACAAGGTCTGAGTACTTCTACTTTTACTCAAGTACAAGATCTGAGTACTTCTACTTTTACTCAAGTACAAGATCTGAGTACTTCTACTTTTACTCAAGTACAAGATCTGAGTACTTCTACTTTTACTCAAGTACAAGATCTGAGTACTTCTACTTTTACTCAAGTATCTGAGTACTTCTACTTTTACTCAAGTACAAGATCTGAGTACTTCTACTTTTACTCAAGTACAAGATCTGAGTACTTCTACTTTTACTCAAGAACAAGATCTGAGTACTTCTACTTTTACTCAAGTACAAGATCTGAGTACTTCTACTTTTACTCAAGTACAAGATCTGAGTACTTCTACTTTTACTCAAGTACAAGATCTGAGTACTTCTACTTTTACTCAAGAACAATATCTGAGCACTTCTACTTTTACTCAAGTACAAGATCTGAGTACTTCTACTTTTACTCAAGTACAAGATCTGAGTACTTCTACTTTTACTCAAGAACAAGGTCTGAGCGCTTCTACTTTTACTCAAGTACAAGACCTGAGTACTTCTACTTTTACTCACGTACAAGATCTGAGTACTTCTACTTTTACTCGAGTACAAGATCTGAGTACTTCTACTTTTACTCAAGAACAATATCTGAGTACTTCTACTTTTACTCAAGAACAATATCTGAGTACTTCTACTTTTACTCAAGTACAAGGTCTGAGTTTAACCAGAAGAAGAAAAACAACATCAGAAGAGTAACAATAAAATGATGATGAATTATAACTCATAAATACTAATTGTGTGTGTGTGTGTGTGTGTGTGTGTGTTTGTGTGCGTGTCCTCTGCAGCTGCACTGCCCCATGTGTCCAAACCCAGTACTGCAGCCACATTGCACAAAAACCATAGAACACACCACAGGAAAGGGAAAACCACACAATGCTGAATACAGCCCCTTGTAAGTGAAAGTGAAACTCTCTCAGATTGCAGTCGAGACAGTCTCTCCGTGTCTCTCGTGTCTCTCCGTGTCTCTCCGTGTTGTCTCTCCGTGTCTCTCCGTGTCTCTCCGAAGGAGAATCAACGATCTCAGGTGTTTCTCAACAAACAGCAGAATCTCTGGTGAGTTCCTACAAATCTCAAACACACTGAATACTTCTGTTAGAACCACAATCTGATTTAAAGAAATCTCAAGGTAGAACCACTCTTTAAGGAAAACCAGAACTGTGATCTCTTCTAACGTCATGGAGTGCACTGAATTTGTCTTTTTTAACTTGTGTATTGTATATTAATACTTGTGTATTGTAACTTGCTTTAGTACTTTGATACTAGGTCAAAAGTACTTTCTATAGCTCTCTCTCTGTGTACAGTGGTTGATGACGCACTTTATGTCGTAGAACACATTTTTAAAATCTCTTCAGCTCGTGTTAACCTAAGACCTTATTTCAGGATAAAAATCACAGACATTCAGAAAACCGTTGTTCACAGGAAGTGATGAAATTATGGGTCAGTTCCTAGTTTAAGAACTCGTGCCTGCACAAACAGAATACCATATGGTGTTGAGTTAGACATCAAGCGTCACAGTTTAATCAGAATTCAGAAAAAAACGTGAGAATTCTGGGTAAAAAAAGGAATCCTGTAAATCATTTTTAATCAATCCAGAGAAAAAGTTTGGGAATTTTGAGAAAAATAATTAGAATTCAGAAGAAAAAAAAAAAGATTTATGGCCATTATTATTTTCCTTTTGGCAGAACCACAGAGCTCCAGACCAGGGGACAGGAAGGGATGAAATGCTGAGTCATGTCTTTGTTTTAGAACTAGTGTAACCGGTGTGGATCAGCGGTGTCTGCTATGGAGCCAGAATTGGGTCAATATTCTAGCGCGCAAAACAAGCTACTCACAAGCAAAAAATGTGCTTTTACACACGCCTAAAATGACCCTGGCGCGCAGATTAAACCCCTGCGAGCGGCTATGCGCTCGCTCGCGAGACAGCCCCCTATGGAAAGCCCAAAGTGCCACTATTCGCCCTTTTTTCGCCCGTTTTAGTAAAAAACGGGCGTTTTTCGCGCGTGTTTACGCCCGGTTTTTAACTGCCGAAAAACGGGCGTAAAACGCGCGAATATACGCGCGTTTTATTAATATGATTGTTATATCCTGGCTCAAAAGGCCACACAAAGAGAGACACACCATATCCACGGTTAACAAAAGATGTTTATTTAGGACAAACAACAATTCAAATCAAGTAAAACAAGTAAATCATGAGGTGTGAACGTCAGTGGTATCAGTAGTGTAAATGCAGGGTGAGGGTTGCATGGACCTGTATGTGTGAGGGTGTTGAGGTGCACAAAGTAAAACAACTGAAACAACCAACAACATACTCAACCGAACCGGGTGCCTGTATGAGAAAGCAGAGAGAGGGAACAGAGAGGAGCAGAGAGGAGCAGAGAGGCTTTAAATAGCTGCAGGGCATCAGACCAGGTGCCCTGAGTTACTTCAATCAATGCACTCACCACAGCACAGACAGGACAGCCACACCCTCTCTAATGATGAACCCGCAGGGGCATCACAGCCCCCCCCCTTAAGACGGAGCCCCAAAGGGATCCACGACAAACCAACATCCTCCTGTGTATATTGACCATCAGGTGTATGTCCAGTGTGGACTTTTTTCATGCGTCTTAACAGACCACTGTTGAGTCTGAATACTCTCCCACATGTTGTGCAAATTAACGGCTTCTCATCTGTGTGGATTCGTATGGACCTTCATGTGACAATGCAATCCAGAATTGTACTTAAAACCTTTGTCACATATCTCACATTTAAATGTATGAAATATTGACTCAGTTGTATGTTAACATTGTAGTTTTGCTCCTCACTGCTTCACAGCTTCTCTTGTTCCTCTTTAATCTGTGGAGGCTCTGGATTTTCTTGGTTCACACTGTAGTTCTTCTCCTGAATACAGAGCTGCTGCTCAGAGACAACCTCCTCCTCCTTACAGACAAGTTGCAAAGATAACTCTGTTCTGTGCAGCTTTAACTGAGGCTTCAAGATGGTATCCACTAATCTGCACTGACGACTAATCTCCTCCTTTGACACAGACGAGGGGAGATCAGGCTGTGAGACCACATGTTCAACACCACTTTTGCTACCCCCAAAACAGGCAGGTCAGCAGACATTTTATGGCTCTGCGCACACGTCGCAGCACAAACACTCGGAAACTGCCAACCGCTCTCATCTGGCTCCCCAGATGCCAACGGCCTGGAAACCACCACAGGCGGAGGCACACCAGCCCACACAGCACTACCAGCGAGATCGTTGCCCAAAAATCATATGTACCCCATCAATTGGCAACGCGGGACGCACGCCGATAGACACAACCCCGCACCAGCTCCAATCCAGCACTATCGTATGACGTCGCACAGGAATCAAGCCCATCTCCATGCCCCTCATCAGCACAAAATCCCCAGTCTCTGTCCTGACGAAAAAGGCAACACTGACTCAACAATAAATGAGTATCTAGCCGCGTGTCACGCAACACCTTAATCGGAACACACTTGTCACACGACCACCGACACAACGGCCTCCGTTATGAACGGCTCAAAACCAGAACCCACATCCAAGTCGGCACAAACCAGCTTCTTATCAGGCACCATGCCCGATCCTACACCCAACGGCTTTTTAACCAAAATGGCAGAACAACACATGGCTGGAGCATGTGATGAAAAACGAGGCTTCCCCTCAGGTTCCAGCAACGGACACTGATCCTTCCAATGACCCTCTCCTCGGCAATAATTACATTGGCCCACTCTGGCGCCCTCGGGTCGCCCGGACCTGCAAATCTACGGGAGGAGCCTGGTGAAAACTTTGCACCACCGCGGGAATAGCCACCATCTTCTCCACGTCTCCAATCACCCCTAGAACACTTCTCTGTAAAACTGCCCTTATGCGTCAACACAAAATCATCCGCTAATTCGGCAGCTCTAAGCGCGGTGGAAGGCTTCTGCTCATTTACATAAGTGGCCACACGCTGAGGGATAACATCTTTAAACTGTTCCAATACAATCAGCTCACAAAGACCGTCAAAACTGGCAACCTTTGCTGCCGCGCACCACCGCTGAAAATGAGAAGTCAAATCACGGATAAACTCCACATTTGTCTGCTTATCCCCCTTGACCCAACTTCTGACGATACGCTTCAGGAACCAGTTCGTATGATTTTAACACCGCTGATTTTACTCTAGCATAGTCCAAAGCATTTTCGCCACAAATAGCTGAATAGGCCTCCAACTGCAACCTGTCTTCCTCCAACCTCAACTTCTCCTGCTCCAACTGCATGGCCAAAAGCTCTTTTTGCTGCTCGAACGTCAAACCAGTGTTGGCTTTTGGGGCACCCTTCGGAGTTGAAGGTTCGAGCCCGCTCCGCGCCGTTCGTTTGATGAGTGGTCTGCTATAAAAGGAAGAGCTCAGACACAGAGATATGAGGTTTAACAATAAGCTGATTCAATGGTAAAAACAACAGTACAATATAACGAAGTACTTCGGGCCTTGGTTCTTCTACCGTGCGCTGTACGTATCAGACAGTCAGACAGAACAGAGGCCCCGAGGGTACAGAATTCATATGCTCACAAATGGAGAGGAGTTGTGTGGGAGGAGTTGTGTCGGTTGCTCCTCCCTAGGTGTTCATCCACTGGTGGACTCACTCCTGGGCGAGCCCTAGGCAGCGAATCAGAGTGAGTCAGCCATAGGCGAGCTCTAGGCAGCGAATCAGAGTGAGTCAGTCATAGGCGAGCTCTAGGCAGCGAATCAGAGTGAGTCAGTCATAGCGTGGGAAGTTTGGATCTCCTGCGCCGCCGATAAGTCCCAGGCCATCTTTTATGGCAGCCATGAAATAAACAATTCTGGGGTGAACGGGGGTGAGGTACCAATCCTTATCTTCGTTTATCCTCGGCACCTGGCAGTACCACTCCGTATCCCAATCCTCCTCTCTGCACAATCTCTGCATAGACTCAATGTTGTCAGTTTTATTACCTTTCTCCTGCAACCCCCCCCATGCTCCTATCCGGCCCATTAAAAACCCAGGGGGGCGACTGGATCCTCTACATTCCGAGGTCACGCACACACAATTGAGCACAGTAAACAAAGCAAAATAATACCATCATGAGAACATTTGGTCTAGTTTCATAAGCATACATTTTACACAGACTATTGGCGCCTAAGACATGTCGGGCCAAAGTTATAATTATTGAAACAGGTTACTTTACCAGCTATCTGAACCACTACCGGCACGACCCCTGCCACACCAAACTCACTCTTCTGCAACACCCCTGCTCAAACAGATGACACGATGACAGCCTTAATCTCATCTTTCCGCTTGCTCCCTACAACAGCAATTTTATAACGCTCTGCTATATCGACCAACTGCGCCTTCTTGCAATCATCTAAGAAAGACACCGAGGGCGCATCCACAAACGCCGACAAAGAAGCCATAATATATTACCTATAACCACTCAGAAAGCAAAATGTAAAACTGCCAACATGCATGGGCAAAAGACAAACCCAACAGAGAATTTCCCCCTCACTGCCTAACCAAAATCTTACTAATCTCACCTAGTCTTCATGTGGCTTGCGGCGGGTAATTACGCACTGGAACCCAGCGGAGTTGTGGAGCGACCTGCACGCAGGCATCCCCACAAAATCACGCAGACGTGCCCCCGAGACAGCTGTCCGAAAACAGCTGACACTAACCACGTCGCCACAACACTATGAAAAAAAAGAAAACAGACGCAACCCAAGGGGAAACGCCACTTAAGCCTAGCGGGGAAATCCCTTTACAAAAGCGTAACAAACAGCAACATCTTACCTTCTGATTGGCACACAAAACCTGACGCCATGTCAAACACTAAAGCTTCCTGAAACACAAAAGACATGATGTGTCCCCCAAATAGCAGCGCCAAGCCAGCACAGAGCGGACCACACAACTGATCAGCTGCTCAATGACACCATGTGCTCAGAGCACTACACAAACTTTTAAACAAACTTCCACAAATAACCCGGAGGACGAGCCCCCATTTGTTATGACGGCTCAAAAGGCCACAACAAAGAGGAGAACACCATATCCACGTTTAACAAAAGATATTTATTTAGGACAAACAATTCAAATCAAGTGGAAAATAAGTAAATCATGAGGTGTGAACGTCAGTGGTATCAGTAGTGTAAATGCAGGGTGAGGGTTGCATGGACATGTATGTGTGAGGGTGTTGAGGTGCACAAAGTAAAACAACTGAAACAACAACATACTCAACCGAACCGGGTGCCTGTATGAGAGCAGAGAGGGAACAGAGAGGAGCAGAGAGGCTTTAAATAGCTGCAGGGCATCAGACCCAGGTGCCCTGAGTTACTGCAATCAATGCACTCACCACAGCACAGACAGGACAGCCACACCCTCTCTAATGATGAACCCGCAGGGGCATCACAATGATAATGAGCCCCTCCTTCTGATTTCCATAGCCACTAAGTTTAAAGTGTCTGTAACCAATCAGTGAAGAGTAAAGCCAGACCAAAGCAATCTGTAATGAAAAGTTCCTGTAATTTTTAGGCTTTGCTGTAAATTGTACATTATTCCAGATTCAGGGGACTAAGTATTAATTTTCCTTTGAATATAATCAATATATCAAACAATATATCAATATAGCCTGCCTTCATTGTCTTAAAATAAAATGGCCTTACCCTTTTCCTTAACCCTCTGGAGTATAAGGACATTTTCTTGATTTGTAGACATCTCCTTAAATCACCTTTTAAATGTACTTCTTATAACATGGCACCCCATATGTTACATATCAACATGTTCAGGACAGTCTCTGCTCTTGATATAAATGCAAGTCACTCACCTTAGAGCACTGTCTTATGAGATACTTAGCTGAAAATGAAAATGTGTAAATTAGAATTTTGAGTAAAATAGTTCCATCCCTCTACTTTCACCACAGAAAGGTTACATCATGACTTCATATTCCATACCAAGGTTCATGTGATGTGTACAAATACAAATTGAGCATTAGAACTTTTTTTTTCAACCAACAATTTATGTTAACATAAGAAACTGTAAAATCTCAATATTTACAATATCAGAACTTTTTCAACCAACTATTCATTATAAATGTAAAGACAGGGGGAGCAGTGTAATGGTCTTTGTCTGTCTTCCAAGACAGTGGGGCTGGCTGCTGTGTAGGTGGGGGTGATGGTGCATGGGCTGCTGTGGCTGTGTTGGAGGGAGGTAGGTGTGATTGTCCCGGGTTGATGCTGGTGGCTGTGTCGGAGGTACGTGTGCTAGGCGAGACTTCTTTGCTGGCTGGGTTGATCGTGAATGCTGTGGTGGAGGCCTTTGTGCCAAGGTGTATCTTGACCTGGTGGCAGGCACAGATGGAGATGGAGGCCGCTGTAGTGATGGTGGTCCTTGGTGGTGATGGCTCCGGTGAAGGCCCTTCAGCCACTGTAGATCTTGACCTGGGTGCAGGCACAGATGGAGGTTCTTGCTGCTATGCCCAGGCAGCTGTGAAATCTGAAAAAAACGATAATTACTGCTAAGATAATTCCTACTAAGTTCATTAAAATAAAGTTAAAGTGGAATGTTTCTCAAGCACAAATAACAATGCACAACTAAAAATAAAATGGGGAGGTGGGACAGGAGTCTCTCTCTCTCTCAGAGGTATTTTCCAGTTATTTGACATTCAGTATAAAATCAGACACAAATATAAATACATCTATATGTGTATATGTGTAGGACGAATAAAAGTTGATGTTATTCATCTACACACAGTGCTTGAATTGGGCCGGTACTCACCGGTACGCAGTACCGGCACTTCTGATTTTTACCCATGTGGTACCGGCACTTCTTACTGAGTACCGGCAAGGTGCCGGTACTCAGTAAAATGCCGGTACTTAGCCGCCGGCGGCACATCATGACGCATGACAACAAATATGCCCAGCGCCGCGATAGACTAGAGCAGAAAAGACATCACATAACGTTAGCATTTCGAAAATGTTAGCGTGGCTTAATAATAGTGCGAGAAGACAGCGCCTGTCGCCGGACAAGGATTCCCTCTCTCCTTTCCTGCTGAAAGATGGTGAGTGTACTCAGGGACGAGGAGTCATTTAACCAGCCGCCAGTAGGAGTCAGGCTTTACTGTCTTTTATATCCATAAAGAAAAAGTAAATCTGCTTCCAGTTCTGTTTCATATGGATGTTGAGAGGTATCCATATATCTCTTCATTATGCTCTCAATGTGCACCAGATTGATGCATTTAACTATAATATATTTAAAAAAAATCTTCCCGGGGGAGCATGCCCCCGGACCCCCCTAGAGGGTGTCAGGTCCACTCGCCACTTATAAAAATAGCACTTTACCACTGCACCCCTCTAATCACAGATGCACCCTGAGTCATTTTGTTTAAGTACAGTGAGCCTTTCTAAAATATACAGTAAAGAGACAAACCCACCAGCATTATAGGATATACTATGACTTTGAGCCAAATACTTGTTTTTGGGCTGTATAAATAAATTGACTTGAAACAGTTGCTGATTTAGAGTACTGGCACCTTTTTTATTCCAATTCAAGCACTGTCTACACATGTTACCTCACTTTTACACACAGAAATAACTTTTACACAGAGTAAACGTTTACTAACGGAGAGTCTATTTTGTCACAAGACAAAGTTCATGACCATCGATAACAAAAAATGGATCAATAAACCTATAGTTCATTTTCGCGGTATTCCCAATGTAACCCCTGTGTTATGTCTTCTTTTTGATGGATCACTCGGAGATAGTCAGGCTTTTGATAACAGTTGCTTTATTCCATCTCCAATTCCATGGCAGAGGACAAACAAATAAAAAGGATACTGTTATGTTGTGCATCACGTTCCATTAGCGATCCTCAACGCATTGATGATTACCCAAAATCCACTGCGATGTCTTAATAATGCAGGCACACATTTACCACACTAGATGGCGTAGTTCTCCCATTTAGCAGGATTTTACTACAACCTATTTAACTATGTTACACCCACACAATGCAAGAACACTATTACTTTAATATTTACACTTACCTATATTCAAATGGATCCTTGTTGTTGTTGCTGTAATCTTCTTTACGGTGGCCGTGAAGTGCAAGACACCACAGCATTTCACAAAACACCAAAGCATTTCAGAAAACACCGCAGCATTTCACTAAACACCGCAGCATTTCACTAAACACTACAGCATTTCACAACACCGCAGCATTTCACAAAACACTACAGCATTTCACTAAACACCACAGCATTTCAAAACACAACAGCATTTCACTAAACACAACAGCATTTCAGAAAACAAAACAGCATTTCAGAAAACAAAACAGCATTTCAGAAAACACCGCAGCATTTCACTAAACCCGCAGCATTTCACTAAACAACGCAGCATTTCACTAAACAACAGCATTTCACTAAACACAACAGCATTTCAGAAAACAAACAGCATTTCAGAAAACACCGCAGCATTTCACTAAACACACAGCATTTCACTAAAACACCGCAGCATTTCACAAAACACTACAGCATTTCAAACACTACAGCATTTCACTAAACACTACAGCATTTCACTAAACAACGCAGCATTTCAGAAACACTACAGCATTTCACTAAACACTACAGCATTTCAGAAACACACAGCATTTCACTAAAACACTACAGCATTTCACTAAACACTACAGCATTTCACTAAACACTACAGCATTTCACTAAACACTACAGCATTTCACTAAACACCGCAGCATTTCACTAAAACACACAGCATTTCACTAAAAACGCAGCATTTCACTAAACACAACAGCATTTCACTAAACACAACAGCATTTCAAAACACCGCAGCATTTCACTAAACTACAGCATTTCAGAAAACAAACAGCATTTCAGAAAACACAACAGCATTTCACTAAACACCGCAGCATTTCACTAAACACACAGCATTTCAGAAAACAAACAGCATTTCAGAAAAAACTACAGCATTTCAAAAACACAACAGCATTTCAGAAACACAACAGCATTTCAGAAAACACAACAGCATTTCAGAAAACACAACAGCATTTCACTAAACACCGCAGCATTTCAGAAAACACACAGCATTTCAGAAAACACAACAGCATTTCAGAAAACACAACAGCATTTCAGAAAACACTAGCATTTCAGAAACACAACAGCATTTCACTAAACACCGCAGCATTTCAGAAACACAACAGCATTTCACTAAACACACAGCATTTCAGAAACACAACAGCATTTCAGAAACACTACAGCATTTCACTAAACACACAGCATTTCAGAAACACAACAGCATTTCACTAAACACACAGCATTTCACTAAACACTACAGCATTTCAGAAAACACCCAGCATTTCACTAAACACAACAGCATTTCAGAAAACACAACAGCATTTCAATAAACACCACAGCATTTCACTAAACACTACAGCATTTCACTAAACACAAGCATTTCAATAAACACCACAGCATTTCACTAAACACTACAGCATTTCACTAAACACAACAGCATTTCAATAAACACAACAGCATTTCACTAAACACTACAGCATTTCACTAAACACCACAGCATTTCACTAAACACTACAGCATTTCACTAAACACAACAGCATTTCAATAAACACACAGCATTTCACTAAACACTACAGCATTTCACTAAACACCACAGCATTTCACTAAACACTACAGCATTTCACTAAACACAACAGCATTTCAATAAACACCGCAGCATTTCACTAAACACCGCAGCATTTCACTAAACACTACAACATTTCACTAAACACCGCAGCATTTCACTAAACACCGCAGCATTTCACTAAACACTACAGCATTTCACTAAACACCGCAGCATTTCAATAAACACAAGAGCATTTCAATAAACACCGCAGCATTTCACTAAACACCGCAGCATTTCACTAAACACAACAGCATTTCAATAAACACAACAGCATTTCAGAAAACACACAGCATTTCAATAAACACAACAGCATTTCAGAAAACACAACAGCATTTCAGAAAACAACAGCATTTCAATAAACACAACAGCATTTCAGAAAACACAACAGCATTTCAGAAAACACTACAGCATTTCAGAAACACTACAGCATTTCAAAACACTACAGCATTTCAAAACACACAGCATTTCAGAAAACACACAGCATTTCACTAAACACAACAGCATTTCAATAAACACACGCATTTCAATAAACACACAGCATTTCAATAAACACAACAGCATTTCAGAAACACAACAGCATTTCAATAAACACAACAGCATTTCAGAAAACACAACAGCATTTCAGAAAACACTACAGCATTTCAGAAAACAACTACAGCATTTCAGAAAACACAACAGCATTTCAGAAAACACTACAGCATTTCACTAAACACTACAGCATTTCACTAAACACAACAGCATTTCACTAAACACTACAGCATTTCACTAAACACAACAGCATTTCAAAAACACCAACAGCATTTCACTAAACACAACAGCATTTCAATAAACACAACAGCATTTCAGAAAACACAACAGCATTTCACTAAACACACAGCATTTCAGAAAACACAACAGCATTTCAGAAAAACTACAGCATTTCACTAAACACAACAGCATTTCAGAAACACAACAGCATTTCAGAAAACACTACAGCATTTCACTAAACACTACAGCATTTCAGAAAACACAACAGCATTTCAGAAAACACACAGCATTTCAGAAAACACAACAGCATTTCAGAAAACACAACAGCATTTCAGAAAACACAACAGCATTTCAGAAAACACAACAGCATTTCAGAAAACACAACAGCATTTCACTAAACACTACAGCATTTCAGAAAACACAACAGCATTTCAGAAAACACTACAGCATTTCAGAAAACACACAGCATTTCACTAAACACAACAGCATTTCACTAAACACTACAGCATTTCAGAAACACAACAGCATTTCAGAAAACCAACAGCATTTCAGAAAACACTACAGCATTTCACTAAACACAACAGCATTTCAAAAAACACTACAGCATTTCAGAAAACACAACAGCATTTCAGAAAACACAACAGCATTTCAGAAAACACTACAGCATTTCAGAAAACACAACAGCATTTCAAAACACTACAGCATTTCAGAAAACAAACAGCATTTCACTAAACACTACAGCATTTCAGAAAACACAACAGCATTTCAATAAACACAACAGCATTTCAGAAAACACAACAGCATTTCAATAAAACAACAGCATTTCAGAAAACACAACAGCATTTCACTAAACACTCAGCATTTCAGAAAACACAACAGCATTTCAGAAAACACTACAGCATTTCACTAAACACAACAGCATTTCAGAAAACATACAACATTTCAGAAAACACAACAGCATTTCACTAAACACAACAGCATTTCAGAAAACAATACAACATTTCAGAAAACACTACAGCATTTCAAAAACACAACAGCATTACAGAAAACACTACAGCATTTCACAAAACACAACAGCATTTCAGAAAACACTACAGCATTTCACTAAACACAACAGCATTTCAAAAACACTACAGCATTTCAGAAAACACAACAGCATTTCAGAACAACCTACAGCATTTCAGAAAACACAACAGCATTACAGAAAACACTACAGCATTTCACAAAACACAACAGCATTTCAGAAAACACAACAGCATTTCAAAACACAACAGCATTTCAGAAAACACTACAGCATTTACAGAAAACACACAGCATTACAGAAAACACTACAGCATTTCAGAAACACTACAGCATTTCACAAACACTACAGCATTTCAAAACACTACAGCATTTCACTAAACACTACAGCATTTCAGAAAACAAAACAGCATTCAGAAAACACAACAGCATTTCAATAAACACAACAGCATTTCAGAAAACACTACAGCATTTCAGAAAACACAACAGCATTTCAGAAAACACTACAGCATTTCAGAAAACACAACAGCATTTCAATAAACAACAGCATTTCAGAAACACAACAGCATTTCAGAAAACACTACAGCATTTCAGAAAACACTACAGCATTCAGAAAACACAACAGCATTACAGAAAACACTACAGCATTTCACAAAACACTACAGCATTTTCACTAAACACTACAGCATTTCATAAACAACAGCATTTCAGAAAACACCACAGCATTTCAGAAAACAAAACAGCATTTCAGAAAAAACTACAGCATTTCAATAAACACAACAGCATTTCAGAAAACACAACAGCATTTCAGAAAACACTACAGCATTTCACTAAACACAACAGCATTCAGAAAACACAACAGCATTTCAGAAAACACTACAGCATTTCACTAAAACAAGCATTTCAGAAAACACAACAGCATTTCAGAAAAACACTACAGCATTTCACTAAACACAACAGCATTCAGAAACACAACAGCATTTCAGAAAACACTACAGCATTTCAATACACACAAACAGCATTTCAGAAAACACAACAGCATTTCAGAAAACACTACAGCATTTCACTAAACACAACAGCATTTCAGAAAACAATACAACATTTCAGAAAACACAACAGCATTTCAAAAACATACAGCATTTCAGAAAAACACAACAGCATTTCAGAAAACACTACAGCATTTCAGAAAACACAACAGCATTTCAGAAAACACTACAGCATTTCAGAAAACACAACAGCATTTCAGAAACACAACAGCATTTCAGAAACACAACAGCATTTCAGAAAACACTACAGCATTTCACTGAACACTACAGCATTTCAGAAAACACACAGCATTTCAGAAAACACAACAGCATTTCAGAAAACACTACAGCATTTCAGAAAACACAACAGCATTTCAGAAAACACTACAGCATTTCATAAACACAACAGCATTTCAGAAAACACAACAGCATTTCACTAACACAACAGCATTTCAATAAACACAACAGCATTTCAGAAACACAACAGCATTTCAATAAACACAACAGCATTTCAGAAAACACAACAGCATTTCAGAAAACACAACAGCCATTTCAATAAACACAACAGCATTTCAATAAACACAACAGCATTTCAGAAAACACAACAGCATTTCACTAAACACAACAGCATTTCATAAAACAAACAGCATTTCAGAACACAACAGCATTTCAATAAACACAACAGCATTTCAGAAAACACAACAGCATTTCACTAAACACTACAGCATTTCACTAAAACACAACAGCATTTCAAAAACAACAAGCATTTCAGAAAACACAACAGCATTTCAATAACACAACAGCATTTCACTAAACACAACAGCATTCAGAAAACACAACAGCATTCAGAAAACACAACAGCATTTCAGAAAACACAACAGCATTTCAGAAAACACAACAGCATTTCAGAAAACACAACAGCATTTCATAAACACAACAGCATTTCAGAAACACAACAGCATTTCAGAAAACACAACAGCATTTCAAAAAACACTACAGCATTTCAGAAAACACAACAGCATTTCAGAAAACACTACAGCATTTCAGAAAACACAACAGCATTACAGAAAACACTACAGCATTTCACAAAACACAACAGCATTTCAGAAACACAACAGCATTTCAGAAAACACAACAGCATTTCACTAAAACATACAGCATTTCAGAAAAACACAACAGCATTTCAGAAAACACAACAGCATTTCAGAAAACACAACAGCATTTCAAAAAACACTACAGCATTTCAGAAAACAAACAGCATTTCAGAAAACACTACAGCATTACAGAAAACACTACAGCATTTCAGAAAACACTACAGCATTTCACAAAACACTAACAGCATTTCACTAAACACTACAGCATTTCACTAAAACACTACAGCATTTCAGAAAACAACAGCATTTCAGAAAACACAACAGCATTTCAATAAACACAACAGCATTTCAGAAAACACTACAGCATTTCAGAAAACACAACAGCATTTCAGAAAAACACACAGCATTTCAGAAAACACAACAGCATTTCAATAAACACAACAGCATTTCAGAAAACACACAGCATTTCAGAAAACACAACAGCATTTCAGAAAACACTACAGCATTTCAGAAAACACTACAGCATTTCACTAAACACAACAGCATTTCAGAAACACTACAGCATTTCAGAAAACACAACAGCATTTCAATAAACACAACAGCATTTCAGAAAACACCACAGCATTTCAGAAAACACAACAGCATTTCAGAAAACACTACAGCATTTCAGAAAACACTACAGCATTTCAATAAACACCACAGCATTTCAGAAACACACAGCATTACAGAAAACACAACAGCATTTCAGAAAAACACTACAGCATTTCAGAAAACACTACAGCATTTCACTAAACAACTACAGCATTTCAGAAAACACTACAGCATTTCAGAAAACACAACAGCATTTCAGAAACAAAACAGCATTTCAGAAAACACTACAGCATTTCAGAAAACACTACAGCATTACAGAAAACACTACAGCATTTCAGAAAACACTACAGCATTTCAGAAAACACAACAGCATTTCAGAAAACACTACAGCATTTCAGAAAACACTACAGCATTTCAGAAAACACTACAGCATTACAGAAAAAACACACAGCATTACAGAAAACACTACAGCATTTCACAAAACACTACAGCATTTCACTAAACACTACAGCATTTCATAAAACACACAGCATTTCAGAAAACAAAACAGCATTCAGAAAAAAACTACAGCATTTCAATAAACACAACAGCATTTCAGAAAACACAACAGCATTTCAGAAAACACTACAGCATTTCACTAAACACAACAGCATTTCAGAAAACACAACAGCATTTCAGAAAACACTACAGCATTTCACTAAACACACAGCATTTCAGAAAACACAACAGCATTTCAGAAAACACCACAGCATTTCAATAAACACAACAGCATTTCAGAAAACACAACAGCATTTCAGAAAACACTACAGCATTTCACTAAAACCAACAGCATTTCAGAAAACAATAAACATTTCAGAAAACACAACAGCATTTCAAAAACACTACAGCATTTCAGAAAAAAACAGCATTTCAGAAAACATACAGCATTTCAGAAAACACAAACAGCATTTCAGAAAACACTACAGCATTTCAGAAAACACAACAGCATTTCAGAAAACACAACAGCATTTCAGAAAACACACAGCATTTCAGAAAAACACTACAGCATTTCAATAAACACAACAGCATTTCAAAACACAACAGCATTTCAGAAACACAACAGCATTTCACTAAACCAACAGCATTTCAAAAACACAACAGCATTTCAGAAAACACACAGCATTTCACTAAAACACTACAGCATTTCAGAAAACACAACAGCATTTCAGAAAACACTACAGCATTTCACAAAACACCACAGCATTTCAGAAAACACAACAGCATTTCAGAAAACACTACAGCATTTCAAAAACACAACAGCATTTCATAAAACACTACAGCATTTCAAAACACAACAGCATTTCAAAAACACAACAGCATTTCAATAACACAACAGCATTCAATAAACACAACAGCATTTCATAAACACAACAGCATTTCACTAAACACAACAGCATTTCACAAACACTACAGCATTTCACTAAACACCACAGCATTTCACTAAACACTACAGCATTTCACTAAACACAACAGCATTTCAATAAACCCGCAGCATTTCACTAAACCGCAGCATTTCACTAAACATACAGCATTTCACTAAAACACCGCAGCATTTCACAACACCGCAGCATTTCACTAAACACTACAGCATTTCACTAAACACCGCGCATTTCAATAAACACAAGAGCATTTCAATAAACACCGCAGCATTTCACTAAACACCGCAGCATTTCACTAAACACAACAGCATTTCAATAAACACAACAGCATTTCAGAAAACACAACAGCATTTCAATAAACACAACAGCATTTCAGAAAACACAACAGCATTTCAGAAAACACAACAGCATTTCAATAAACACAACAGCATTCAGAAAACACTACAGCATTTCAGAAACACACAGCATTTCAGAAAACACAACAGCATTTCAATAAACACACAGCATTTCATAAACACAACAGCATTTCAATAAACACAACAGCATTTCATAACACAACAGCATTTCAAAAACACACAGCATTTCAATAAACAACAGCATTTCAGAAAACACAACAGCATTTCAAAACACTACAGCATTTTCAGAAAACACTACAGCATTTCAGAAACACAACAGCATTTCAGAAAACACTACAGCATTTCACTAAACACTACAGCATTTCACTAAACACAACAGCATTTCACTAAACACTACAGCATTTCACTAAACACAACAGCATTTCAATAAACACAACAGCATTTCACTAAACACAACAGCATTTCAATAAACAAAACAGCATTTCAGAAACACAACAGCATTTCACTAAACACAACGCATTTCAGAAAAACACAACAGCATTTCAGAAAAACTACAGCATTTCACTAAACACAACGCATTTCAGAAAACACAACAGCATTTCAGAAAACACTACAGCATTTCACTAAACACTACAGCATTTTCAGAAAACACACAGCATTTCAGAAAACACTACAGCATTTCAGAAAACACAAACAGCATTTCAGAAAACACAACAGCATTTCAGAAACACAACAGCATTTCAGAAAACACAACAGCATTTCAGAAACACTACAGCATTTCACTAAACACTACAGCATTTCAGAAAACACAACAGCATTTCAGAAAACACTACAGCATTTCAGAAACCAACAGCATTTCACTAAACACTACAGCATTTCAGAAAACACAACAGCATTTCAGAAAACACAACAGCATTTCAGAAAACACTACAGCATTTCACTAAACACAACAGCATTTCAGAAACACAACAGCATTTCAGAAACACTACAGCATTTCAGAAACAACAGCATTTCAGAAAACACACAGCATTTCAGAAAACACAACAGCATTTCAGAAAACACTACAGCATTTCAATAAACACAACAGCATTTCACTAAACACAACAGCATTTCATAAACAAACAGCATTTCAGAAACACAACAGCATTTCACTAAACACAACAGCATTTCAGAAAACACAACAGCATTTCCAGAAACACTACAGCATTTCAGAAAACACTACAGCATTTCAGAAAACACAACAGCATTTCAAAAAACCCACAGCATTTCAGAAAACACAACAGCATTTCACTAAACACAACAACATTTCAATAAACACAACAGCATTTCAGAAAACACAACAGCATTTCAATAAACACAACAGCATTTCAGAAAACACAACAGCATTTCAGAACAATACAACATTTCAGAAAACACAACAGCATTTCACTAAACACAACAGCATTTCACTAAACACACAACATTTTCAATAAACACACAGCATTTCAGAAAACACAACAGCATTTCAATAAACACAACACATTTCAGAAAACACAACAGCATTTCACTAAACACTACAGCATTTCACTAAACACAACAGCATTTCAGAAAACAATACAACATTTCAAAACACAACAGCATTTCACTAAACACAACAGCATTTCAGAAAACATACAACATTTCAGAAAACACTACAGCATTTCAAAAACACAACAGCATTACAGAAACACTACAGCATTTCACAAAACACAACAGCATTTCAGAAAACACACAGCATTTCACTAAACAAACAGCATTTCAAAAACACTACAGCATTTCAGAAAACACAACAGCATTTCAGAAAACACTACAGCATTTCAGAAAACACAACAGCATTTCACAAAACACAAACAGCATTTCAGAAACACAACAGCATTTCAGAAAACACAACAGCATTTTCAGAAAACACTACAGCATTTCACAAAACACAACAGCATTTCAGAAAACACAACAGCATTTCAGAAAACACACAGCATTTCAAAACACTACAGCATTACAGAAAACACTACAGCATTTCAGAAACACTACAGCATTTCACAAAACACTACAGCATTTCATAAACACACAGCATTTCACTAAACACTACAGCATTTCAGAAAACAAACAGCATTTCAGAAAACACACAGCATTTCAATAAACACAACAGCATTTCAGAAAACACTACAGCATTTCAGAAAACACAACAGCATTTCAGAAACAACACAGCATTTCAAAACACAACAGCATTTCAATAAACACAACAGCATTTCAGAAAACACAACAGCATTTCAGAAAACACTACAGCATTTCAGAAAACACTACAGCATTTCAGAAAACACAACAGCATTACACAAACACTACAGCATTTCACAAAACACTACAGCATTTCACTAAACACTACAGCATTTCACTAACACCACAGCATTTCAGAAAACACCAACAGCATTTCAGAAAACAAAACAGCATTTCAGAAAAACTACAGCATTTCAATAAACACAACAGCATTTCAGAAAACACAACAGCATTTCAGAAAACACTACAGCATTTCACTAAACACAACAGCATTTCAGAAAACACAACAGCATTCAGAAACACTACAGCATTTCACTAAACACACAGCATTTCAGAAAACACAACAGCATTTCAAAAACACTACAGCATTTCACTAAACACAACAGCATTTCAGAAAACACAACAGCATTTCAGAAACACTACAGCATTTCAATAACACAACAGCATTTCAAAACACAACAGCATTTCAGAAACACTACTAGCATTTCACTAAACACAACAGCATTTCAGAAAACAATACAACATTTCAGAAAACACAACAGCATTTCAAAAACTACAGCATTTCAGAAAACACACAGCATTTCAGAAACACACAGCATTTCAGAAACACAACAGCATTTCAGAAACACTACAGCATTTCAGAAAACACAACAGCATTTCAGAAAACACAACAGCATTTCAGAAAACACAACAGCATTTCAGAAAACACCACAGCATTTCACTAAACACTACAGCATTTCAGAAAACACAACAGCATTTCAGAAAACACTACAGCATTTCAGAAAACACAACCAGCATTTCAGAAAACACAACAGCATTTCAGAAACACTACAGCATTTCACTGAACACTAACGCATTTCAGAAAACACCACAGCATTTCAGAAAACACAACAGCATTTCAGAAAACCTACAGCATTTCAAAAACACAACAGCATTTCAGAAAACACAACAGCATTTCAAACACAACAGCATTTCAATAAACACAACAGCATTTCAGAAAACACAACAGCATTTCACTAACACAACAGCATTTCAAAAACACAACAGCATTTCAGAAAACACAACAGCATTTCAATAAACACAACAGCATTTCAGAAAACACAACAGCATTTCAGAAAACAACAGCATTTCAATAAACACAACAGCATTTCAATAAACACAACAGCATTTCAGAAAACACAACAGCATTTCACTAAACACAACAGCATTTCAATAAACACAACAGCATTTCAGAAAACACAACAGCATTTCAATAAACACAACAGCATTTCAGAAAACACAACAGCATTTCACTAAACACAACAGCATTTCAGAAAACACTACAGCATTTCACTAAACACTACAGCATTTCACTAAACACAACAGCATTTCAATAAACAAAACAGCATTTCAGAAAACACAACAGCATTTCACTAAACACAACAGCATTTCAGAAAACACAACAGCATTTCAGAAAACAACAGCATTTCAAAAACACTACAGCATTTCAGAACACACAACAGCATTTCAGAAAACACTACAGCATTTCAGAAAACACAACAGCATTACAGAAAACACTACAGCATTTCACAAAACACAACAGCATTTCAAAACACAACAGCATTTCAGAAAACACAACAGCATTTCAGAAACACAACAGCATTTCAAAAACACTACAGCATTTCAGAAAACACAACAGCATTTCAAAAAACACTACAGCATTTCAGAAAACACAACAGCATTTCAGAAAACACTACAGCATTACAGAAAACACTACAGCATTTCAGAAACACTACAGCATTTCACAAAACACTACAGCATTTCACTAAACACTACAGCATTTCACTAAACACTACAGCATTTCAGAAAACAAAACAGCATTTCAGAAAACAACAGCATTTCAATAAACACAACAGCATTTCAGAAAACACTACAGCATTTCAGAAAACACAACAGCATTTCAGAAAACACTACAGCATTTCAGAAAACACCACAGCATTTCAGAAAACACTACAGCATTTCAGAAAACACTACAGCATTTCAATAAACACCACAGCATTTCAGAAAACACTACAGCATTACAGAAAACACAACAGCATTTCAGAAAACACTACAGCATTTCAGAAAACACTACAGCATTACAGAAAACACAACAGCATTTCAGAAAACACTACAGCATTACAGAAAACAAAACAGCATTTCAGAAAACACTACAGCATTTCAGAAAACACTACAGCATTACAGAAAACACTACAGCATTTCAGAAAACACAACAGCATTTCAGAAAACACAACAGCATTTCAGAAAACAAAACAGCATTTCAGAAAACACTACAGCATTTCAGAAAACACTACAGCATTACAGAAAACACTACAGCATTTCAGAAAACACTACAGCATTTCAGAAAACACAACAGCATTTCAGAAAACACAACAGCATTTCAGAAAACAAAACAGCATTTCAGAAAACACTACAGCATTTCAGAAAACACTACAGCATTACAGAAAACACTACAGCATTTCAGAAAACACTACAGCATTTCAGAAAACACAACAGCATTTCAGAAAACACTACAGCATTTCAGAAAACACTACAGCATTTCAGAAAACACTACAGCATTACAGAAAACACAACAGCATTACAGAAAACACTACAGCATTTCACAAAACACTACAGCATTTCACTAAACACTACAGCATTTCACTAAACACCACAGCATTTCAGAAAACACACAGCATTTCAGAAAACAAAACAGCATTTCAGAAAAACTACAGCATTTCAATAAACACAACAGCATTTCAGAAAACACAACAGCATTTCAGAAAACACTACAGCATTTCACTAAACACAACATTATTTCAGAAAACACAACAGCATTTCAGAAAACACTACAGCATTTCACTAAACACAACAGCATTTCAGAAAACACAACAGCATTTCAGAAAACACTACAGCATTTCACTAAACACAACAGCATTTCAGAAAACACAACAGCATTTCAGAAAACACTACAGCATTTCAATAAACACAACAGCATTTCAGAAAACACAACAGCATTTCAGAAAACACTACAGCATTTCACTAAACACAACAGCATTTCAGAAAACAATACAACATTTCAGAAAACACAACAGCATTTCAAAAACACTACAGCATTTCAGAAAACACAACAGCATTTCAGAAAACACTACAGCATTTCAGAAAACACAACAGCATTTCAGAAAACACTACAGCATTTCAGAAAACACAACAGCATTTCAGAAAACACAACAGCATTTCAGAAAACACAACAGCATTTCAGAAAACCACAGCATTTCACTAAACACTACAGCATTTCAGAAAACACAACAGCATTTCAGAAAACACTACAGCATTTCAAAAACACCACAGCATTTCAGAAAACACAACAGCATTTCAGAAAACACTACAGCATTTCAGAAAACACAACAGCATTTCAGAAAACACAACAGCATTTCAATAAACACAACAGCATTTCAATAAACACAACAGCATTTCAGAAAACACAACAGCATTTCACTAAACACAACAGCATTTCAATAAACACAACAGCATTTCAGAAAACACAACAGCATTTCAATAAACACAACAGCATTTCAGAAAACACAACAGCATTTCAGAAAACACAACAGCATTTCAGAAAACACTACAGCATTTCAATAAACACAACAGCATTTCAGAAAACACAACAGCATTTCAGAAAACACAACAGCATTTCAATAAACACAACAGCATTTCAGAAAACACAACAGCATTTCAATAAACACAACAGCATTTCAATAAACACAACAGCATTTCAGAAAACACAACAGCATTTCAGAAAACACTACAGCATTTCAGAAAACACAACAGCATTTCAGAAAACACAACAGCATTTCACTAAACACTACAGCATTTCAGAAACACTACAGCATTTCAGAAAACACTACAGCATTTCAGAAAACACAACAGCATTTCAGAAAACACTACAGCATTTCACTAAACACTACAGCATTTCACTAAACACACAGCATTTCACTAAACACTACAGCATTTCACTAATCACAACAGCATTTCAATAAACACAACAGCATTTCACTAAACAAAACAGCATTTCAGAAAACACAACAGCATTTCAATAAACACAACAGCATTTCAATAAAACAACAGCATTTCAGAAAACACAACAGCATTTCAGAAAACACTACAGCATTTCACTAAACACTACAGCATTTCACTAAACACAACAGCATTTCAGAAAACACAACAGCATTTCAGAAAAAACTACAGCATTTCAAAAACACTACAGCATTTCAGAAAACACAACAGCATTTCAGAAAACACTCCAGCATTTCAGAAAACACAACAGCATTTCAGAAAACACTACAGCATTTCAGAAAACACAACAGCATTTCAGAAAACACAACAGCATTTCAGAAAACACTACAGCATTTCACTAAACACTACAGCATTTCACTAAACAAACAGCATTTCAAAAAACACTACAGCATTTCAGAAAACACAACAGCATTTCAGAAAACACTACAGCATTTCACTAAACACAACAGCATTTCAAAAACACTACAGCATTTCAGAAAACACCACAGCATTTCAGAAAACACAACAGCATTTCAGAAAACACTACAGCATTTCAGAAAACACAACAGCATTTCAAAAAACACTACAGCATTTCAGAAAACACTACAGCATTTCACTAAACACAACAGCATTTCAATAAACACAACAGCATTTCAGAAAACACAACAGCATTTCAATAAACACAACAGCATTTCAGAAAACACAACAGCATTTCAGAAAACACAACAGCATTTCAATAAACACAACAGCATTTCAGAAAACACAACAGCATTTCAATAAACACAACAGCATTTCAGAAAACACAACAGCATTACAGAAAACACTACAGCATTTCACAAAACACAACAGCATTTCAGAAAACACAACAGCATTTACAGAAAACACTACAGCATTTCACAAAACACAACAGCATTTCAATAAACACAACAGCATTTCAGAAAACACAACAGCATTTCAGAAAACACTACAGCATTTCACTAAAACACAACAGCATTTCAGAAAACACTACAGCATTTCACTAAACACAACAGCATTTCAGAAAACACAACAGCATTTCAGAAAACAACAGCATTTCAGAAAACACAACAGCATTTCAGAAAACACTACAGCATTTCACTAAACACTACAGCATTTCACTAAACACAACAGCATTTCAGAAAACACAACAGCATTTCAGAAAACACTACAGCATTTCACTAAACACTACAGCATTTCACTAAACACAACAGCATTTCAGAAAACACTACAGCATTTCAGAAAACAATACAACATTTCAGAAAACACAACAGCATTTCAAAAAACACTACAGCATTTCAGAAAACACTACAGCATTTCAGAAAAAAACAGCATTTCAGAAAAACTACAGCATTTCAGAAAACACTACAGCATTTCAGAAAACACAACAGCATTTCAGAAAACACAACAGCATTTCAGAAAACACAACAGCATTTCAGAAAACAAAACAGCATTTCAGAAAAAACTACAGCATTACAGAAAACACTACAGCATTACAGAAAACACTACAGCATTTCAAAAAACACTACAGCATTTCAGAAAACACAACAGCATTACAAAAACACTACAGCATTTCAGAAAACACAACAGCATTTCAGAAAACACAACAGCATTTCAAAACAAAACAGCATTTCAGAAAACACTACAGCATTTCAGAAAACACAACAGCATTTCAGAAAACACCACAGCATTTCAGAAAACACTACAGCATTTGTTATTGTTTGTTAGGGTTAACAAACAATAACAAAATATATCCGTCGTAAACTAAACCGGAAACAGCAGTATATTTTATTTTGTCAACACTGTAAACTTGACTGCTTTTGAACCCAAACCACCTACTGGTTAAAGCACGTTATTACACGTTTAAAGTCATTGCAATGCAGGTAGATTGTGTTGCTTTTTAATGAGTGTTTAAAATGCCTTTTTCTTAATGTCTTTCATTTTTGTAAAGCACTTTTGAATGTGTTATATTTTATGAAAACATTGAAATATTAAGAGTACATACAAAATAGGAGGAAAGTAGAAGGTCAATGATAGAAATATAGAATAGAAAATATCAAGAAGATACTGTAAATGATATCTAGAAAAACAGTTTAGTGCCGGATGTACAAAGATATTAATAGGAGGATGTGCAAAACAGACAAACTAATTAGGCTTTATTTAAACATGAAATAATACTTTAGGTTAAGGTCTTCTTTTAAATACATGTAAGCAAAAAGCTTTGGGGGTATCTGATAAATATTAAGCCTGACAAAGTACTTAACGTTTAATATATTGCATGGTTTGTTTTGGGACTTGACAATCAACATTCCTGCAATGTTAACTATGTTGAAGCACTTATTTTAACCGATATTATACATATTTATTATACTCTTATAAGATGTATGTAGATAGAATAAGAATGTGCAGAATATGACAGTTTAATGCTGGAGGTACACACATAGTGATAGATGTCTTGTTGAGGAACCTATGACCCAAGTTTGTCATCATTGCATAACGACACCGTAGTTGTGTATAAAACCACCAGACTCAGGGACAGCTTCATCCCACAGGCCAGAAGACTATTAAACACCTGAACTTTGAAACAACATCCATAACATTCATCTGGCTGCTACTTAGAAATGATTTGTCAAATATATCATATTCCAATCACTTGTATATAGACTCTTATTGCACTATTTCACTTTTTACTATTTTAATTTTTGTATTTACTTGCACTATTTTTTCTGTGTATCTGTTTTATTGTGTTGCACTGTTGGAGGAGCCTGTGACCTAAGGGGGGGGGGGGGGGGTAGGACACGTTCGATTCCTGTTTTGGTTAGTGGGCCGTCGATGGGATTCATTCCATTTCAAAGTGCTGTTTGACGCTCCGTGTAAACTTCGCGCACTGCCACTCCAACATCCAATCACAGAGCTTGAGGACTAATCACGGGGTTTGTGAATCAAAGCACATGTTGTAGTCACAAACGAAAGCTGAGGATGCTGGGTAGTGTAGTGTCTTCTGCCATCCTAAACTCCGAAAAAATATTTGTTTCTCCGAATCGAAGGGGAAAAATACAAAAGCATTGAACACAATTTAAACCAATCAATGTTGTGTAATTAACAAGGATAATCTGTGTTTCTGAGTTGATGAGTAGTGCAGATATCACTGTAAAATCAATCGACAGTAAGGAGAATACTTACTTCCGGGTGTAAAATCCTCCGTTATCCAATGGGAATGGACGCTCACATTGCCTTTAAGTGCCGCCGACATGGACCGATGCGGTGCTTCCCTGAGCGTCAAATACCGCCGCCGATGGGAATACATTGCAATCAGTTGAAAGCTCTTTGCGTCCGTTTATGAAGCTGAAGGAGACTCGGCGCGTCACAACTGCACGCCATAGGACCCTGACCAAGCGTCGCTCCATAGGACCCTGACCAAGCGTCGCTCCATAGGACCCTGACCAAGCGTCGCTACATAGGACCCTGACCAAGTGTCGCTCCATAGGACCCTGACCAAGCGTCGCTCCATAGGACCCTGACCAAGCGTCGCTCCATAGGACCCTGACCAAGCGTCGCTCCTGGACGTTCAGGGAGTGAGACTGTGTTGTTGTATGATGAGACCAGCGAGCCTAAATATCATATATACGTGAAATAAGTTATTTAGAGACTATGGATGGCGAGGATCTACAAACATTACATTTGTGACCTACAGTGAGATGGTAACATGCATGCGCTTAGGGCCCGCGCTCCAGCCAGTTTCTGTGGGGACGCATCTGAGGTGAGGCAGACCTCATCTGTGCCTCACCTTACCCCACAGTAACTGGCTTGAGCGCGTTCACAAAATAAGTGGCCGCGATAATTTAGTGCCCGCGCTCCAGCCAGTTAATGTGGGCTTACGTGAGGCAGAGCTCGTCCCTGCATCAATCCTCATCGCTCCCATGTAGCCTAGTTGTAGCGGAGCTCGGCAAATTTGCTGATTTTGACTATAAGAAGCGATTGGAATCATACAGAAATCACATTTACAACAAAGATCAGTGGAGACATTTTATTATTATTTAGTTTTTCTTTAATTGTTTTTCCGTTACATTGGAGTATGACAGGTGAGGCTCTGCCTCCCAGGGGCGGATCTACCGGGGTGGCATGGGGTGGTAACTGCCACCCTAAAAATAGCCTTGCCACCCCAGCTGCCACCCCAGTTGGCAGCGTTGTTTTGAAAGAAAAGTTGTGGCTCATCGGACATTTATGAGAGAAAATCTCTAATGTCCGAGTGCAAGTAAATGCAGCACAAGGCGCGAGCCTTGTAACCCCTCCCTCGGCCCTGGCGCGAGCGTGGAAATGTGATTGGCGGCGATTTCATTTGAACAGGACGGCGCAAAACGAGAAGCATTCGAACAAGGAATTAGGTATTTAATTTGCGCTCTACAATGACAGAGAAGAGACAGTCAGTTTGGCTGCACTCAGCATTGAATCAAAACGCACTAAAGCTTTGGATCTTAATCAGTTTGTGAGGCGTGTTGCTGAACAACATGGTAATCGCCGCATTCAGCTGTAATAGGCAACTTGATGCTCTGCTCACGGATGATCATAAACAACTGTTAAGATGATGACCTTGTATGTGTGTATATATTGTTTCTTTGTGGGGGTCTGCCCCCAAAAAACAGTTTTAAGTCCTGAGAAAGTCAAGTCAGACGGTGTGTCAAACGTCACTGCCCAGCCAACAGAAAGTAACCACTTTGATTGAACTAGGCCAGAAGGTAAGGGCTTTCCACTGGATAATAACTGCAGCGATGTTTATGTTTGAGCTGAATCCACGTGTTTAACCCTAACTGATGCAGTTAGTCACTTCTTTAATGTTTGTTCTTTCTGATGTAAAGTCTAGGTTGTAACTGTTTGAGTAAAGTCGTGGGGCGCTGAACTGTTCCTTTGAATCTTTTGAATTTTGATATATGATATAATTACTTGTCTTTCAAATTTGAAGCAGGGTGAGCAAGCATCTTGAGGAACATTCATCATTAACTCCTCCAACAAATATAGTTTATTCAATAATAAATGAATATGTGAATCATAACAGTGATTGACAGCTGATAGGAATAATATGATTGTTAATATTATCATATTCATTCAGACAAACATCGATGAGACAGTTAATTCATGTACTCATTGCAGCAGTCTGCATAGATTTGGTTCCCCTGCTGGTCTAAGAGTGAGACAAACTCATTCAGTTAAATGCATTCAATGATGTCTGCCAGCTTATATATTTCTATGTAAGGCTTTACTGATGTGCCACAATAACGTCACCTGATGTTATTGAGTTAAAATATTAATATTGGGGCTTTCCAAGTTAACATTGATTGATATGACTGCGATTAAATCAGCATATACTTCTGCCAGGGGATGCCACCCCTCAAAATCTCCTGCCACCCCATGAATATTTTTCTAGATCCGCCCCTGCTGCCTCCCCTGACTGCACGTCGCTGGTGTGTGAGAGACTTTTGTGTTTCTGCCCCTGCCATTCCCGCACAAGGTTGCAACATTGTTGATAAATTCAAGCACCGACACCTGTCTGCTCTCACATTTCCGCATTATGTCTTGCGGGAACCAATCTTAATTTGTTTCACTCTCTATCCAAGCTGCAAATTTGGGACGGGGACACAATAAATAAAGCTTCGCCAGTTTGGGTCCTTATCACAACTGATCAAGATGGCCAAAAGATTATCTTCTCAGAGGGCCTTGCAAATGATTTTGGAAGAGAGAGAACCATTTGATGATGACGTAGAGCAGGGAGCATATGCAAATGACCTCCTCTTTTTGCGGCCCTCAGATTAATTTATAAACAACGTAATTAATAAAAATAAAATAAAGTATTTTTTTACTTGTAGTACTGATACCGTCCTCTAGACTCCTAGTTACGTCGCGAGCAGCGTACATGATTTCGTTCGGCAGCAAAATACCGCGAAAGAATCTGTGATGCGTTTGTGTGTATTGTGTTTGTTTCCCGGGGAAACACTCAAAAGAAACACCGGCTGTTGTTATGCCTGCATTGACGTTAAAGGGGACCTATCATGCAAAATGCACATTGTGATGTCTTTTATACATACATATGTGTCCCCGGTGTTCCAGGGAACTCACAAAGTGTCAGAAAACACAACCCTCTCTCTTTTCCTCCATACCCAAATCTCTAAAAACGGGGCTGCAACGGATTTGATACGGGTGGATTTTTTATTTGCACCTTTTTGACGTAATGTAGGTGCACTCCGCCTGATTGGTCAACTCTCCACCAATCAGGGGAATGAGAGGTTGGGCCATGTTGACTCTCAGCAAGCATGATAACATGACGCTCGTGCCGGGGCCGTGTCACGCCCCCCTCTTCCGCATGGGGGCGTGGTCAGCTGAATCAGACCTTGCAAAGACAGAGCTGGAGTGAGGCAAAATGAGGCATGGCTAAAATGCATGATCTGTTTCGTATTTTGAAAATTAAAACGTATTAATATACCTTATATATATATATATATACCTTATATATTATTTAAATATAGCATGATAGGTCCCCTTTAAGTTACCGCTTGTAATTATGCCTTTACAAGCTTCAAAGTTGTATTTATCATCTGAATTTGGCGAAACAAGTTTAATATTCTAAAAACCAAGACTTTGTTTATTTGAAATCAGATGAAAACAAACTGTCACGGACCCTGCCGTGTTATCTATGATTACTATACGCTTTACATTCATAATTTCAGAGGGAGGGGGAGCGGCGCTGAGGAACAGCAGAGTGCGGGTTGACAGGTGTCTGTGTGGACACTCCCCTTATTGTGCGTCAGCAGAGACAGGCTACAAGTGTCTTAGGTTCAAGTTAGACAACTAATGTCTGGGTTAGAGTTCATGACTTCATGTGTATGTCATCTTAATGGTTCATCTCAATGCACACACACTTTCCGTGCTTTCAAATAGTTTAAAATAGTTTTATTCCACTGTTAAATAACCCGTTCAATACAAACATGCCACTTGTAAAAATTAAATAACATTTCTGTGAACTGATATTTGTTTAGTGAGCTTAGAGGATGTTCCCTGAAAGATTGTAAAATGTCAATGAAGATGTCAGACTTAGTATATTGTTAATAATTACATACAATACATGGAATTTGTGTGTGTGTGTGTGTTCCAAGTGAATCTGCGGCCCCCAGGTGGCCAGTACATACATTATGTGGCCCCCCCACCATCCAAGTTGCCCATCCCTGATGTAGAGGAAGAGGTTTCAGAATGTGAGGATCACATTTCTGAGAATTCTGAGTCTGACTTTGAAGAAGAGGATGAGATTAGCATCAGCTAGTAACAAAAAGGCAGGGTCGGTCGGAAACCGGAAACAAACAATATTTTCTTTTAGGCCTGAGGTGTTTACCGCTTTATAGGATCAGGTCACGATCAGGTCACAATTAAACACAATTAAACAGCTATTAGTGGCTGATTTCTCTTTTGACTTGTTAGAGAGCTCTGGTTCTTAGATGTGGATCCTAAAAGTGTATCATGGGTATAGTTTGTGATGTCAGGCTGTGTGCAGTTTGCCCTGAGCAGTTTGTGTGAGCAGCCACCAGAGGGCAGCATGGTGCAGGTTTGAACCAGCAGCTGACAGGAGGCTGATGGGATGTTAAACCCAGCAAAGATAACAGCATGCAGCTCGCTCTGTAGCAGGGACGTGCACAGGTACGGGCTAATGTTGCCCGGGCAACGGCCCGTTTGGCCTTTTTGGCTGACCTGCCCCTCTGGAGAGAGCGAGAGTTTGTTTTTCTTTTTTCTGTTGTGGCCGAATCAACATGATAAGCCCACAATTAGTATTGTAGCGTCTCGCTGCGGGAAACACACTTTGTCAGCGCTGTCTTCTGCCGGTGCGTTAAGACCACCTCAGTGTCGGATTTTGGAAACTTGATTTTGAGTTGTCTCATCATGGCAGTTAGCATATAAGGGACAAACCAGGGGACTTTACTTCCTCTTGATACCGTCGGTTATTTACAAAAAAACACCTAAATACACTTGTTATTGTGCTTCTGTCTGTAAACTCCCTCAACGCGCCGCTCGCTCTCTTTTCTTGATCGCCCTCTCTCACAGGAGAACACTTCACTGCCCCGCTTCATCGTAGGATTTCTGCCATGTCTCCACTTTAGTTTGACCATCTCTGTTATTAAGTTATGGAATACTAAATAAATAAGTAATTAGATACCTTACCGTTACTGCGCTCATAAAGAATGATAAGATTAAGAATAATGCGTATTGAACTGGTTTCATTAATTAGTGACTTTATTTAAGGTAATTAGTTAGAAGCCCTATTTTATCAGTGTGTCTGCACAGCAGTTACAATGGTCTGGTCAAACTACATTAAAACAGAATTGTCCCCATGTTGTCTTTAGTAGTTACTAACTTTAGATATTTTAATGAGATATGGACCGCACAACAAAAAGTGTCCCTGGTTTTCATTTTTAAAATCAAGTCACCGAATGCAAGTAGTCGCCTTAGTTTATTTTGTTATGAGATGTGAATTACTGTTCAATTTAGTTGATGTAATAATCGTTTGGTTTCTTTTACATTAAAAACAAGTTAGAATTTTCCAAAGGTCTTATGGTTTTTTTCGGGGGGAGGCCCTTTTTCCAGTTTAGAGCAATAGCCCCTCCAAATGTCTGTGCACGTCCCTGCTCTGTAGTATGAAACAGATTGATGCACATAAACACAAAGAAATACAACATACAGTACAGGGTGATGTGTTGATGGAAATATACACAAAGGATGCACTCTGTTTAGTAGAGTGAACGATGTCTTGATTCATGTTGAGTTCACCTGAAGCTTTTTGTAGTTGTTTTGTTTAGATATTTTGTCCTTTTGTGAGTCTTTGCAGTCGTTTTGAGTCCATTTCTAGAAGTTGTCTCTTCAAGTCATTTTATACGTCTTGTGTTTTTTTGTAGTCATTTTGTTTCAAATGGTTGTCGTTTTGGGTATCTTTGAAGTCATTTTATGTTAATTTAGTAGTTATGCACGCAAGCGAGCCCCAATGCATCGGTCTGACATCGCCATCAGCTGATGTTTGCTATCATTTCTGCCATCTGCAGATCAGCAAAAAAGGTGATATTTGGCGATGGTAATAGCTGATGTCAAAATGTTTTGCTGGGCAAATAATCTCACATTGCCAACATTGAGATTAGGCTGGGCAATATACCAATATTCCTCAAAGTCTAAAGGTTCAAAGATTGAAGGGATTTATCGTCATATGCACAACAGTTGTAGTGTAGTTTTAACAATACAAGTCTAAGACCCAGGCTCCTCGAACAGTGCAACTTGGTATACTTGAGAAATCAAACTGTGAAAGTGAAACAATTGAGTATGTAAATTGTGCAAATCAGAGCACTATTAAAATGAAATAGGTTGATTTGATTCATGAATGGCATTTATTTCAATTAAATATGTCTTATTAGGACTATGATGGACGTTATGAAAAACTAGAATATTTTTCCTGAAAATTAATATTGTTTTTCGGCACAAAAATGGAAAAAATAACAACAAAACAAACATGAAAACATATTAACATCGGTATCGGCATCGGCCCGATTGTTAATCCAATCGTCGGTATTGGTAGTGGCTTTGTGTCAATTTGTAAACTTTTTGTGTTTCTTTGTTGAGTAAAAAGTAAAATGATATTACCAAATCATTGAAGTTAACTAACGAGCTGTTGTTTTTCAGTTTGTTCGAAGCGATGGCCTCTGAAGTCAGCGGGACGATGGAGGTGGCGGCGCTCGGACGGCCTTTCGGTCTTGGGATGTTGTACGACTGCCGCAACGACTCTCTGGTCCCTGGTGAGGAAAAAACATCACCTTTTTAAATACAGAAAAACAACATTTTCTTTTTGCCCCCTCAAGGAAACACACTGATACAAAGTTATGAATCAGTTATTCCAGATGTCTGGTTGATAGCATGGATTTGACTTTTGTGATGTTGCAGAGTTGGAGGAAGCAGGTTTGGACCAGCTTGTTTATGTGAGGCTCAAGTTCAGATTCTGGTCAAAGATCCCAGGGTTCCTGAGTAGGGTTTGACGTTGGGGGCCAGGGTTCCTGAGTAGGGTTTGATATTGGGGGCCGGGGTTCCTGAGTAGGGTTTGACGTTGGGGGCCAGGGTTCCTGAGTAGGGTTTGACGTTGGGGGCCGGGGTTCCTGAGTAGGGTTTGACGTTGGGGGCCGGGGTTCCTGAGTAGGGTTTGACGTTTGGGGGCCAGGGTTCCTGAGTAGGGTTTGACGTTGGGGGCCGGGGTTCCTGAGTAGGGTTTGACGTTAGGGGCCGGGGTTCCTGAGTAGGGTTTGATGTTGGGGGCCGAGGTTCCTGAGTAGGGTTTGACGTTGGGGGCCGGGGTTCCTGAGTAGGGTTTGACGTTGGGGGCCGGGGTTCCTGAGTAGGGTTTGACGTTGGGGGCCAGGGTTCCTGAGTAGGGTTTGATATTGGGGGCCGGGGTTCCTGAGTAGGGTTTGACGTTGGGGGCCAGGGTTCCTGAGTAGGGTTTGACGTTGGGGGCCGGGGTTCCTGAGTAGGGTTTGACGTTGGGGGCCGGGGTTCCTGAGTAGGGTTTGACGTTTGGGGGCCAGGGTTCCTGAGTAGGGTTTGACGTTGGGGGCCGGGGTTCCTGAGTAGGGTTTGACGTTAGGGGCCGGGGTTCCTGAGTAGGGTTTGACGTCGGGGGCCGGGGTTCCTGAGTAGGGTTTGACGTCGGGGGCCGGGGTTCCTGAGTAGGGTTTGACGTTGGGGGCCGGGGTTCCTGAGTAGGGTTTGACGTTGGGGGCCGGGGTTCCTGAGTAGGGTTTGACGTTTGGGGGCCGGGGTTCCTGAGTAGGGTTTGACGTTGGGGGCCGGGGTTCCTGAGTAGGGTTTGACGTTAGGGGCCGGGTTCCTGAGTAGGGTTTGACGTTGGGGGCCGGGTTCCTGAGTAGGGTTTGACGTTGGGGGCCGGGGTTCCTGAGTAGGGTTTGACGTTGGGGGCCGGGGTTCCTGAGTAGGGTTTGACGTTGGGGGCCGGGTTCCTGAGTAGGGTTTGACGTTGGGGGCCAGGGTTCCTGAGTAGGGTTTGAGGTTGGGGGCCAGGGTTCCTGAGTAGGGTTTGACGTTGGGGGCCGGGTTCCTGAGTAGGGTTTGACGTTGGGGGCCAGGGTTCCTGAGTAGGGTTTGACGTTGGGGGCCGGGGTTCCTGAGTAGGGTTTGACGTTGGGGGCCAGGGTTCCTGAGTAGGGTTTGACGTTGGGGGCCGGGGTTCCTGAGTAGGGTTTGACGTTGGGGGCCAGGGTTCTGATGCAGGATTTATGTCAGAGACAAAGTTACCAGGAACACTAAGAAAGACCTCTGTTTGTCTGAATTTAGATCAAGAAGGTTAAGTGACATCCATACAGGCAGTCATGGAGAGTACTAATATTACCAATCACATTTTGTCCAACTGAAGAGTAAATCTGCGTGTCGTCAGCGTAACAGTGGTGAGAGTCAGGGAACTATACAGGAAGCACAACTGAGGGAATCCTCATCTTTGTTTCAGTATAGATAAGAGACGGAGGCCCGACAGAAAGTAATAAGTTGGCATTTGAGAAAGGATTCTTTAAAAACATAGAGCAAGACAAGCAACAACTTGGACCCAAATCTCTTCAAAGACCAGCTATCTAGTATACTCCAGACGTTGATGAGAAGTGACCATCTTAGCTTTTGACCACCTGTAGAAGCCCAGAACCAACTCTTTCCTGCTGCACAGAAAGGCATTTTACTTATACTTTGTTAAATGAATGTCCCTTAAAGTTGGTGTGTATTAAGGAGCTCGGTTCTTTCTTCTTCTTTTGCAGGACTGAATTTGTGGGACCGTGAGAACCTTAAAAAACATACTGAAGAAAGACCACAGAACTATAATGATTGTGATTTAGTTGCTTCTGAATCAATTGAGGATAAATCTTCAGCACTAAATGTTGAAGCATCACTGAAGGCAAGTTTCTTGAGTGGACTGGTACAGGTTGGTGGATCAGCCAAATACCTGAACGATAGTAAGACTTCCAAAAATCAGGCCAGAGTAACTCTGAAGTACCAAGCTACCACAAAGTTCCATGAACTGTCCATGAATCATCTTGGGAGAGACAATGTTAAGCATCCATATGTCTTTGATCAAGGAATAGCAACACATGTAGTCACAGGTATCCTTTATGGGGCTCAAGCCTTCTTTGTCTTTGACCGTGAGGTGTCTGTAAACGAGAAACATCGAGACATTCAGGCAACTTGAAGGTGATGATCAAAAACATTCCCTGCCTTTCAATAGAAGGCGAAGGCTCGCTGAAAATGGAAGACAAAGCAAATGTTGAGAAACTGTCCTGCAGATTCTTTGGAGACTTTTTCATCCAGAAACCTCCTACATCCTTTCAGGAGCAGTAGAGGTGTACCAAAGTCTGCCAAAGCTGCTGGGAGCCAACGGGGAAAAAGCAGTACCAGTGAAGGTCTGGCTGTTGCCTCTGACATGTTTAGATTCTACTGCCGCTAAACTTGTCCGGCAGATAAGTATAGGATTAGTTCAAAAATCTCAGAGTGTCCTGGAGGACTTCAGTGACCTGGAAATGAGGTGCAATGATGCACTGAGAACCCAAACTGCACAGCAGTTCCCACAGATTGGAGAAAAACTCAAAACTTTTAAACAGATGTGCTCTGAGTTCAAACGGGAATTCCAACAAACTCTGGCAAAGAAACTTCCATCAATCGAGGAGGAGGAGAAGAAGAAGCTGTGCTCGCAGAGATCCTGAGGAAGACATGTTCTTCTCCTTTCAAGAGCAAGGACATGAACGAGTGGATGGACTGTAAGGAGAGAGAAATCTCCATTTTAAAGTCGTACACCAACATGATGAAAAACACCGAGATCGTTCCATGTGAAAATGATTTTCATGAAGAAATTCTCAAAGCAGAGCACGCTGTGTGTTTTGTCTTCACCTCGCTGGGAAGTGATGAACCGTACCTCTCAACTTTATCAAACTACCTTCAACAAACACCAGACGATGCTCAAGATCCACACCCTCCAGATCAATGGTACAACTCAAGAAAGAAAGGGAAGCAATGCGGCAGAAAGCAAAGCTCTTCAGTGATTTTGCAGAGGCCAACAAGGAGAACAAGAACATCACATTTCTGACAGTGGGTTTAACAAACGAGACACAGAAAGGTGCCAGCATCTACCTTTATACAGACGGCTTTTCTGCCAATGAGAACTTTGAGCCGCCTTCAAAGCCTGCAACAGTAACAGGAAGTGATATAAACCACAACAGTGTGACGCTGAACATTTCTCCACCCAGATTTGGAGCTGAGGACATCTCCTCCTACTCTGTTGAGTACTGTGTCAGTGGAGAGGACGACTGGAAACAAGAGACAGCATCCAAAGTTGAAGAAGTCCCAGTGAGCGGCCTGAGTCCTAACACAGAGTACATGTTCAGATGCAGGGCAGAGACACCAGTAGGTGCCGGGCCAGCCAATGAAGTCAGTGGATCCATTAAAACCTTACCCTGCAGAGATGAGGAAGATGATCAGAAGTTGTGGAAAATGCGGGCAAAAAGCATGGAGAACATATATGTTGATTTTAATAAGACAACAACCAAAAGCTTGACAAAGGAAGTCCTCAGAGAAAGAAAGCAGCTCGAGATCTCAATTGAAAATTTGCAAAAGCAGGTTAAAGTAGGGTTAGCCAAGCTGAGTCCTAACACAGAGTACATGTTCAGATGCAGGGCAGAGACACCAGTAGGTGCCGGGCCAGCCAATGAAGTCAGTGGATCCATTAAAACCTTACCCTGCAGCCCTCCTGGAAAACTCCACGTTGAATCTTCCTCACGTGAGATATCAGTCAGCTGGGAGAAACCTGCTGAGCTCGGACAAGATGTCCACGTTTTGAGCTACATCGTAGAGTACGCCAAACCAGACCAACAGGTGAAAGAGGAAGATCTCCACTGGGAGCAAATGATGGCGCGAGCTGAGAAGGCGATCATTTCAGGACTTCAGCCAGAGACAGAATACGCTGTCAGGGTCAGGTGTGATTGTGGTGCAGCTGGAAGAAGCAAAGAAAGCATCGCTGTTAATGTCGGCACAACTAAACGTGACCGTCTCAAAGAATCCCTCAAAAGTAAAAGCAAGAGGATCAATTCTGAATCTCCCTCAGTTTACAAACTGCCTCTGACAGAAGAAGATATGGAAGTTGATGGATGCCGGAGGTACAACTTTGGCAAAGAAAACGTGACGAAAAATCGCACAATTATGCTTCTCGGAGCAACAGGATCTGGAAAGTCCACTCTGATCAATGGACTCATCAACTACATCGTTGGTGTAGAGTGGGAGGACGATTTCAGATTCAAGTTAGTTGATGAGGATCAGTCGAGATCTCAAGCTGAGAGCCAGACCTCTGAAGTCACTGTGTACAAAATCAACCACAAAGAGGGCTTTAAAATCCCTTTCTCTCTGACCATTGTTGATACTCCAGGATTTGGAGATACAAGAGGCATACATAGAGACAAGGAGATCACAGAACAGATTCGTAATCTCTTCTCCTCCAAGCATGGCGTCAGTGAAATTGACGCAGTGTGTTTTGTAGCTCAGGCTTCTTTAGCTCGGCTCACAGCAACACAGAAGTATGTGTTTGAGTCTGTGCTCTCAATCTTTGGCAACGATGTGACAGAAAACCTCCAGGTTCTGGTGACATTCGCAGACGGCCAACACCCACCAGTTCTAGAGGCGATCAATGCTTCAGGCGTCCCATGTCCTAAAACAGAAGACGGGCTGCCAGTTCACTTCAAATTCAATAATTCTGCCTTGTTTGCACAGAACCAATCATCTGCTGCTGCTGACTCGAGTGGAGTGGAGGAAAAGGGAAGCTTTGATCAGATGTTTTGGCAAATGGGGGCACAAAGCATGAAGACGTTCTTTGTCGCTTCTGATAAGCTAACAACCAAAAGCTTGACATTAACAAAGGAAGTCCTCAGAGAAAGAAAGCAGCTCCAGATCTCAATTGAAAATGTGCAAAAGCAGGTTAAAGTAGGGTTAGCCAAGCTTGAGACGATAAAAGAGACAACTGAAAAGGTTAAACTGCATGAAGCAGAGTGCAGCAGAAATGAGAAATTTGAGATTGAAGTCGTGTAACAAGGCCTTTCAAGAAGATATATCTGGCACTGGAAAGTTCATCACCAACTGTCAGGTGTGTCATGTCACCTGTCACAATCATTATATCCCAACGACAGATAAAAGTGTTCTGCAATGGGATCAGATGGAAACTGTACTCAGTGTAAAGGCAAATGTCCTTGGAGTGAACATTTTAACATGAAGTACAGATGGGAGTATAAGGAGGTTAAAGAAAAGCAAACAGTGAAGGAGCTGAAACAAAAGTACCTGAAGGCCTCAAAGGCTAAGGGAACTGTTCAGCAATTGATCGACATAATGAAGTCTGAATATAAGCGTCTTCAGACTGGAGTGAGGGAGTTGATGAAGAGGTCTGCTGAGTGTCTGAACAGACTAGGAGAGATCGCACTGAGGCCAAATCCTCTCTCCACTCCAGAGTACATTGACCTGCTTATTGAGGGAGAGAAATCTGAGGGCAAGTTAGGCTGGAAGCAACGAGTTGAGTACCTGATGGAGATGAGAGGACAAGCAGAGCTCATGGGTAAAGCAAGGAGAGGAGAAAACCTGCTTCAAAGTGAAGAATCTTTAACTGAGCGCAACATCAAGACCAGCTCCAACTGAGACCAAGAGAAGAGCTGAACATGATATCAGAGAAGAGACGTGTAAATACGAAATGAAACAAGACAGGATAGTGAGTGATACTGATCAAGAGTCCTTGATGGCCAACAACCAAGTGATGATGACACAATGTTCATGTTCATGGGTCATTTTTTTTTCTGTCTTCAAGTAATCATTTAACTGTTTTTTAATCATGAAAGATTACATTTTTTAAAGCAAGATGGTTCGTCTTGAAGAAATGCTGAAGGAGACAGCCGAGAGAAGCTCCTCCAGAGTCCATAGTGATCACAAATCCTTTGGATCAAAACCAAACCAAGACCCAACAGATGCCAGCAAGACCAAGAGGAGATCTATCAACAAACTGGAAGACGTCTGTGTTTTTATATCTGAGATGATCTCACCAACCCTGGGACCCATCTACTTCCTGTTTGGCATGTGTGTTGCTATGGACCAGGGGGAGTTGCTGCCCCGTGTGAGGCTGTTTGGATCAGCGCTTCTGTAGGAATATGAGAAAACCCGGTCCACCCAGCGCTGTGGTGGAATGCAGTTCAAAGTGAAATATTGGACTCTTTACTTCACGACTCTCCTCTTTACTCTTCTGCATCGGGTACCTTTACATTTATTACTATAGCTTCATTTTGATTATACTTTTACACTCTTTGACCTATGTGACATTTTGAATGCAGGACTTTTACTCGTAACAGTATCTATACAGTGTGGTATTATAACTTTAACCAAAGTAAAGTATCTGAATACTTCTTCCGTCACTGATACAAAACATGAAGTCCAAATAGAGCCGCACTTAGAGCTCTAGTGTTAACCAATGAATTATAATGCTTTATTGTTCTCCTGCACAAACCTCTTCCTGCAGGAGGAATCTGCATGTTCTGTTTGACACTAAGTCAAATGTACCATGTGGATGAAATGTGAAAGTGTGATTGTTTAGTTCAGAAATCATTAACGTCCTGACACCATTTCCACCAATGTAAAAGATTAAACCTGCAAGTTTATTAAAAGTGATGTTTATTTTCTATTATGATCATTTACAAATATCAGATTATTGCTAAATGTTTTTTCTGCTCTTCATGTTATTTTCTTTGAGATTTGTAACTTCACGTGACTTTTGTTAATGATTGATTGTGTTGCTGAGTGTCCTGAAATGATACGGTGGCTCCTGCTGGATGATGAGACGTTTCTAAACGTTAAACAATAACTCAGACTAATGGAAAGTTTATTTTAATCAGAACAACAGATATGAGAATAAGGAGATTAAAGAAGATCTATCAACAGCTGAAAGGAAAAAGTATAACTCTTAAATATTGTATTTTTCACATAAAGTTTGAATGTATTTCCATTGTTACCGGTTTACTCTGTTGTTGTTTTAACCGGGTTATCAGCTTCCTGCTATTTTAACATTTTACTATTAGTTTAATATTCTTTGAGTTTTAAAAACATTATACCTGATACTGATGTGTATTGATTATCATTTACTGACACATGGAGAAATCATTCATTAACAATAAATAAATGTCATTTTGTCTCAAATGTTTCTGGCCTTCTTTATCTCCTCGTTTCAAAGTCTCTCAAACATTTACCCAAATACTGAAGTTCAGTTTAGAGGTACTTTCACTTTACTTGAGTGTTTCCATGTTACTTTATATGTTACCTCTTCAAGTTAGATTTCAGAAAATCACTAAATCTCCATGTGATCACTAAAGAAGAACATGATTAGACTGATTGCAGAGTCATTCAAATGAGCAGAACATAATGTTAATCTCCAATAGTGTGTCTGACCCTGCAGTGTAAACGTTCCCTCACTTTAGATCTGAGAATGTATTGAAGGGTAGCCCCTTGAGATGGAGCCTCTCATTTAGAGGGGTCCTAAAACATAAACACACAAATTTAATAAATACATCTGGTTTAAAGGAATAATATGTATTAAAGGTCACCTATCATGCTATTTTTAGGCAATAGCATAGGTCTCAGATATATAAAAAACATGTCTATGATGTGTTTTGCTCAAAATACCAAACAGATCACCCATTCTAGCCACGCCTCATATCCCTCTATTTCACTTCCTGTTCCAAAAGTGCTAATTCTGGGTATAAACAGGTCTCTCTTGAGAATGAGACCCTGTGTCTCAATGAGATTTTCACCTGTATAAATAAAGGCAAAACAAATAAAAAATAAGAGGGGGCGGAGCTTATGCCGGCTCACGCGGGACCTGGCAGATTCTGTCTAAAATGCTGCGGTGATGAAACGCAAAGATTATTAGATCAAGGATTCTCTCTGAAACAGTACGGAGCTCTAAGGCTTTCTCTCTCGCCGGTTATACCACAAGGTGAGTTCCTTTTGATTTCCTGCTTCTTCACACACATGCTCTCCAGTACAGGTTAGCTCTGAGTGTTAGCATGCTAATGTAAACACCAACCATATTACGTCCAAAACAGTCGGGCATTGTTTCTGATAGCAACTTTCTGATAGGGCCGTGGGTCCACATTTCAGATATTACGTCATATCGGACGCCAATCTGGATCAGCTCCGTTGTTCCCCCGTTTTTAGAGATTTGGGTACGGAGGAAAAGAGAGAGGGTTTTATTTCCTGACGCTGCGTGAGTTCCCCGACACACCGGGGACACACCGGGGACACACCGGGGACACATGGTGATGTATAAAAGACATCAAAAAGTGCATTTTGCATGATAGGTCCCCTTTAAACTATCTTTAATATTATAATGTTGCATGGTAGAAAGCTGCAAACAACTAGAATATATTATTATACTTTTGGTTATTATTATTTAATAACTTCCTGTTGGAGGGTTTAATAACTTCCTGTTGGAGGGTTTAATAACTTCCTGTTGGAGGGTTTAATAACTTCCTGTTGGAGGGTTTGATAACTTCCTGTTGGAGGGTTTGATTACTTCCTGTTGGAGGGTTTAATAACTTCCTGTTGGAGGGTTTAATAACTTCCTGTTGGAGGGTTTAATAGGGTGGTGCAGGAGGACGTATTTACCCGGAAGTAAGCTGCGCATGGGTTCCCTCGACAAAAAAGCAACGGGATTTCTCCAGAGGATTTTGGAAAATAGCTCAAAATAAGGTCTGTGGAAAACGAACCTGTTTGACTGCAACCAGTCATAGGAGTTCAAATGCAAAGCCTGAACGACGACAAGAGCGAGAGACTTCCATGTTATAGGATCATTAATACCAGAGCAGTGTGTACATACTGTAGGCCCTGTACACATGCAGAGTGCATGTTTCATTTTTAGCAGCAAAGTAACATTTCTCAAAGTATATGTCGGACCCAACTCGTGTCCAGTATGTTTTGCATCTCCTCAACAATGGTCTGTATAGTTGAGAAGAAAAAAACTGTCTCTACAGTTTCAGGTAGATTAACACACATACGTAAGAAAAGTTTACTATGAGGCACAAAACCCCTCTTTGTATTAAGCGAGCTGCCACAGAAAGTACAGCTTAACATGCTAACCTTTGGTAGAGTGAGCTAACGTTAGCTAACTTCATGTTCAACACAAAACCTCTAATGTTCATTACATTGACATTTTAAACAAAACTGAACTCTCTCAACTTGTAGTCAGAGCTGAGTACGACACCTGACATTTCCCTGTGTTTTGTTTTTTATATTCCTGTTGTAAATTATTGTCTTTATTTGTTATTGTAGTAAAGTGTTTTTATTACATGTAGCCTACAGCACTTTGGCTCGACCAAAAATCGTTTTTAAATGTGCTCTATAAATAAAACTTGATTTGATTTGTAAGATAACGTTAGTTAAGATAACGTTAGTTAAGATAACGTTAGTTAAGTTAACTTACCCTTAAATAACTACATCACATTTTTCAGGGGCAACAAACTGCAGAAAACGTTAGCTGCTAACTGTTGTTAGCTGACAGCTAGCTCGTGTTAAGGGAAGTAACAATAGCCTCTTAGCAACCTTAAGGTTAAGTAACATTAACGTAACGTTGTAAGAAAACAAAACGAAGCTAGCTAGTGGAGCCTCGTAGCGGCGACATCCGCGCCGCGCCACACTAATTGCGCCGCATAAGCGCATAGGTGCGCCGCATTTGCGGCTCAGTTGAGGCTCCCTCCGCATGATGAGGCCCCCTCCGCAAGGTGAGGCCCCACGCAGTCTGCGTGATCGGCCTGGGAGGGACGGCCCTGCCTCCAGAAGGACTTTTAGCGTGTTTTCCAGTAGAGAGAGCTGTCAGAGCGGTTCCTCTCAGAAGAGCAGCTGCTGGGCACTCCCAACCGTTTGCGCCAGTCAAAACCATGTTTTATACTGATTTGTTTCAACTACTGCTGTCTCGCCGTTCCTGTGTCCCGCCCTCTCTGTTTGTCACTCTATGTCTGTCTCTCTCTCTCTCTCTCTCTCTCTCTCTCTCTCTCTCTCTCTCACCAGCATGTTTTTTCAGCAGGGAACGTTTTAAAATGAGCATCTCTTGGATTCAAAATAACAAAAATAAAACTCCAAAAATCTTTAATGGCGTTTCTTTTTTGTAAACTTTTTTGTTCTTTAAAAATCTGATGTTTATTAGCTGCTTTGGTTTTGCAACAGTCCCTGTAAATATGCACACATTTAACGTGTTTTAGACTAAACACGGGTATATCCTAAGTCCAAAAAAAAAGAAAAGGGAACATGAAGTTGTTAACATCTGTATGACGATATTAAATGTCTAACTTGTTGTGCAGTTTATCAGTGAATGTTCCATGGAGCTTATTTGTGCCGGAGGACCGAGGAGCGATAAACGAGGAACCACAAAACCATCCTCCGGTGAAATCCTCAGCCACTCGCCCCGCCCCCTTACTGTGTATCGCTCACTGATTGGACGATGCAGCGCATGCACTGATCTGATGCTTCTTAACATGAGAGCAGTTTCCTGTTGAAGTCACAGGAGTCACTCTTCAGTTTATACTGTGTTTTGTTTCAATTAATGTATCATTTAGTTAAAAATATGTGATATATCTGAACAACAAAGTGGACAAAAATCATTTTATTAATATATTGGAAACATTTTTCATGATCTCCAATCGATTTTTATTATGAACACAATAAAATAAAAAGAAAGAGGGATGTTTGTGTGTGAATAAAGGGGACAGAGCTGCTGTCAGACGGTCAGCTGTGCGGCGTCATCACAAACAGACGTCGCTTCACGTGACGCTCCGAGGAAAGGACGTCCCATTGCTCTTAAAACTCATTTCCCTGCTTCTCGTTGTTTCCTTGCGTCTCTCCATGCTTCCCTGGTGGGAGGGACTAAGACGCAAGGAAAAGACGCAAGTGAGGGACGCAGGGATGGAAGTTAAGAGAAGTGAGACGCAGCTCGGGACAGTGGCGGTTCTAGACCAATTTGACTGGGGGGGCCAGGCTGGGGCCAGTTATTTTCTGAGGGGGGCACAATAAATGCAAGACGAAAAAGACAAAGACAGTATGAAGTAATTGTGCATAAGAAAACAATGCAATACAGTTATTTGTTTCAGTACACATATTTATTTCAGATACTTATAGTTACAGTTTTTAGTTTCAGTAACTATAATTCCGTCATCCAAGAAATCGTTTAATCATAAACTTTTCATTTTCAGGGGGGCCAGAGGGGGGTCCAAAGTGAGTGTTACTGGCCTCCCCTGGCCCCCTGTAGAACCGCCCCTGGCTCAGGATAAACCTATTGACTTCACGACGAGGCAACAGGAAGTGTTGAATGCTGACTCCCTTCCAGCAGCTCTCTCTTGCCATGTAAGTAATTAAGGAAGACTAACACACCTTGTTCTGACACACGAACAAAGGATCATTAACTTAAACTGTGATCTTGAAGTTTGTAGTTTTTCCTTCGTATTTTTATTTTTATATTTCTCTCATCTCATCTCTTTAACGTCACGCCTCTCTGAAGGAGAATCAACAATCTCAGGTTTTTCTCAACAAACAGCAGCATCTCTGGTGAGTTTCCTACAAATCTCAAACACATGGAACACTTCTGTTAGAACCACAATCTGATTTAAAGAAATCTCAAGGTGCTATATAAATAAAGTTTATTATTATTTGTATTATTGTTATTATTAAGTATTGCCATTTGTGGTTTCATGGAGATTAAAAGAGCATATGTGCAATATCTCTTAAGTGAAAACCAAATATCACAATATGTTGACCAAATCCCTGGATAAGGAGATGGTTGATTATTGGTGCTTTCACAAGATATTCACACAATAAGATTTTTGATGAATAATCTAATGTTAATATAATAGCTAAGTGAGTAAATCATATTATAAAACAGTCTGATAAGATTAGATCACTTTTCTGAAATGCACCCAGGGTAAGACAATTATGGGATGTAACAATATCAGAAACCTAAGACAGAACCTAATCTCTTATCACAATACTGATATTATTACATTATAGAATATTTGATTGTCCTGTACAGTATTTAATTGTCCATTTCTCCATTGTGCTCTCACTCGTTTTGACATGTATATAGTTGACTTATTCCTGCATTTACGTACACATGTTTCTTTTTATGTTTTAAGTATATATAAAATTGCAGAGGAGCCTGGGTCTTAGATTTATTTGCTAAAACTACAAAACCTATCATGGACCTTTAGTCTTTGAGTTATGTCAGTCTATGGCCCAGCCCTAATCTGATTGTAGAAATGACTCAGCAGTTCCTTGGAAACGCCCTGTGAGAAGGTCCATGCAGCGTTTACAACTCCCGCTGCCTCAATGAAGCCACAAACATTGTAAAGGACAGTTCCCACCCCGGTGTTCTAAAGTTCAGACCTGTGATGAGGACCCAGCTCTGAAGAATAACACAAGTGTTATAACCTAAAGCAAAACAAATGTCCCAAACTACAGGAAGTACTTGAGGAGTAGTGGAAACAAGACTCAGCAGTTTGACATCACTACAGTGATCAGGAGGAGGCAGACACAAGGATGGTGCTCCATGCCATACATCTCGCAGAGTCATATTCCCACATCATTGTGAGGTCTGATGACACAGGTGTGGAAGTACTGCTCATATATTATGCAAGCAAATACATGTTTGGTTCATCTCTAATGTACTTGCATGCAGGCCATGGAATGAGAGAGAGATATGTTCCCATCAACACCATATGTGAGACAATTGGAAAAGACATCTACTTGTCTACCAGCATGTCATGCACTCACTGGCTGTGGCACAACAAGTAGTTTGTACAGAATAGGAAAGACAACAGCATTCACCAAACACATTACATGTACTTGTTAGACGCTTTTATCCAAAGCGACTTCCATACTCAATACTGTGGACAATCCCCACAGGAGCAATTTGGGGTGAAGTGTCTCAGGGACACAACAACATGCTGACTGCAGTGGGGTTTGAACCTGTGCTCCCTTGATCCCAACACCAACGCTCTATCCACTGCGCCACACGCCACCCATCTCAGCGAGCTCAAAGATCTGGCCCATGTTGGACTCTCTGCCAGCTTGGAAGAGTCTTTGCCAGTCGCAAGAGAATTTGCGCTTCTGCTATATGGAAAAAGGAAAATGGACTGATGTGCACAAACTTGGATGAACTGAGGTTCATAATTGCATCAACAACAGATGCCGCCTCTGCACATCTGCCACCAACAGAGGATGCATTTCAACAACATAAAGAGCAATGTTTCAGACAGCATATGGTGTTACAGCCCGAACCTAAACCCTTGTTATGGAGTCCTATTGGCAAGGGGTGGATTGTCAGAGATGGGGCCATTCAACCAGTGCTATTTATAAAACCCCCAGCACCTACAGAAGTGAGAGACATTACTCACTTGTATTGCAAAGATGCAAAGTGTGGAGAGAGTGGAAAGTGCCAGTGCCTCTCTGTTGGCCTTCCCTGTACGGAGTTCTGCACCTGCTGTGCAGAATGTCAAAATGTGTCCCCTAACGTTTCTGAGGAACCTGACATTTAACATTATATTCTAGTATCTATATACTTGACCTCTCACAGAATTATTTGATGAATTGTATTCTGTACTTTGAATTAAGGTTCCAGTTTCAATAAAACCTGTACTATTTACACCTATGTTTTAGAGGCTTGCAATTTAGAACTAATACACTTTATTTTATTGGGTTACTCTTATTCTGACTATTTGGTGATGTAGTTCATCCACCTGGTATTTCCCTCTCCAAACATGATGACCATCAGAGTGAGCATTCTTAACTTATAGCCTATTATGCCACTTCTCCCCCATTAGGAATGTGACTGTCTCAGAGAAGAGGTAGGCCTATGTCTAAAGAAATCTCATTTGCAATAGAACTGTACCAGATATTTCCATACAACTGTGTTCAATAGCACCCTAGACAATTCAGTAATGGCATATCTTTTAGGGATTTCTGTTTTTCTGATAAATGAGAGAGAATGATTGAGTCCTATGTTCCTATCACCAAAAAGTACAATTTCCTTCTAAAGTAAAGCTGAGTTTACAGGACTATAATTCAGTATTTTTTTAGTAAATAATTGTCTGACTATTTGGTGATGTAGGACAGCCACCTGGTTCATACCTCAGCAAATCTGAAGAGGAAAAGAGTGATCATTCTCAAGTTATGGGCTTTTCTGTCACCTTCCCATATTCGGCCTGGTCTAATTTGGCTCTTTTTCAGGGATTGGGGTAGTTCTAAAGAACAACCAAAAAAAACGTTTTTCCCCCAAAATAAATTTGACAAAAATCAATTTCATTAATGGGAGACCCTAAAGATAAGAAAAATCATTGTTGTGTTTTGTTCTACCTCGGGTAGGGGTATCTCGAAATCTGAGGGCCCTTCCTGCTCGACGATAAAGAGAGAACAATCCAATATTAAATGAAACTACATTTTGTGGGTATCCTTTTGTTGAACGGTCTGTTTAAAATGAATCGAAGCATCAGACTCAAAAAGCTTTTGAATATCAGAATATTTCGATCAAGGTCAAAATATAATAATATTTGTAAATCTGACTCTGAAAGAGTCGTGCCTCACCAGCCATGAACCTCACCGCACGTCACTGCTAAAAGTGTATCATGGAGTCAGGCTGCGTGCAGTTTGCCCTGAGCAGTTTGTGTGAGCAGCCACCAGAGGGCAGCATGGTGCAGGTTTGAACCAGCAGCTGACAGGAGGCTGATGGGATGTTAAACCCAGCAAAGATAACAGCATGCAGCTCGCTCTGTAGTATGAAACAGATTGATGCACATAAACACAAAGAAATACAACATACAGTACAGGGTGATGTGTTGATGGAAATATACACAAAGGATGCACTCTGTTTAGTAGAGTGAAGGGATGTCTTGATTCATGTTGAGGTCACTTTGAAGTAGTGTAGTAGTCTTGGGCCCATTTCTAGAAGTGGTTCATTGTTCATGTTTATGTGTAAATGTATGTATAGGCGTTGTGTGTCTGTTTGTAGTTATTTGATGTAAAGGAGCCCCGATGCATCGGCCAGACATCGCCATCAGCTGATGTTTGACATCATTTCTGCCATCCGCAGATCAGCAATAAAAGATGACATTAGGCGATGGCAGTAGCTGATCTTAATATGTTGTGATGGGCCATGTGAATTGCCCACATTGCCAACGTTCAGATCATGGCTGGGCAATATACTGATAATACTTAAAGATAAAAGGTTCAAAGATTAAATGGTTTTATGGTCATATGCACAACAGTTGTAGTGTAGTTTTAGCCAGAGCTTGAAGTGGGGATAAAAGTGCCACGCCCTTATTCACATATTAGCATGTTTATCAGTAAACAATTATTACAGTGAATAACAAGCACAGTCCTTCTCAGTCTGCTCCAGGTTGAATTACACTGCCCTTCATTTGAAATACCAAACATATATCTATAGGTGGAGATGAAGCCCTTCAGAACTTAGATCAAAGAGTGCAGCGTGTACAACAGATAAGATCTAATAGACTATAGAGTATCTTACTCAAGGTCAAGTACAAGTTAGCGTACATAAATACATTTTACCCAAGAAAAATGACTTGCAAATAAATTGACAGAGAAAATAAGAAAAATATATAAAACACTTCACCCTTGGATAGACGTAAAGGAAATAATGAAAAAGAAGTGCAATAATGCTGTGAAAGTGACACAATTGTTCACATCAATTATGCCAATCATCCCCTCTCTATAAATTAAAAGCTTTATTCATTATTTTATAAGATGAGTGATTCATGAATGGCAGTTTATTTAAATTAAATATGTCTTATCATAAAAAGTAACGTGTAATAATGGATTATGATGGACGACGAGAGTGTAGTAATGTGTACAGCAGCTCAAGTAGCTTTTAACAAGTTCTCTTTGAATTTGGGCTTGATTAGAGTTAGTGTCAAGTTGTGGAGTTGTTGTGTCTCTTTGTTGAGTAAACAGGTCTAATCAAAAGGTGAGCATGGTCGGACATGATATTACCAAATCATTGAAGTGAACTAACGAGCTGTTGTTGATTCATTTCAGTTCGTTCGGAGCGATGGCCTCTGAAAGGCAGCGGGACGATGGAGGTGGCGGCGCTCGGACGGCCTTTCGGCCTCGGGATGTTGTACGACTGCCGCAACGACTCTCTGGTCCCTGGTGAGGAAAAAACATCACCTTTTTAAATACAGAACAACAACATTTTTGCCCCCTCAAGGAAACACACTGATACAAAGTTATGAATCAGTTATTCCAGATGTCTGGTTGATAGCATGGATTTGACTTTTGTGATGTTGCAGAGTTGGAGGAAGCAGGTTTGGACTAGCTTGTTTACGTGAGGCTCAAGTTCAGATTCTGGTCAAAGATCCCAGGGTTCCTGAGTAGGGTTTGACGTTGGGGGCCAGGGTTCCTGAGTAGGGTTTGACGTTGGGGGCCAGGGTTCCTGAGTAGGGTTTGACGTTGGGGGCCAGGGTTCCTGAGTAGGGTTTGACGTTGGGGGCCGGGTTCCTGAGTAGGGTTTGACGTTGGGGGCCAGGGTTCCTGAGTAGGGTTTGACGTTGGGGGCCGGGTTCCTGAGTAGGGTTTGACATTGGGGGCCGGGGTTCCTGAGTAGGGTTTGACGTTGGGGGCCGGGTTCCTGAGTAGGGTTTGACGTTGGGGGCCGGGGTTCCTGAGTAGGGTTTGACGTTGGGGGCCGGGGTTCCTGAGTAGGGTTTGACGTTGGGGGCCGGGGTTCCTGAGTAGGGTTTGACGTTGGGGGCCGGGGTTCCTGAGTAGGGTTTGACGTTGGGGGCCGGGGTTCCTGAGTAGGGTTTGACGTTGGGGGCCAGGGTTCCTGAGTAGGGTTTGACGTTGGGGGCCAGGGTTCCTGAGTAGGGTTTGACGTTGGGGGCCAGGGTTCCTGAGTAGGGTTTGACGTTGGGGGCCAGGGTTCCTGAGTAGGGTTTGACGTTGGGGGCCAGGGTTCCTGAGTAGGGTTTGACGTTGGGGGCCAGGGTTCTGATGCAGGATTTATGTCAGAGACAAAGTTACCAGGAACACTAAGAAAGACCTCTGTTTGTCTGAATTTAGATCAAGAAGGTTAAGTGACATCCATACAGGCAGTCATGGAGAGTACTAATATTACCAATCACATTTAGTCTAACTGAAGAGTAAATCTGCGTGTCGTCAGCGTAACAGTGGTGAGAGTCAGGGAACTATACAGGAAGCACAACTGAGGGAATCCTCATCTTTGTTTCAGTATAGATAAGAGACGGAGGCCCGACAGAAAGTAATAAGTTGGCATTTGAGAAAGGATTCTTTAAAAACATAGAGCAAGACAAGCAACAACTTGGACCCAAATCTCTTCAAAGACCAGCTATCTAGTATACTCCAGACGTTGATGAGAAGTGACCATCTTAGCTTTTGACCACCTGTAGAAGCCCAGATCCAACTCTTTCCTGCTGCACAGAAAGGCATTTTACTTATATTTTGTTAAATGAATGTCCCTTAAAGTTGGTGTGTATTAAGGAGCTCGGTTCTTTCTTCTTCTTTTGCAGGACTGAATTTGTGGGACCGTGAGAACCTTAAAAAACATACTGAAGAAAGACCACAGAACTATAATGATTGTGATTTAGTTGCTTCTGAATCAATTGAGGATAAATCTTCAGCACTAAATGTTGAAGCATCACTGAAGGCAAGTTTCTTGAGTGGACTGGTAAAGGTTGGTGGATCAGCCAAATACCTGAACGATAGTAAGACTTCCAAAAATCAGGCCAGAGTAACACTGAATACCAAACTACCACAAAGTTCCATGAACTGTCCATGAATCATCTTGGGAGAGACAATGTTAAGCATCCATATGTCTTTGATCAAGGAATAGCAACACATGTAGTCACAGGTATCCTTTATGGGCACAAGCCTTCTTTGTCTTTGACCGTGAGGTGTCTGTCAACGAGAACATCGAGACATTCAGGGAAACTTGAAGGTGATGATCAAGAAAATTCCCTGCCTTTCAATAGAGGGTGAAGGCTCGCTGAAAATGGAAGACAAAGCAAATGTTGAGAAACTGTCCTGCAGATTCTTGGAGACTTTTTGATTCAGAAACCTCCTACATCCTTTCAGGAGGCAGTAGAGGTGTACCAAAGCCTGCCAAAGCTGCTGGGAGCCAACGGGGAAAACGCAGTACCAGTGAAGGTCTGGCTGTTGCCTCTGACATGTTTAGATTCTACTGCCGCTAAACTTGTCCGTCAGATAAGTATAGGATTAGTTCAAAAATCTCAGAGTGTCCTGGAGGACTTCAGTGACCTGGAAATGAGGTGCAATGATGCACTGAGAACCCAAACTGCACAGCAGTTCCACAGATTGGAGAAAAACTCAAAACCTTTAAACAGATGTGCTCTGAGTTCAAACGGGAATTCCAACAAACTCTGGCAAAGAAACTGCCATCAATTCGAGGAGGAGGAGAAGAAGAAGCTGTGCTCGCAGAGGATGAGGAAGACATGTTCTTCTCCTTTCAACAGCAAGGACCTGAACGAGTGGATGGACTGTAAGGAGAGAGAAATCTCCATTTTAAAGTCGTACACCAACATGATGAAAAACACCCAGATCGTTCCACGCAAAATGATCTTCTTGAAGAAATTCTCAAAGCAGAGCAGCTGTGTGTTTTGTCTTCACCTCGCTGGGAAGTGATGAACCGTACCTCTCAACTTTATCAAACTACCTTCAACAAACACCAGACGATGCTCAAGATCCACACCCTCCAGATCAATGGTACAACTCAAGAGAAGAATGGAAAGCAATGCGGCAGAAAGCAAAGCTCTTCAGTGATTTTGCAGAGGCCAACAAGGAGAACAAGAACATCACATTTCTGACAGTGGGTTTAACAAACGAGACACAGAAAGGTGCCAGCATCTACCTTTATACAGACGGCTTTTCTGTCAGTGAGAACTTTGAGCCGCCTTCAAAGCCTGCAACAGTAACAGGAAGTGATATAAACCACAACAGTGTGACGCTGAAGATTTCTCCACCCAGATTTGGAGCTGAGGACATCACCTCCTACTCTGTTGAGTACTGTGTCAGTGGAGAGGACGACTGGAAACAAGAGACAGCATCCAAAGCTGAAGAAGTCCAGTGAGCGGCCTGAGTCCTAACACAGAGTACATGTTCAGATGCAGGGCAGAGACACCAGTAGGTGCCGGGCCAGCCAATGAAGTCAGTGGATCCATTAAAACCTTACCCTGCAGCCCTCCTGGAAAACTCCACGTTGAATCTAACTCACGTGAGATATCAGTCAGCTGGGAGAAACCTGCTGAGCTCGGACAAGATGTCCACGTTTTGAGCTACATCGTAGAGTACGCCAAACCAGACCAACAGGTGAAAGAGGAAGATCTCCACTGGGAGCAAATGATGGCGGGAGCTGAGAAGGCGATCATTTCAGGACTTCAGCCAGAGACAGAATACGCTGTCAGGGTCAGGTGTGATTGTGGTGCAGCTGGAAGAAGCAAAGAAAGCATCGCTGTTAATGTCGGCACAACTAAACGTGACCGTCTCAAAGAATCCCTCAAAAGTAAAAGCAAGAGGATCAATTCTGAATCTCCCTCAGTTTACAAACTGCCTCTGACAGAAGAAGACATGGAAGTTGATGGATGCCGGAGGTACAACTTTGGCAAAGAAACGTGACGCAAAATCGCACAATTATGCTTCTCGGAGCAACAGGATCTGGAAAGTCCACTCTGATCAATGGACTCATCAACTACATAGTTGGTGTAGAGTGGGAGGACGATTTCAGATTCAAGTTAGTTGATGAGGATCAGTCGAGATCTCAAGCTGAGAGCCAGACCTCTGAAGTCACTGTGTACAAAATCAACCACCAAGAGGGCTTTAAAATCCCTTTCTCTCTGACCATTGTTGATACTCCAGGATTTGGAGATACAAGAGGCATACATAGAGACAAGGAGATCACAGAACAGATTCGTAATCTCTTCTCCTCCAAGCGTGGCGTCAGTGAAATTGACGCAGTGTGTTTTGTAGCTCAGGCTTCTTTAGCTCGGCTCACACATCACAGAAGTATGTGTTTGATTCTGTGCTCTCAATCTTTGGCAACGATGTGACAGAAAACCTCCAGGTTCTGGTGACATTCGCAGACGGCCAACGCCCACCAGTTCTAGAGGCGATCAATGCTTCAGGCGTCCCATGTCCTAAAACAGAAGACGGGCTGCCAGTTCACTTCAAATTCAATAATTCTGCCTTGTTTGCACAGAACCAATCATCTGCTGCTGCTGACTCGAGTGGAGTGGAGGAAAAGGGAAGCTTTGATCAGATGTTTTGGCAAATGGGGGCACAAAGCATGAAGACGTTCTTTGTCGCTTCTGATAAGCTAACAACCAAAAGCTTGACATTAACAAAGGAAGTCCTCAGAGAAAGAAAGCAGCTCCAGATCTCAATTGAAAATGTGCAAAAGCAGGTTAAAGTAGGGTTAGCCAAGCTTGAGACGATAAAAGAGACAACTGAAAAGGTTAAACTGCATGAAGCAGAGTGCAGCAGAAATGAGAAATTTGAGATTGAAGTAGTCGTCACAAGGCCTGTTCAAGTAGATATATCTGGCACTGGAAAGTTCATCACCAACTGTCAGGTGTGTCATGTCACCTGTCACCAATCATGTGCATATGCCAACGATACAGATAAAATAAAGTGTTCTGCAATGGGATCAGATGGAAACTGTACTCAGTGTAAAGGCAAATGTCCTTGGAGTGAACATTTTAACATGAAGTACAGATGGGAGTATAAGGAGGTTAAAGAAAAGCAAACAGTGAAGGAGCTGAAAGAAAAGTACCTGAAAGCCTCAAAGGCTAAGGGAACTGTTCAGCAATTGATCGACATAATGAAGTCTGAATATAAGCGTCTTCAGACTGGAGTGAGGGAGTTGATGAAGAGGTCTGCTGAGTGTCTGAACAGACTAGGAGAGATCGCACTGAGGCCAAATCCTCTCTCCATTCCAGAGTACATTGACCTGCTTATTGAGGGAGAGAAATCTGAGGGCAATTTAGGCTGGAAGCAACGAGTTGAGTACCTGATGGAGATGAGAGGACAAGCAGAGCTCATGGGTAAAGCAAGGAGAGGAGAAAACCTGCTTCAAAGTGAAGAATCTTTAACTGAGGGCAACATCAAGACCAGCTCCAACTGAGACCAAGAGAAGAGCTGAACATGATATCAGAGAAAGACGTGTAAATACGAAATTAAACAAGACCGGATAGTGAGTGATACTGATCAAGAGTCCTTGATGGCCAACACAACCAAGTGATGATGACACAAATGTTCCTGGGACATTTATTTTTATTTTCTGTTCTTACAAAGTATCGTTTAACTGTTTTTTAATCATGAAAGATTACATTTTTTAAAGCAAGATGGTTCGTCTTGAAGAAATGCTGAAGGAGACAGCCGAGAGAAGCTCCTCCAGAGTCCATAGTGATCACAAATCCTTTGGATCAAAACCAAACCAAGACCCAACAGATGCCAGCAAGACCAAGAGGAGATCTATCAACAAACTGGAAGACGTCTGTGTTTTTATATCTGAGATGATCTCACCAACCCTGGGACCCATCTACTTCCTGTTTGGCATGTGTGTTGCTATGGACCAGGGGGAGTTGCTGCCCCGTGTGAGGCTGTTTGGATCAGCGCTTCTGTAGGAATATGAGAAAACCCGGTCCACCCAGCGCTGTGGTGGAATGCAGTTCAAAGTGAAATATTGGACTCTTTACTTCACGACTCTCCTCTTTACTCTTCTGCATCGGGTACCTTTACATTTATTACTATAGCTTCATTTTGATTATACTTTTACACTCTTTGACCTATGTGACATTTTGAATGCAGGACTTTTACTCGTAACAGTATCTATACAGTGTGGTATTATAACTTTAACCAAAGTAAAGTATCTGAATACTTCTTCCGTCACTGATACAAAACATGAAGTCCAAATAGAGCCGCACTTAGAGCTCTAGTGTTAACCAATGAATTATAATGCTTTATTGTTCTCCTGCACAAACCTCTTCCTGCAGGAGGAATCTGCATGTTCTGTTTGACACTAAGTCAAATGTACCATGTGGATGAAATGTGAAAGTGTGATTGTTTAGTTCAGAAATCATTAACGTCCTGACACCATTTCCACCAATGTAAAAGATTAAACCTGCAAGTTTATTAAAAGTGATGTTTATTTTCTATTATGATCATTTACAAATATCAGATTATTGCTAAATGTTTTTTTCTGCTCTTCATGTTATTTTCTTTGAGATTTGTAACTTCACGTGACTTTTGTTAATGATTGATTGTGTTGCTGAGTGTCCTGAAATGATACGGTGGCTCCTGCTGGATGATGAGACGTTTCTAAACGTTAAACAATAACTCAGACTAATGGAAAGTTTATTTTAATCAGAACAACAGATATGAGAATAAGGAGATTAAAGAAGATCTATCAACAGCTGAAAGGAAAAAGTATAACTCTTAAATATTGTATTTTTCACATAAAGTTTGAATGTATTTCCATTGTTACCGGTTTACTCTGTTGTTGTTTTAACCGGGTTATCAGCTTCCTGCTATTTTAACATTTTACTATTAGTTTAATATTCTTTGAGTTTTAAAAACATTATACCTGATACTGATGTGTATTGATTATCATTTACTGACACATGGAGAAATCATTCATTAACAATAAATAAAAGTCATTTTGTCTCAAATGTTTCTGGCCTTCTTTATCTCCTCGTTTCAAAGTCTCTCAAACATTTACCCAAATACTGAAGTTCAGTTTAGAGGTACTTTCACTTTACTTGAGTGTTTCCATGTTCTTTATATGTTACCTCTTCAAGTTAGATTTCAGAAAATCACTAAATCTCCATGTGATCACTAAAGAAGAACATGATTAGACTGATTGCAGAGTCATTCAAATGAGCAGAACATAATGTTAATCTCCAATAGTGTGTCTGACCCTGCAGTGTAAACGTTCCCTCACTTTAGATCTGAGAATGTATTGAAGGGTAGCCCCTTGAGATGGAGCCTCTCATTTAGAGGGGTCCTAAAACATAAACACACAAATTATAATAAATACATCTGGTTTAAAGGAATAATATGTATTAAAGGTCACCTATCATGCTATTTTTAGGCAATAGCATAGGTCTCAGATATATAAAAAACATGTCTATGAAGTGTTTTGCTCAAAATACCAAACAGACCACCCATTCTAGCCACGCCTCATATCCCTCTATTTCACTTCCTGTTCCAAAAGTGCTGATTCTGGGTATAAACAGGTCTCTCTTGAGAATGAGACCCTGTGTCTCAATGAGATTTTCACCTGTATAAATAAAGGCAAAAAAAATAAAAAATAAGAGGGGGCGGAGCTTATGCCGGCTCACGCGGGACCTGGCAGATTCTGTCTAAAATGCTGCGGTGATGAAACGCAAAGATTATTAGATCAAGGATTCTTTCTGAAACAGTATGGAGCTCAAAGGCTTTCTCTCTCGCCGGTTATACCACAAGGTGAGTTCCTTTTGATTTCCTGCTTCTTCACACACATGCTCTCCAGTACAGGTTAGCTCTGAGTGTTAGCGATGCTAATGTAAACACCAACCATATTACGTCCAAAACAGTCGGGCATTGTTTCTGATAGCAACTTTCTGATAGGGCCGTGGGTCCACATTTCAGATATTACGTCATATCGGACGCCAATCTGGATCAGCTCCGTTGTTCCCCCGTTTTTAGAGATTTGGGTACGGAGGAAAAGAGAGAGGGTTTTATTTCCTGACGCTGCGTGAGTTCCCCGACACACCGGGGACACACCGGGACACACCGGGGACACATGGTGATGTATAAAAGACATCAAAAAGTGCATTTTGCATGATAGGTCCCCTTTAAACTATCTTTAATATTATAATGTTGCATGGTAGAAAGCTGCAAACAACTAGAATATATTATTATACTTTTGGTTATTATTATTTAATAACTTCCTGTTGGAGGGTTTAATAACTTCCTGTTGGAGGGTTTAATAACTTCCTGTTGGAGGGTTTAATAACTTCCTGTTGGAGGGTTTGATAACTTCCTGTTGGAGGTTTGATTACTTCCTGTTGGAGGGTTTAATAACTTCCTGTTGGAGGGTTTAATAACTTCCTGTTGGAGGGTTTAATAGAGTGGTGCAGGAGGACGTATTTACCCGGAAGTAAGCTGCGCATGGGTTCCCTCGACAAAAAAGCAACGGGATTTCTCCAGAGGATTTTGGAAAATAGCTCAAAATAAGGTCTGTGGAAAACGAACCTGTTTGACTGCAACCAGTCATAGGAGTTCAAATGCAAAGCCTGAACGACGACAAGAGCGAGAGACTTCCATGTTATAGGATCATTAATACCAGAGCAGTGTGTACATACTGTAGGCCCTGTACACATGCAGAGTGATGTTTCATTTTTAGCAGCAAAGTAACATTACTCAAAGTATATGTCGGACCCAACTCGTGTCCAGTATGTTTTGCATCTCCTCAACAATGGTCTGTATAGTTGAGAAGAAAAAAACTGTCTCTACAGTTTCAGGTAGATTAACACACATACGTAAGAAAAGTTTACTATGAGGCACAAAACCCCTCTTTGTGTTAAGCGAGCTGCCACAGAAAGTACAGCTTAACATGCTAACCTTTGGTAGAGTGAGCTAACGTTAGCTAACTTCATGTTCAACACAAAACCTCTAACGTTCATTACATTGACGATTTTAAACAAAACTGAACTCTCTCAACTTGTAGTCAGAGCTGAGTACGACACCTGACATTTCCCTGTGTTTTGTTTTTTATATTCCTGTTGTAAATTATTGTCTTTATTTGTTATTGTAGTAAAGTGTTTTTATTACATGTAGCCTACAGCACTTTGGCTCGACCAAAATCGTTTTTTTAAATGTGCTCTATAAATAAAACTTGATTTGTTTTGTAAATAACGTTAGTTAAGATAACGTTAGTTAAGTTAACTTACCCTTAAATAACTACATCACGTTTTTCAGGGGCAACAAACTGCAGAAAACGTTAGCTGCCAACTGTTGTTAGCTGACAGCTAGCTCGTGTTAAGGGAAGTAACAATAGCCTCTTAGCAACCTTAAGGTTAAGTTAACATTAACGTAACGTTGTAAGAAAACAAAACGAAGCTAGCTAGTGGAGCCTCGCAGCGGCGACATCCGCGCCGCGCCACACTAATTGCGCCGCATAAGCGCATAGGTGCGCCGCATTTGCGGCTCAGTTGAGGCTCCCTCCGCATGATGAGGCCCCCTCCGCAAGGTGAGGCCCCACGCAGTCTGCGTGATCGGCCTGGGAGGGACGGCCCTGCCTCCAGAAGGACTTTTAGCGTGTTTTCCAGTAGAGAGAGCTGTCAGAGCGGTTCCTCTCAGAAGAGCAGCTGCTGGGCACTCCCAACCGTTTGCGCCAGTCAAAACCATGTTTTATACTGATTTGTTTCAACTACTGCTGTCTCGCCGTTCCTGTGTCCCGCCCTCTCTGTTTGTCACTCTATGTCTGTCTCTCTCTCTCTCTCTCTCTCTCTCTCTCTCTCTCTCTCTCTCTCTCTCTCTCTCTCACCAGCATGTTTTTTCAGCAGGGAACGTTTTAAAATGAGCATCTCTTGGATTCAAAATAACAAAAATAAAACTCCAAAAATCTTTAATGGCGTTTCTTTTTTGTAAACTTTTTTGTTCTTTAAAAATCTGATGTTTATTAGCTGCTTTGGTTTTGCAACAGTCCCTGTAAATATGCACACATTTAACGTGTTTTAGACTAAACACGGGTATCCTAAGTCCAAAAAAAAAGAAAAGGGAACATGAAGTTGTTAACATCTGTATGACGATATTAAATGTCTAACTTGTTGTGCAGTTTATCAGTGAATGTTCCATGGAGCTTATTTGTGCCGGAGGACCGAGGAGCGATAAACGAGGAACCACAAGACCATCCTCCGGTGAAATCCTCAGCCACTCGCCCCGCCCCCTTACTGTGTATCGCTCACTGATTGGACGATGCAGCGCATGCACTGATCTGATGCTTCTTAACATGAGAGCAGTTTCCTGTTGAAGTCACAGGAGTCACTCTTCAGTTTATACTGTGTTTTGTTTCAATTAATGTATCATTTAGTTAAAAATATGTGATATATCTGAACAACAAAGTGGACAAAAATCATTTTATTAATATATTGGAAACATTTTTCATGATCTCCAATCGATTTTTATTATGAACACAATAAAATAAAAAGAAAGAGGGATGTTTGTGTGTGAATAAAGGGGACAGAGCTGCTGTCAGACGGTCAGCTGTGCGGCGTCATCACAAACAGACGTCGCTTCACGTGACGCTCCGAGGAAAGGACGTCCCATTGCTCTTAAAACTCATTTCCCTGCTTCTCGTTGTTTCCTTGCGTCTCTCCATGCTTCCCTGGTGGGAGGGACTAAGACGCAAGGAAAAGACGCAAGTGAGGGACGCAGGGATGGAAGTTAAGAGAAGTGAGACGCAGCTCGGGACAGTGGCGGTTCTAGACCAATTTGACTGGGGGGGCCAGGCTGGGGCCAGTTATTTTCTGAGGGGGGCACAATAAATGCAAGACGAAAAAGACAAAGACAGTATGAAGTAATTGTGCATAAGAAAACAATGCAATACAGTTATTTGTTTCAGTACACATATTTATTTCAGATACTTATAGTTACAGTCTTTAGTTTCAGTAACTATAATTCCGTCATCCAAGAAATCGTTTAATCATAAACTTTTCATTTTCAGGGGGGCCAGAGGGGGGTCCAAAGTGAGTGTTACTGGCCTCCCCTGGCCCCCTGTAGAACCGCCCCTGGCTCAGGATAAACCTATTGACTTCACGACGAGGCAACAGGAAGTGTTGAATGCTGACTCCCTTCCAGCAGCTCTCTCTTGCCATGTAAGTAATTAAGGAAGACTAACACACCTTGTTCTGACACACGAACAAAGGATCATTAACTTAAACTGTGATCTTGAAGTTTGTAGTTTTTCCTTCGTATTTTTATTTTTATATTTCTCTCATCTCATCTCTTTAACGTCACGCCTCTCTGAAGGAGAATCAACAATCTCAGGTTTTTCTCAACAAACAGCAGCATCTCTGGTGAGTTTCCTACAAATCTCAAACACATGGAACACTTCTGTTAGAACCACAATCTGATTTAAAGAAATCTCAAGGTGCTATATAAATAAAGTTTATTATTATTTGTATTATTGTTATTATTAAGTATTGCCATTTGTGGTTTCATGGAGATTAAAAGAGCATATGTGCAATATCTCTTAAGTGAAAACCAAATATCACAATATGTTGACCAAATCCCTGGATAAGGAGATGGTTGATTATTGGTGCTTTCACAAGATATTCACACAATAAGATTTTTGATGAATAATCTAATGTTAATATAATAGCTAAGTGAGTAAATCATATTATAAAACAGTCTGATAAGATTAGATCACTTTTCTGAAATGCACCCAGGGTAAGACAATTATGGGATGTAACAATATCAGAAACCTAAGACAGAACCTAATCTCTTATCACAATACTGATATTATTACATTATAGAATATTTGATTGTCCTGTACAGTATTTAATTGTCCATTTCTCCATTGTGCTCTCACTCGTTTTGACATGTATATAGTTGACTTATTCCTGCATTTACGTACACATGTTTCTTTTTATGTTTTAAGTATATATAAAATTGCAGAGGAGCCTGGGTCTTAGATTTATTTGCTAAAACTACAAAACCTATCATGGACCTTTAGTCTTTGAGTTATGTCAGTCTATGGCCCAGCCCTAATCTGATTGTAGAAATGACTCAGCAGTTCCTTGGAAACGCCCTGTGAGAAGGTCCATGCAGCGTTTACAACTCCCGCTGCCTCAATGAAGCCACAAACATTGTAAAGGACAGTTCCCACCCCGGTGTTCTAAAGTTCAGACCTGTGATGAGGACCCAGCTCTGAAGAATAACACAAGTGTTATAACCTAAAGCAAACAAATGTCCCAAACTACAGGAAGTACTTGAGGAGTAGTGGAAACAAGACTCAGCAGTTTGACATCACTACAGTGATCAGGAGGAGGCAGACACAAGGATGGTGCTCCATGCCATACATCTCGCAGAGTCATATTCCCACATCATTGTGAGGTCTGATGACACAGGTGTGGAAGTACTGCTCATATATTATGCAAGCAAATACATGTTTGGTTCATCTCTAATGTACTTGCATGCAGGCCATGGAATGAGAGAGAGATATGTTCCCATCAACACCATATGTGAGAAAATTGAAAAAGACATGTCTACCTGTCTACCAGCATGTCATGCACTCACTGGCTGTGGCACAACAAGTAGTTTGTACAGAATAGGAAAGACAACAGCATTCACCAAACACATTACATGTCACTTGTTAGACGCTTTTATCCAAAGCGACTTCCATACTCAATACTGTGGACAATCCCCACAGGAGCAATTTGGGGTGAAGTGTCTCAGGGACACAACGACATATGCTGACTGCAGTGGGGTTTGAACCTGTGCTCCCTTGATCCCAACACCAACGCTCTATCCACTGCGCCACACGCCACCCATCTCAGCGAGCTCAAAGATCTGGCCCATGTTGGACTCTCTGCCAGCTTGGAAGAGTCTTTGCCAGTCGCAAGAGAATTTGCGCTTCTGCTATATGGAAAAAGGAAATGGACTGATGTGCACAAACTTGGATGAACTGAGGTTCATAATTGCATCAACAACAGATGCAGCCTCTGGATCTGCCGCCAACAGAGGATGCATTTCAACAACATGTAAAGAGCAATGTTTCAGACAGCGATATGGTGTCACAGCCCGAACCCAAACCCTTGTTATGGAGTCCTATTGGCAAGGGGTGGATTGTCAGAGATGGGGCCATTCAACCAGTGCTATTTACAAAACCCCCAGCACCTACAGAAGTGAGAGACATTACTCACTTGTATTGCAAAGATGCAAAGTGTGGAGAGAGTGGAAAGTGCCAGTGCCTCTCTGTTGGCCTTCCCTGTACGGAGTTCTGCACCTGCTGTGCAGAATGTCAAAATGTGTCCCCTAACGTTTCTGAGGAACCTGACATTTAACATTATATTCTAGTATCTATATACTTGACCTCTCACAGAATTATTTGATGATTGTATTCTGTACTTTGAATTAAGGTTCCAGTTTCAATAAAACCTGTACTATTTACACCTATGTTTTAGAGGCTTGCAATTTAGAACTAATACACTTTATTTATTGGGTTACTCTTATTCTGACTATTTGGTGATGTAGTTCAGCCACCTGGTATTTCCCTCTCCAAATATGATGACCATCAGAGTGAGCATTCTTAACTTATAGGCTATTATGCCACTTCTCCCCCATTAGGAATGTGACTGTCTCAGAGAAGAGGTAGGCCTATGTCTAAAGAAATCTCATTTGCAATAGAACTGTACCAGATATTTCCATACAACTGTGTTCAATAGCACCCTAGACAATTCAGTAATGGCATATTTTTTAGGGATTTCTGTTTTTCTGATAAATGAGAGAAAAGTGATTGAGTCCTATGTTCCTATCACCAAAAAGTACAATTTCCGTCTAAACTAAAGCTAGTTTACAGGACTATAATTCAGTATTTTTTAGTAAATAATTGTCTGACTATTTGGTGATGTAGGACAGCCACCTGGTTCATACCTCAGCAAATCTGAAGAGGAAAAGAGTGATCATTCTCAAGTTATGGGCTTTTTGTCACCTTTCCCATATTCGGCCTGGTCTAATTTGGCTCTTTTTCAGGGATTGGGGTAGTTCTAAAGAACAACCAAAAAAATTTTTTCCCCCAAAATAAAATTTGACAACAATCAATTTCATTAATGGGAGACCCTAAAGATAAGAAAAATCATTGTTGTGTTTTGTTCTACCTCGGGTAGGGGTATCTCGAAATCTGAGGGCCCTTCCTGCTCGACGATAAAGAGAGAACAATCCAATATTAAATGAAACTACATTTTGTGGGTATCCTTTTGTTGAACGGTCTGTTTAAAATGAATCGAAGCATCAGACTCAAAAAGCTTTTGATTATATCAGAATATTTCGATCAAGGTCAAAATATAATAATATTTGTAAATCTGACTCTGAAAGAGTCAGTGCCTCACCAGCCATGAACCTCACCGCACGTCACTGCTAAAAGTGTATCATGGAGTCAGGCTGCGTGCAGTTTGCCCTGAGCAGTTTGTGTGAGCAGCCACCAGAGGGCAGCATGGTGCAGGTTTGAACCAGCAGCTGACAGGAGGCTGATGGTGTTAAACCCAGCAAAGATAACAGCATGCAGCTCGCTCTGTAGTATGAAACAGATTGATGCACATAAACACAAAGAAATACAACATACAGTACAGGGTGATGTGTTGATGGAAATATACACAAAGGATGCACTCTGTTAGTAGAGTGAAGGGATGTCTTGATTCATGTTGAGGTCACTTTGAAGTAGTGTAGTAGTCTTGGGCCATTTCTAGAAGTGGTTTCATTGTTCATGTTTATGTGTAAATGTATGTATAGGCGTTGTGTGTCTGTTTGTAGTTATTTGATGTAAAGGAGCCCCGATGCATCGGCCAGACATCGCCATCAGCTGATGTTTGACATCATTTCTGCCATCCGCAGATCAGCAATAAAAGATGACATTAGCGATGGCAGTAGCTGATCTTAATATGTTGTGATGGGCCATGTGAATTGCCCACATTGCCAACGTTCAGATCATGGCTGGGCAATATACTGATAATACTTAAAGATAAAAGGTTCAAAGATTAAATGGTTTTATGGTCATATGCACAACAGTTGTAGTGTAGTTTTAGCCAGAGCTTGAAGTGGGGATAAAAGTGCCACGCCCTTATTCACATATTAGCATGTTTATCAGTAAACAATTATTACAGTGAATAACAAGCACAGTCCTTCTCAGTCTGCTCCAGGTTGAATTACACTGCCCTTCATTTGAAATACCAAACATATATCTATAGGTGGAGATGAAGCCCTTCAGAACTTAGATCAAAGAGTGCAGCGTGTACAACAGATAAGATCTAATAGACTATAGAGTATCTTACTCAAGGTCAAGTACAAGTTAGCGTACATAAATACATTTTACCCAAGAAAATGACTTGCAAATAAATTGACAGAGAAAATAAGAAAAATATATAAAACACTTCACCCTTGGATAGACGTAAAGGAAATAATGAAAAAGAAGTGCAATAATGCTGTGAAAGTGACACAATTGTTCACATCAATTATGCCAATCATCCCTCTCTATAAATTAAAAGCTTTATTCATTATTTTATAAGATGAGTGATTCATGAATGGCAGTTTATTTAAATTAAATATGTCTTATCATAAAAAGTAACGTGTAATAATGGATTATGATGGACGACGAGAGTGTAGTAATGTGTACAGCAGCTCAAGTAGCTTTGTAACAAGTTCTCTTTGAATTTGGGCTTGATTAGAGTTAGTGTCAAGTTGTGGAGTTGTTGTGTCTCTTTGTTGAGTAAACAGGTCTAATCAAAAGGTGAGCATGGTCGGACATGATATTACCAAATCATTGAAGTGAACTAACGAGCTGTTGTTGATTCATTTCAGTTCGTTCGGAGCGATGGCCTCTAAGGCAGCGGGACGATGGAGGTGGCGGCGCTCGGACGGCCTTTCGGCCTCGGGATGTTGTACGACTGCCGCAACGACTCTCTGGTCCCTGGTGAGGAAAAACATCACCTTTTTAAATACAGAACAACAACATTTTTGCCCCCTCAAGGAAACACACTGATACAAAGTTATGAATCAGTTATTCCAGATGTCTGGTTGATAGCATGGATTTGACTTTTGTGATGTTGCAGAGTTGGAGGAAGCAGGTTTGGACCAGCTTGTTTATGTGAGGCTCAAGTTCAGATCTGGTCAAAGATCCCAGGGTTCCTGAGTAGGGTTTGACGTTGGGGGCCAGGGTTCCTGAGTAGGGTTTGACGTTGGGGGCCAGGGTTCCTGAGTAGGGTTTGACGTTGGGGGCCAGGGTTCCTGAGTAGGGTTTGACGTTGGGGGCCGGGTTCCTGAGTAGGGTTTGACGTTGGGGGCCGGGGTTCCTGAGTAGGGTTTGACTTGGGGGCCAGGGTTCCTGAGTAGGGTTTGACATTGGGGGCCGGGGTTCCTGAGTAGGGTTTGACGTTGGGGGCCGGGGTTCCTGAGTAGGGTTTGACGTTGGGGGCCGGGGTTCCTGAGTAGGGTTTGACGTTGGGGGCCGGGGTTCCTGAGTAGGGTTTGACGTTGGGGGCCGGGGTTCCTGAGTAGGGTTTGACGTTGGGGGCCGGGGTTCCTGAGTAGGGTTTGACGTTGGGGGCCGGGGTTCCTGAGTAGGGTTTGACGTTGGGGGCCAGGGTTCCTGAGTAGGGTTTGACGTTGGGGGCCAGGGTTCCTGAGTAGGGTTTGACGTTGGGGGCCAGGGTTCCTGAGTAGGGTTTGACGTTGGGGGCCAGGGTTCCTGAGTAGGGTTTGACGTTGGGGGCCAGGGTTCCTGAGTAGGGTTTGACGTTGGGGGCCAGGGTTCTGATGCAGGATTTATGTCAGAGACAAAGTTACCAGGAACACTAAGAAAGACCTCTGTTTGTCTGAATTTAGATCAAGAAGGTTAAGTGACATCCATACAGGCAGTCATGGAGAGTACTAATATTACCAATCACATTTTGTCCAACTGAAGAGTAAATCTGCGTGTCGTCAGCGTAACAGTGGTGAGAGTCAGGGAACTATACAGGAAGCACAACTGAGGGAATCCTCATCTTTGTTTCAGTATAGATAAGAGACGGAGGCCCGACAGAAAGTAATAAGTTGGCATTTGAGAAAGGATTCTTTAAAAACATAGAGCAAGACAAGCAACAACTTGGACCCAAATCTCTTCAAAGACCAGCTATCTAGTATACTCCAGACGTTGATGAGAAGTGACCATCTTAGCTTTTGACCACCTGTAGAAGCCCAGATCCAACTCTTTCCTGCTGCACAGAAAGGCATTTTACTTATATTTTGTTAAATGAATGTCCCTTAAAGTTGGTGTGTATTAAGGAGCTCGGTTCTTCTTCTTCTTTTGCAGGACTGAATTTGTGGGACCGTGAGAACCTTAAAAAACATACTGAAGAAAGACCACAGAACTATAATGATTGTGATTTAGTTGCTTCTGAATCAATTGAGGATAAATCTTCAGCACTAAATGTTGAAGCATCACTGAAGGCAAGTTTCTTGAGTGGACTGGTAAAGGTGGATCAGCCAAATACCTGAACGATAGTAAGACTTCCAAAAATCAGGCCAGAGTAACACTGAATACCAAGCTACCACAAAGTTCCATGAACTGTCCATGAATCATCTTGGGAGAGACAATGTTAAGCATCCATATGTCTTTGATCAAGGAATAGCAACACATGTAGTCACAGGTATCCTTTATGGGCACAAGCCTTCTTTGTCTTTGACCGTGAGGTGTCTGTCAACGAGAACCATCGAGACATTCAGGGAAACTTGAAGGTGATGATCAAGAAAATTCCCTGCCTTTCAATAGAGGTGAAGGCTCGCTGAAAATGGAAGACAAAGCAAATGTGAGAAACTGTCCTGCAGATTCTTGGAGACTTTTTGATTCAGAAACCTCCTACATCCTTTCAGGAGGCAGTAGAGGTGTACCAAAGTCTGCCAAAGCTGCTGGGAGCCAACGGGGAAAACGCAGTACCAGTGAAGGTCTGGCTGTTGCCTCTGACATGTTTAGATTCTACTGCCGCTAAACTTGTCCGTCAGATAAGTATAGGATTAGTTCAAAAATCTCAGAGTGTCCTGGAGGACTTCAGTGACCTGGAAATGAGGTTCAACGATGCACTGAGAACCCAAACTGCACAGCAGTTCCACAGATTGGAGAAAAACTCAAAACCTTTAAACAGATGTGCTCTGAGTTCAAACGGAATTCCAACAAACTCTGGCAAAGAAACTGCCATCAATCGAGGAGGAGGAGAAGAAGAAGCTGTGCTCGCAGAGATCTGAGGAAGACATGTTCTTCTCCTTTCAACAGCAAGGACCTGAACGAGTGGATGGACTGTAAGGAGAGAGAAATCTCCATTTTAAAGTCGTACACCAACATGATGAAAAACACCCAGATCGTTCCATGTGAAAATGATCTTCATGAAGAAATTCTCAAAGCAGAGCAGCTGTGTGTTTTGTCTTCACCTCGCTGGGAAGTGATGAACCGTACCTCTCAACTTTATCAAACTACCTTCAACAAACACCAGACGATGCTCAAGATCCACACCCTCCAGATCAATGGTACAACTCAAGAGAAGAATGGAAAGCAATGCGGCAGAAAGCAAAGCTCTTCAGTGATTTTGCAGAGGCCAACAAGGAGAACAAGAACATCACATTTCTGACAGTGGGTTTAACAAACGAGACACAGAAAGGTGCCAGCATCTACCTTTATACAGACGGCTTTTCTGTCAGTGAGAACTTTGAGCCGCCTTCAAAGCCTGCAACAGTAACAGGAAGTGATATAAACCACAACAGTGTGACGCTGAAGATTTCTCCACCCAGATTTGGAGCTGAGGACATCACCTCCTACTCTGTTGAGTACTGTGTCAGTGGAGAGGACGACTGGAAACAAGAGACAGCATCCAAAGCTGAAGAAGTCCAGTGAGCGGCCTGAGTCCTAACACAGAGTACATGTTCAGATGCAGGGCAGAGACACCAGTAGGTGCGGGCCAGCCAATGAAGTCAGTGGATCCATTAAAACCTTACCCTGCAGCCCTCCTGGAAAACTCCACGTTGAATCTATCTCACGTGAGATATCAGTCAGCTGGGAGAAACCTGCTGAGCTCGGACAAGATGTCCACGTTTTGAGCTACATCGTAGAGTACGCCAAACCAGACCAACAGGTGAAAGAGGAGATCTCCACTGGGAGCAAATGATGGCGGGAGCTGAGAAGGCGATCATTTCAGGACTTCAGCCAGAGACAGAATACGCTGTCAGGGTCAGGTGTGATTGTGGTGCAGCTGGAAGAAGCAAAGAAAGCATCGCTGTTAATGTCGGCACAACTAAACGTGACCGTCTCAAAGAATCCCTCAAAAGTAAAAGCAAGAGGATCAATTCTGAATCTCCCTCAGTTTACAAACTGCCTCTGACAGAAGAAGACATGGAAGTTGATGGATGCCGGAGGTACAACTTTGGCAAAGAAAACGTGACGCAAAATCGCACAATTATGCTTCTCGGAGCAACAGGATCTGGAAAGTCCACTCTGATCAATGGACTCATCAACTACATAGTTGGTGTAGAGTGGGAGGACGATTTCAGATTCAAGTTAGTTGATGAGGATCAGTCGAGATCTCAAGCTGAGAGCCAGACCTCTGAAGTCACTGTGTACAAAATCAACCACCAAGAGGGCTTTAAAATCCCTTTCTCTCTGACCATTGTTGATACTCCAGGATTTGGAGATACAAGAGGCATACATAGAGACAAGGAGATCACAGAACAGATTCGTAATCTCTTCTCCTCCAGCGTGGCGTCAGTGAAATTGACGCAGTGTGTTTTGTAGCTCAGGCTTCTTTAGCTCGGCTCACACCATCACAGAAGTATGTGTTTGATTCTGTGCTCTCAATCTTTGGCAACGATGTGACAGAAAACCTCCAGGTTCTGGTGACATTCGCAGACGGCCAACGCCCACCAGTTCTAGAGGCGATCAATGCTTCAGGCGTCCCATGTCCTAAAACAGAAGACGGGCTGCCAGTTCACTTCAAATTCAATAATTCTGCCTTGTTTGCACAGAACCAATCATCTGCTGCTGCTGACTCGAGTGGAGTGGAGGAAAAGGGAAGCTTTGATCAGATGTTTTGGCAAATGGGGGCACAAAGCATGAAGACGTTCTTTGTCGCTTCTGATAAGCTAACAACCAAAAGCTTGACATTAACAAAGGAAGTCCTCAGAGAAAGAAAGCAGCTCCAGATCTCAATTGAAAATGTGCAAAAGCAGGTTAAAGTAGGGTTAGCCAAGCTTGAGACGATAAAAGAGACAACTGAAAAGGTTAAACTGCATGAAGCAGAGTGCAGCAGAAATGAGAAATTTGAGATTGAAGTAGTCGTCACAAGGCCTGTTCAAGTAGATATATCTGGCACTGGAAAGTTCATCACCAACTGTCAGGTGTGTCATGTCACCTGTCACCAATCATGTGCATATGCCAACGATACAGATAAAATAAAGTGTTCTGCAATGGGATCAGATGGAAACTGTACTCAGTGTAAAGGCAAATGTCCTTGGAGTGAACATTTTAACATGAAGTACAGATGGGAGTATAAGGAGGTTAAAGAAAAGCAAACAGTGAAGGAGCTGAAAGAAAAGTACCTGAAGCCTCAAAGGCTAAGGGAACTGTTCAGCAATTGATCGACATAATGAAGTCTGAATATAAGCGTCTTCAGACTGGAGTGAGGGAGTTGATGAAGAGGTCTGCTGAGTGTCTGAACAGACTAGGAGAGATCGCACTGAGGCCAAATCCTCTCTCCATTCCAGAGTACATTGACCTGCTTATTGAGGGAGAGAAATCTGAGGGCAATTTAGGCTGGAAGCAACGAGTTGAGTACCTGATGGAGATGAGAGGACAAGCAGAGCTCATGGGTAAAGCAAGGAGAGGAGAAAACCTGCTTCAAAGTGAAGAATCTTTAACTGAGGGCAACATCAAGACCAGCTCCAACTGAGACCAAGAGAAGAGCTGAACATGATATCAGAGAAGAGACGTGTAAATACGAAATTAAACAAGACCGGATAGTGAGTGATACTGATCAAGAGTCCTTGATGGCCAACACAACCAAGTGATGATGACACAATGTTCCTGGGACATTTATTTTTATTTTCTGTTCTTACAAAGTATCGTTTAACTGTTTTTTAATCATGAAGATTACATTTTTTAAAGCAAGATGGTTCGTCTTGAAGAAATGCTGAAGGAGACAGCCGAGAGAAGCTCCTCCAGAGTCCATAGTGATCACAAATCCTTTGGATCAAAACCAAACCAAGACCCAACAGATGCCAGCAAGACCAAGAGGAGATCTATCAACAAACTGGAAGACGTCTGTGTTTTTATATCTGAGATGATCTCACCAACCCTGGGACCCATCTACTTCCTGTTTGGCATGTGTGTTGCTATGGACCAGGGGGAGTTGCTGCCCCGTGTGAGGCTGTTTGGATCAGCGCTTCTGTAGGAATATGAGAAAACCCGGTCCACCCAGCGCTGTGGTGGAATGCAGTTCAAAGTGAAATATTGGACTCTTTACTTCACGACTCTCCTCTTTACTCTTCTGCATCGGGTACCTTTACATTTATTACTATAGCTTCATTTTGATTATACTTTTACACTCTTTGACCTATGTGACATTTTGAATGCAGGACTTTTACTCGTAACAGTATCTATACAGTGTGGTATTATAACTTTAACCAAAGTAAAGTATCTGAATACTTCTTCCGTCACTGATACAAAACATGAAGTCCAAATAGAGCCGCACTTAGAGCTCTAGTGTTAACCAATGAATTATAATGCTTTATTGTTCTCCTGCACAAACCTCTTCCTGCAGGAGGAATCTGCATGTTCTGTTTGACACTAAGTCAAATGTACCATGTGGATGAAATGTGAAAGTGTGATTGTTTAGTTCAGAAATCATTAACGTCCTGACACCATTTCCACCAATGTAAAAGATTAAACCTGCAAGTTTATTAAAAGTGATGTTTATTTTCTATTATGATCATTTACAAATATCAGATTATTGCTAAATGTTTTTTTCTGCTCTTCATGTTATTTTCTTTGAGATTTGTAACTTCACGTGACTTTTGTTAATGATTGATTGTGTTGCTGAGTGTCCTGAAATGATACGGTGGCTCCTGCTGGATGATGAGACGTTTCTAAACGTTAAACAATAACTCAGACTAATGGAAAGTTTATTTTAATCAGAACAACAGATATGAGAATAAGGAGATTAAAGAAGATCTATCAACAGCTGAAAGGAAAAAGTATAACTCTTAAATATTGTATTTTTCACATAAAGTTTGAATGTATTTCCATTGTTACCGGTTTACTCTGTTGTTGTTTTAACCGGTTATCAGCTTCCTGCTATTTTAACATTTTACTATTAGTTTAATATTCTTTGAGTTTTAAAAACATTATACCTGATACTGATGTGTATTGATTATCATTTACTGACACATGGAGAAATCATTCATTAACAATTATTAAATGTTGTTACGCCTGCTTCTTGAGGTGTCAGTGTGTGTATCAGTGTGTGTCAGTGTGTATCAGTGTGTGTCAGTGTGTGTCAGTGTGTGTCAGTGTGTGTCAGTGTGTGTCAGTGTGTATCAGTGTGTGTCAGTGTGTATCAGTGTGTGTCAGTGTGTATCAGTGTGTGTCAGTGTGTATCAGTGTGTATCAGTGTGTGTCAGTGTGTGTCAGTGTGTGTCAGTGTGTGTCAGTGTGTGTCAGTGTGTGTCAGTGTGTGTCAGTGTGTATCAGTGTGTATCAGTGTGTGTCAGTGTGTGTCAGTGTGTATCAGTGTGTGTCAGTGTGTGTCAGTGTGTGTCAGTGTGTGTCAGTGTGTATCAGTGTGTATCAGTGTGTGTCAGTGTGTGTCAGTGTGTATCAGTGTGTGTCAGTGTGTATCAGTGTGTGTCAGTGTGTGTCAGTGTGTGTCAGTGTGTGTCAGTGTGTATCAGTGTGTATCAGTGTGTGTCAGTGTGTATCAGTGTGTATCAGTGTGTGTCAGTGTGTGTCAGTGTGTGTCAGTGTGTGTCAGTGTGTATCAGTGTGTATCAGTGTGTATCAGTGTGTGTCAGTGTGTGTCAGTGTGTGTCAGTGTGTGTCAGTGTGTATCAGTGTGTGTCAGTGTGTGTCAGTGTGTGTCAGTGTGTATCAGTGTGTGTCAGTGTGTATCAGTGTGTGTCAGTGTGTGTCAGTGTGTGTCAGTGTGTGTCAGTGTGTATCAGTGTGTGTCAGTGTGTGTCAGTGTGTGTCAGTGTGTGTCAGTGTGTATCAGTGTGTGTCAGTGTGTATCAGTGTGTGTCAGTGTGTGTCAGTGTGTGTCAGTGTGTGTCAGTGTGTATCAGTGTGTATCAGTGTGTGTCAGTGTGTGTCAGTGTGTATCAGTGTGTGTCAGTGTGTGTCAGTGTGTGTCAGTGTGTGTCAGTGTGTGTCAGTGTGTGTCAGTGTGTGTCAGTGTGTGTCAGTGTGTGTCAGTGTGTATCAGTGTGTGTCAGTGTGTGTCAGTGTGTGTCAGTGTGTATCAGTGCATGTAAATGGTCTGAGAAATACATGTTTGAGTCACAGGTTTTAGGCAAAACAAATGTTGGAAATGATTCGTGAAGAAAACCCTTGAGACGCAGAATACTACAATATAACCACCACAATGTGATGTTTGGACTTTATCTCAATAAATATGATTTTTATATCTTTTATGAATATCTTTAAACATTTAAGATATTTTCAAATGTATTTTATTATTTTAAAAACATATATATTTGTTTAGGAAAACTCTTTAAGATATATATAGTATATATATATATATACATATAAATATATAAATGCAATTAGTCACTGCATTCAGGTGACGATGGGACAAACCCTGAGTTGTTGGCCAGATTTACACACACACACACACACACACACACACACACACACACACACACACACACACACACACACACACACACGCGCACACACACACACACACACACACACACACACACACACACACAAACACACACACACACATGCATTGTCTTTGAACCACAATGGTACGACAGTGTGTCTGGACACAAAATATTTCACAGTGTGTGTGTGTGTGTGTGTGTGTGTGTGTGTGTGTGTGTGTGTGTGTGTGTGTGTGTCTGTCTGTGTGTGTCTGTCTGTCTGTGTTTCTGTGTGTTGTTATGGGATTTCTGCACATGTCATGTCCGTTTTTATCCCGATCTGGACAACATGCTCATAATTAATCTTGGCATAAATCTGGACTTTGGCAGCCTGACGCATGTTGCACACACACACACACACCACACACACACACACACACACACACACACACACACACACACACACACACAACACAACACACACACACACACACACACACACACCACACACACACACAACACCAGTGTAATTACACCAATGTGAGGCTTTAACACACACCGCATGGGGCTCAGACCCTCGTCATGAGCATTAAAGCGTTCAGTCTGACTCTCACAGCAACGCATCAAAATACATTAATATAATATCAACGCTTGTTCGCACTGCGATGAAATACAAATATACTAATAAAAAAACATGGTTAAATACAAATAAATAATTAAAATACAGAGCACAAAGGAAATACTTTGTCTCAAGTGATTACATTTAGATCAATTATAATAAAATATAAAGCTTTGAGTCTCTTTGTGTCTTTTTTGCTTCTGCTTGTTTCTTTTTTTTGTCGTTTTACTTGAAAATGTTGTCATCTTTAAGTATGTCTTTGTGATTGTTTTGCATCTAATCTTAGTCCTTTTATGTTTCTTTGTAGTCATTTAGCAACCATGTGATTGTTGAGCATCTCTTTTTTAGTGCGTTTGCATCTCTTTGTGGTGTTTTTGCTATCATGTCATCCTTTTGTCCTTTTTGTCATATTATGTTTCTATGTGGTCTTTTTGCATCTGTTGTCTTTCTGTATGAGCAATTAGTTGTTTTGCATTTTGGTGGTGCTTTGTATTCATTTCAAGTGATTTCTCAGTCTTTTTTTCTGGTATGTTTGCATCTCCATATAGATAGATAGATAGATAGATAGATAGATAGATAGATAGATAGATAGATAGATAGATAGATAGATAGATAGATAGATAGATAGATAGATAGATAGATAGATAGATAGATAGATAGAAAGATAGATAGATAGATAGATAGATAGATAGATAGAAAGATAGAAAGATAGAAGGGAGGGATGAAACCCTCTTTAATGGTCACACATTCAGAGCACACAGCACACACAGTGACATTTGGCCTCTGCATTTAACCCATCCTAGTACCAGGAGTCTAGAACTAGGAGTCTAGAACTAGGAGTCTAGAACTAGGAGTCTAGCACCAGGAGTCTAGCACCAGGAGTCTAGTACCAGGAGTCTAGAACTAGGAGTCTAGAACTAGGAGTCTAGTACCAGGAGTCTAGTACCAGGAGTCTAGAACTAGGAGTCTAGTACCAGGAGTCTAGCACCAGGAGTCTAGCACCAGGAGTCTAGTACCAGGAGTCTAGTACCAGGAGTCTAGAACTAGGAGTCTAGTACCAGGAGTCTAGAACTAGGAGTCTAGTACCAGGAGTCTAGTACCAGGAGTCTAGTACCAGGAGTCTAGTACCAGGAGTCTAGAACTAGGAGTCTAGTACCAGGAGTCTAGTACCAAGAGTCTAGTACCAGGAGTCTAGTACCAGGAGTCTAGAACCAGGAGTCTAGTACCAGGAGTCTAGAACCAGGAGTCTAGCACCAGGAGTCTAGTACCAGGAGTCTAGAACTAGGAGTCTAGTACCAGGAGTCTAGAACTAGGAGTCTAGTACCAGGAGTCTAGTACCAGGAGTCTAGAACCAGGAGTCTAGTACCAGGAGTCTAGTACTAGGAGTCTAGAACTAGGAGTCTAGCACCAGGAGTCTAGAACCAGGAGTCTAGTACCAGGAGTCTAGAACTAGGAGTCTAGCACCAGGAGTCTAGAACCAGGAGTCTAGAACTAGGAGTCTAGCACCAGGAGTCTAGCACCAGGAGTCTAGTACCAGGAGTCTAGAACTAGGAGTCTAGTACCAGGAGTCTAGTACCAGGAGTCTAGAACCAGGAGTCTAGTACCAGGAGTCTAGAACTAGGAGTCTAGTACCAGGAGTCTAGAACCAGGAGTCTAGAACTAGGAGTCTAGTACCAGGAGTCTAGTACCAGGAGTCTAGAACTAGGAGTCTAGTACCAGGAGTCTAGTACCAGGAGTCTAGTACCAGGAGTCTAGTACCAGGAGTCTAGTACCAGGAGTCTAGTACCAGGAGTCTAGAACTAGGAGTCTAGTACCAGGAGTCTAGTACCAGGAGTCTAGTACCAGGAGTCTAGAACTAGGAGTCTAGTACCAGGAGTCTAGAACTAGGAGTCTAGAACTAGGAGTCTAGTACCAGGAGTCTAGTACCAGGAGTCTAGAACTAGGAGTCTAGTACCAGGAGTCTAGTACCAGGAGTCTAGTACCAGGAGCCTAGTACCAGGAGTCTAGTACCAGGAGTCTAGAACTAGGAGTCTAGTACCAGGAGTCTAGTACCAGGAGTCTAGAACTAGGAGTCTAGAACCAGGAGTCTAGAACCAGGAGTCTAGAACTAGGAGTCTAGTACCAGGAGTCTAGAACCAGGAGTCTAGAACTAGGAGTCTAGAACCAGGAGTCTAGAACTAGGAGTCTAGAACCAGGAGTCTAGAACCAGGAGTCTAGAACTAGAGTCTAGAACCAGGAGTCTAGAACTAGGAGTCTAGTACCAGGAGTCTAGAACCAGGAGTCTAGCACCAGGAGCAGTGGGCAGCTATTGTACAGCGCCCGGGGAACAATGGGAGTGGGGGGGGGGAAGGGGGTTGTCCGGTGCCTTGCTCAAGGGCACCACGGCAGGGCAGGAGGTGAACTGGGACCTCTCCAAGTAGCAGTCCACACTCCATATTTAGGTCTGGTCGGGGACTTGAACCGGCGACCCTATGGCTCCCAGTCCAAGCCCCGACTGACTGATCACGGCCGGTAGATATTTCCTCTTTAGGACTGATCTATTACAGTCGTTTTATGTTTCTTTGGAGTCATTTAGCATCTGTGTAGGATGCTTTTGAGTCTATTTTATGTCTCATTATGTTTCTACGTGGTAATTTGACATATCTTTGTAGTAGTTTGGGGTGTTTCTGCATGTCCTTGTTGTCTTTTTGATGCTCTTTGCTGTCATTTTGTGAGTTTTTGTGGTGCTTTGTTTATTTCCAGCCGTTTCTTAGTCGTTTTCTGGTGTTTTTGCATCTTTTTATTAAAATGTTTCCTACTTGGGACTGATTTACATCTATTTTAAGCCGTATTATGTGTCTATGTGGTAGTTGTACATGCGTGTTTCTCTTTGCAGTGTTTTTGCATCTCCTTGACATTTTGCACCTCTTTCTTCTCGTTTCGTGTTTTCCCCGTGAGCTCGGTCGGCCCGGTGTTGGAGGTAACCCGCTCCGAATAAAGCTCCTCCTCCTCTTCCCTTTGGACCGATGAAGAATTAAAGTAAAACCATGTTGATCCGCTGTGATGAGCCTCTGTCAGCAGGTGGCTGATGGCGTGAGAGCCTCTTCATCTTCTTCTCCTCCTCTTCATCACGACGAGCCTCAGACTCAAGGCGAGGTCATCCATTAAACATGGCCGTCTAAAAATAAAGGCCTCCTCCTTTAATCTGGGCCAGAGCTGCGAAGGGTTCATCAGCACATGAGAGAGCAGAGACAAAGAGGAGGAGGAGGTTTCATCTTCATCCTCAGGACCTCTGATCTTCTCCTCATGCATCATGCAGCAGGAAACACTCTTAATGCAACAGGACATTTAATCAACTGACAGTGTTGGGAAGTAAATTACAGAATGTATTCAAATGCAAACAGTTATTTTGTATAATTTACTGATCAGGAATAAGGTTGTATTTCATGAATTATGTTTATTTTAAATATGTAATTAAGTCACAATTCAAATACCAGGGTTTAGTCTGCACCGGGTAACAGGGCCCTCAAACCAAAATGAAGGCTTTCCCCGTAAAATGTTAAAGTGATGCCAGAAAACAGTATTTTTGTTCGTCAAAAAACGCAGTATTTTATTAGAAATAAAAAGTAAATCAATAAAAATCTTGTTTACAAATAAAAGTAAGAAATATATTTTGTGCACAAGGCATATTTTTATTTCTACTGTTGATATGTTTTGTTTACTGTTGAATTATTATTATTTTAAACTCATTTTTAGTGCCTTGTTGTTTTATATTGCAAATCCCAGAGGTGTAAAGTAACTAAGTACATTTACTCAAGTACAGTACTTAAGTACAATTGTGTGGTACTTAGTATTTTTATTCTACTGTGTACTTCTACCCCACTTCAGTTCAGAGGTACATGGTGTACTTCTACTCCACTACAGTTCAGAGGTACATGGTGTACTTCTCCTCCTCTACATGTATTTAATCCCTTTAGTTTCTTCACAGATGTGGATGAATGATGTGAAATCTAACCAAGTGTTAAATCAGACTTTAGTTCCACCTGGAGTAAATCCTCAAGCTACCCTGCAGTATACAAAGTCATTCAAACTAGCTGCACCTTTACCAGCTTTGAGAACACTTTCATGATCAATCATTATAAAACATATCAGATATATTATTCTGAAATGGACCAATCTGCACAATCACTACTTTTACTGTCGCTACTTTCACTATATTTTGATGAGAATACTTTTCTACTTTTACTTGAGGAACATTTTGAATGCAGGACTTTTACTGAAACAGAGTATTCCTACACTCTGGTACTTCTACTTTACTCAAGTTCAAGATCTGAGTACTTCTACATTTACTCAAGTACACGATCTGAGTACTTCTACTTTTACTAAGTACAAGATATAAGTACTTCTGCTTTTACTAAAGTACAAGATCTGAGTACTTCTACTTTTACTCAAGTACAAGATCTGAGTACTTCTACTTTTACTCAAGTACAAGATCTGAGTACTTCTACATTTACTCAAGTACACGATCTGAGTACTTCTACTTTTACTAAGTACAAGATATAAGTACTTCTGCTTTTACTAAAGTACAAGATCTGAGTACTTCTACTTTTACTCAAGTACAAGATCTGAGTACTTCTACTTTTACTCAAGTACAAGATCTGATTACTTCTACTTTACTCAAGTACACGATCTGAGTACTTCTACTTTTACTCAAGTAAAATATCTGAGTAGTTCTCTTTTACTAAGTACAAGATATAGTACTTCTAGCTTTTACTAAAGTACAAGATCTGAGTACTTCTACTTTTACTCAGTACAAGATCTGAGTACTTCTACTTTTACTCAAGTAAATATCTGAGTCTTCTCTTTTACTCAAGTACAAGATCTGATACTTCTACATTTACTCAAGTACAGATCTGAGTACTTCTTTTACTAAAGTACAAGATCTGAGTACTTCTACTTTTACTCAAGTACAAGATCTGAGTACTTCTACTTTTACTAAAGTACAAGATCTGAGTACTTCTACTTTTACTCAAGTACAAGATCTGAGTACTTCTACATTTACTCAAGTACAAGATCTGAGTACTTCTACTTTTACTACAAGATCTGAGTACTTCTACTTTTACTCAAGTACATGATCTGAGTACTTCTACTTTTACTCAAGTACAATCTGAGTACTTCTACTTTTACTACAAGATCTGAGTACTTCTACTTTTACTCAAGTACATGATCTGAGTACTTCTACTTTTACTACAAGATCTGAGTACTTCTACTTTACTCAAGTACATGATCTGAGTACTTCTACTTTTACTACAAGATCTGAGTACTTCTACTTTTACTCAAGTACATGATCTGAGTAGGCCTACTTCTACTCCTCTACAGTTCAGAGGTACATGGTGTACTTCTCCTCCACTACATGTATGTAATCCCTTTAGTTACTTCACAGATGTGGATGAATGATGTGAAATATAACCAAGTGTTAAATCAGACTTTAGTTCCACCTGGAGTAAATCCTCAAGCTACCCTGCAGTATACAAAGACATTCAAACTAGCTGCACCTTTACCAGCTTTGAGAACACTTTAATGATCAATCATTATAAAACATATCATATATATTATCTGAAATGGACCAATCTGCACAATGACTACTTTTACTGTCGCTGCTTTCACTATATTTTGATGAGAATACTTTTCTACTTTTACTTGAGGAACATTTTGAATGCAGGACTTTTACTGTAACAGAGTATTCCTACACTCTGGTACTTCTACTTTTACTCAAGTACAACATCTGAGTACTTCTACTTTTACTCAAGAACAAGACCTGAGTACTTCTACTTTTACTCAAGAACAAGATCTGAGTACTTCTTCTTTTACTGAAGTACAAGATATAAGTACTTCTGCTTTTACTAAAGTACAAGATCTGAGTACTTCTACTTTTACTCAAGTACAAGATCTGAGTACTTCTACTTTTACTCAAGTACAAGATCTGAGTACTTCTACATTTACTCAAGTACACGATCTGAGTACTTCTCCTTTTACTAAAGTACAAGATCTGAGTACTTCTACTTTTACTCGAGTACAAGATCTGAGTACTTCTACTTTTACTCAAGTAAAATATCTGAGTACTTCTACTTTTACTAAAGTACAAGATATAAGTACTTCTGCTTTTACTAAAGTACAAGATCTGAGTACTTCTACTTTTACTCGAGTACAAGATCTGAGTACTTCTACTTTTACTCAAGTAAAATATCTGAGTACTTCTCCTTTTACTAAAGTACAAGATATAAGTACTTCTTTTACTAAAGTACAAGATCTGAGTACTTCTACTTTTACTAAAGTACAAGATCTGAGTACTTCTACTTTACTCAAGTACAAGATCTGAGTACTTCTACTTTTACTCAAGTACAAGATCTGAGTACTTCTACATTTACTCAAGTACATGATCTGAGTAGGCCTACTTCTACATTTACTCAAGTACACGATCTGAGTACTTCTACATTTACTCAAGTACATGATCTGAGTAGGCCTACTTCTACTTTTACTCAAGTACAAATGTGAGTACTTCTACTTTTACTCAAGTAAAATATCTGAGTAGTTCTCCTTTTACTAAAGTACAAGATATAAGTACTTCTGCTTTTACTAAAGTACAAGATCTGAGTACTTCTACTTTTACTCGAGTACAAGATCTGAGTACTTCTACTTTTACTACCAGTTCTGAGTACTTCTCCCTCCACCCCCCTCTTGCCGCTCCTCGCTGCCCGGAGATGAGGCGCAGAAGCCGGCTGCAGGTTGGAGAGAGAGAGGAGGCGTGGAGGTTTTTAGAAAATCACATGGTTCACATTTGCAGCTCCGTGAGACGCATTTTGGAGGAAAGTTTGTAATTTGTGAACCTGGGGAGGTGGAGGAGAAGGAGGAGGAGGAGGAGGAGGAGGAAGAAAAGAGGAGGAAGTGCAAGTAAAGAGAGGAGGAGGAGGGGTTTACACTGGGAGAAGTTTGACACGAATGCAGGCTGTTACTGGGATACACACATAGGAAGTGTGCGTACCAGTGCGGGATAAACCAGTCTGGTTTGGCACGGATAGGTGTGCCTCCACAGGCTGAAGTTTGATATTAATATTTCTGGGATTACCATTAAAACCCTCCAGCAGCTCCTTCATGGATCTTAAACTGTGTCTGCATGGCGCACGGTGCTGACACTTTCTAGCGGTCAGCCTGCGCGGTGCACGCCGGGGCAAGGAGCCTCTCAGGCGGGAAGTACAACACGAAGAGTCGGTGACCTAACGGAGCTTTTTTGTTGTTGATTTTCTTACATTGGATATTACTTTTTCTTTAACCGGATCTGTTTCTGATCCTCCCCCCTCCTCCCCTGGAGACTTCTGTTTTTGTCGGTGTGTCAGTTTCCCTGACAGTGAGTTTGTTTGGTGGGAACTTGCTGTAGTCGTGCCGGATTTCTGGAGACCTGGAAGAGAATTACCAGCACACACCCGCCCTGTGTGTGAGGAGTGTATGTGTTTCACACTGAAGTAGAACCGAGCCGAGCCGAGCCATGCCAGTGAGGAAGAAAGGTAAGCCTTTTAGCTCTGCGGCTAACCACTGCCTGTAGGGAGAAACTCAAACTGCACCCTGGTTTTAACACAAAAACACCCACAAAAACAGCCAGTTACACGGGTATATCACTCTTTCATTAACCCAGACACCACGGCTTATATCGGCCTCACCGAGCCGTGCTGTGCCGGGCTAGTTAAAGTGAGTTAAAGTAAGGAGCTAGCCGCCGGTTAGCCTCTGGAGCTAACCAAGTTGTATATGGGGCACCTTGTCTGGAGAGCAGCCCAACTAAAAATAAACTCTTATAATGATAAAATATTTACAGCAGTCCTGCACAGCCAGGAGGCTAGAGGGAGAAACATGGAGGAAATACTATACTTATCATATTATACACCTGTGCAATTTCACTTTGATCCTTGAATAATAATCCCAAATGGTGTCAACAGTGAGTTCAAAGCAACCTAACCTATGGTAATAACTTGAAATATATATATATATTTTTAAGGTTTTTATTTGGTAAATATCTGTACTCTGCAGGTTTTTCTACAAATAATCCTAATAAAGAGAATTCAAGAATGTTTTAATAGAACATTTATTCATTAAACTTCCCTTTACTCCACTGTATCCTCCATCAAACAACATTTAATCTGATTTATAGTAATAAGATATCTACTGCAGTCCTCCACAGCAAATAGGTTAGCTGTAAAATCAGGACAAATGTTCTTATATCATTATTATATTTATACACCTTCACTTTTATCCTTGAATAATAATCCCACACGTTGTCAACAGTGAGTTAAAAGCAACCTAATCTGTTAAAAGCTTTAAAGAAGGACATTTTATTTGCAATAATATAATATTCTGAGGTTTTTATCTGTTAAATATCTTTACTCTGCAGGTTTTTCTGCAAATAATCCTAATAAAGAGAATTAAAGAATGTTTTAATAGATAATTTAATCATTATACTTCCCTTTAGTCCACTTTATGCTCCATCAAACAACATATAATCTGATTTATAATAAAAATATTTACAGCAGTCCCGCACAGCAAGTAGGTGAACTGTAGAAACATGAAAACATAGACAAATATTCTCATATAATTATGATTTGTATACACTTTTGCTTGAAACAAATCCCAAATGGTGTCAACAGTGAGTTAAAAGCAACCTAACCTATGTTAATAACTTGAAATATTTATATATTTTTAAGGTTTTGATCTGTTAAATATCTGAAGGGGTTGTCTGCAAATAATCCTAATAAAGGGAATCTTTAAATAGATCATTTAGTCATTATACTTCCCTTTACTCCACTTTATCCTAGTAGTTTTATTTGAACTCCTATATAGATATAGAACTGGGAGGGATGAAACCCTCTTTAATGGTCACACATGCAGAGCACACAGCACACACAGTGACATGTGTCCTCTGCTTTTAACCCAATCCTAGCACTAGGAGTCTAGCACTAGGAGCCTAGAACCAGGAGTCTAGCACTAGGAGCCTAGAACCAGGAGTCTAGCACTAGGAGCCTAGAACCAGGAGCCTAGTACCAGGAGTCTAGTACTAGGAGTCTAGCACTAGGAGCCTAGTACCAGGAGTCTAGTACCAGGAGCCTAGTACCAGGAGCCTAGTACCAGGAGCCTAGTACCAGGAGTCTAGCACCAGGAGTCTAGTACGAGGAGTCTAGTACCAGGAGTCTAGAACTAGGAGTCTAGTACCAGGAGTCTAGCACTAGGAGCCTAGTACCAGGAGTCTAGCACTAGGAGCCTAGTACCAGGAGCCTAGTACCAGGAGCCTAGTACCAGGAGTCTAGTACCAGGAGTCTAGCACTAGGAGCCTAGTACCAGGAGTCTAGCACTAGGAGCCTAGTACCAGGAGCCTAGTACCAGGAGCCTAGCACCAGGAGTCTAGTACGAGGAGCCTAGTACCAGGAGCCTAGTACCAGGAGCCTAGTACCAGGAGCCTAGTACCAGGAGTCTAGTACGAGGAGTCTAGTACCAGGAGTCTAGAACTAGGAGTCTAGTACCAGGAGCCTAGTACCAGGAGTCTAGCACTAGGCCTAGTAGTACCAGGAGCCTAGTACCAGGAGCCTAGTACCAGGAGCCTAGTACCAGGAGCCTAGCACTAGGAGCCTAGTACCAGGAGTCTAGCACTAGGAGCCTAGTACCAGGAGCCTAGTACCAGGAGCCTAGTACCAGGAGTCTAGTACCAGGAGTCTAGCACCAGGAGTCTAGTATGAGGAGTCTAGTACCAGGAGTCTAGAACTAGGAGCAGTGGGCAGCTAGTGTACAGCGCCCGGGGAGCAATGGGAGTGGGGGGGGAAGGGGGGTGTCTGGTGCCTTGCTCAAGGGCACCACAGCAGGGCAGGAGGTGAACTGGGAGCTCTCCAAGTAGCAGTCCACACTCCATATTTAGGTCTGGTCGGGGACTTGAACCGGCGACCCTACGGCTCCCAGTCCAAGCCCCGACTGACTGATCACTGCAGCACTTCAGCTGTGATATAGTGTTTAAAGGTGTCCTTTCTTATTACTGGCTGCATGTAAAGACTATTTTAACAATCAGTTTATGTTATTCTACTTGTGTTTAATCACCTATGGATATCCCTGAGAAAAGTATCAGACCCAGAGAGAGGTTTTAATATCACTTTTTATTTTGGACTCAACAAATAACACAATTTACTTGAAATTATTGAGGTTTTTATGTGTTAAATATCTTCTTAATTCTACTTCCGTTTCCTCCACTTACCCCGAATCAAACGACATTTCATCTGATCTCCTTTGGTTTCTATTTGAGTCAGGATTTGATTTATTCAGCTGCAGATTTAGAAGTTTTGATCCTCCTATAAACCCGTCATCCGCCTATTAAAGCTTCTTTATTCAAACTAAACTCTCCACACTGCCCTTTAAATCTTCTTCTTTTATTATTATTATTATTGCTGCAGAAATGTTCATTCAGATCAGTATTTCATAATAAATAATATCATACCTCTGCATTCTGCGTACTTCTATACTTTACATTTTTCTGATATACTTGTACTGTTCAGGAGGACTTTAACTGGAAAGGAGTATTAAAAAGCATAGTATTTGTCCTCTTACTTAAAGGAGTCTACTTCCACCCACTGCTGGTTTTCCTTCTACAGTGTAGTTGTGTATGTGACAACAACAACAACACACCACAAACACAAATAGTGCAAGTTCAGGCGCTCAGCAGCCTTATGATGATATAATAATAATAACACATTGGATTTGTATAGTGCTTTTCCTAATGCTAAAAAGACGCTTTACATAAACTCAGAAACCTTAGCTTGTATCTTATGGCCTCATTACAGTAAAGAAATACAGGAGTTTGCATGCAGGAGTAAGTGACTGGTGTCTGTGTTGCTCTGCAGATTTAGAGCTGCCCTGAGATCAGTTTTCTTTCCTCTCTCCCTCTACAGATGCACAGCGGGCGCTGCTGCTGCTGGAGGATTATCGAGCGAAACTGCACAACGCCGAGGACCGGCAGCTCCGAGGCTCCATCCAGAGAGTCATCGACATCTTCCAGAGCAACCTGTTCCAGGCGCTCATCGGTCAGTGGCTTCACCGACACACACGACACCATATTACTTTAATGTCGTATCGGTTCAGCTCTGTGAACCTGGAGGTGATGAGACCCCAAAGTGTGATGATAGACATGTAGAGTAGGGTCTCCAGCTCATAGAAACTGCCGGATGCTAACCTGCAGATGTTGGGACATTTACACAATTAGCATAATATGTTTTAATTAGCATTAGTTAGCATATGCAGACAATTTAAGGGCAGTTTTTGGAGGTTATTGAGGATGCTGAATTAATTTCTGACATTTTTAGGATTGAAAATAGCAGTTTTGAGTGTGAAATCTACACAAAATGAATCAAAATCAGCGCACAGAGTACAGATATGACCACTTTCTGGTTAAAACTGCCATTTATTAGCTTGACAATGTCAGAAATCAACATCCTCAATAACCCCCAAAAACCACAGTCGACAGAAACTGCAGCAGCTCAAGGAAGAACATCAGTCTTCTGTTGTGACAGGAGAGGTTACAGGTTGTGATCTGTTTTAGTTTCCAAATGACTGGAAGTACGGAACAAGAAGATGGCTCTAAAGCTGACTGGAAACTGACTGAAGGTCGACATAAGAGAGTTGACTTTTATAATTAAAAGTGGACTGAAAGTTACAGTAAAAGTCAGAATTCCTAAATTTGAAAGTACGAAACAAAGAATTGACTCAAAAACTGACTGAAGGTTGACATAACTTTTATAATAGAAAGTTGAGGCTTCAAAAGTAAAAAGTTGACTCAAAAACTGAAAGAATGTTGACTTTTAAAATAGTCAAAATGGACCGAAAACTCAACTGACAGAAAGTTGACTGGAAACTGATTGAAGATTGACATTAAAATATGTACTTGTATTATTGAAAGTGGACAGGAAGTTTAAAGGTGGGGTAGGTAACTCACTTCAGAAACACTTGTTGTGATATTCCATGGAATGCTTTTAACATCCCGATAGCAATGAATATCTTCAGTGCTTTGACAAAGAATCCATAAAAACATGTCATCTGTGGAAGCCGTGGCGCTGTGAAAAGCACGACCAATCATCTGAGCCGGCCCGGGTCAGATGACTGGATGGCCTACCTGCCTGTCAGCCTTCCATCTGTGCACACACTCATCTCGTGCCCTCATTGGTCATGTGTGCGTTCTGTGTGTTGGAGGAGGGGCTCTGTGAGGAAGTCTGAAGGAAGGCGCAGATTGTTCCCGGTTGTGTACTTTCAGACTCTGGCGCACTCGAGCCGGTTTCTCCGTTCGTACCGACTCCACCTTTCAGGTTAACCAAGTGTTCAAAGTACGAAACAAAGAGTTGACTCTAAAACTGACTGGAAACTGAATGGGAGTTGAGATAGATAGCTTTTATTATTGAATTTTGACAGAAAGACGACTGAATTTTTGACTGAATTTACTTAAATGTTCAGATTAAAACATTGCAGCGAGATGTTAAACATCAGTAATAAAGCAAGAGTTTTATAACTAATGCATAACTTCATAGATCTGACTTCTTTTTTTATCCTCAAGTCCAACTCCGCGGACTTTATTTAAGATTTCATGGATATTTCCACAGTGCTTCTTGGTTAAGGGACAACATTGAAATAAATAAAGCCCTTAAAGGGGACCTATCATGCAAAATGCACTTTGTGATGTCTTCTCTACATCACCATGTGTCCCCAGTGTGTCCCCGTGTGTCCCAGTGTGTCCCCGGTGTGTCCCCGTGTGTCAGGGAACTCACGCAGCGTCAGGAAAATAAAACCCTCTCTCTTTTCCTCCGTACCCAAATCTCTAAAAACGGGGGAACAACGGAGCTGATCCAGATTTGCGTCCGATATGACGTAATATCTGAAATGTGGACCCACGGCCCTATCAGAAAGTTGCTATCAGAAACAATGCCCGACTGTTTTGGACGTAATATGGTGGTGTTTACATTAGCATGCTAACACTCAGAGCTAACCTGTACTGGAGAGCATGTGTGTGAAGAAGCAGGAAATCAAAAGGAACTCACCTTGTGGTATAACCGGCAAGAGAGAAAGCCTTAGAGCTCCATACTGTTTCAGAGATAATCCTAGATGTAATAATCCTTGCGTTTCATCACCGCAGCATTTTAGACAGAATCTGCCAGGTCCCGCATGAGCCGGCATAAGCTCCGCCCCCTCTTATTCTCTCATTCGTCTCATTTTCAAGAGAGACCTGTTTATACCCAAATCAGCACTTTAGGAACAGGAAGTGAAATAGAGGGATATGAGGCGTGGCTAGAATGGGTGATCTGTTTGGTATTTGGAGCAAAACACTTCATAGACATTTTATATATTTCTATATATCTGAGACCTATGCTATTGCCTAAAAATAGCATGATAGGTCACCTTTAAATATTATGGGAACATGTTTCCCAAACTGTTGAATATATCAACATTTTTGCCAAATTTTAGGCGCTTATGGTTTTTAGGGGGATTCTGAATTTACATGGAGCATTTTTGTCCTTTTTGACCCTGTTGATTTCTGAAACGAAAAGTTTCAGAGATGTGATAATTCAACAATAATAAGGTACATTTAAAAAACTTACTTTTTAAATTTAGGGATGATTTTTCAAAGTGATTTAATATCATAAAAATCATGTATTTTTTTCTCCAAATTTAGCAATTTTTTTCTAACTTTGTAATTTATCTCCTTTCACTGTTTTCATTGTGTATTTTTCTTTAAATTGTTTCAAACGAGTTTTATTTAAAGTGCGGTCATTTTCAAAAACAAGGTAACAGTTGGTAAAACGTTGGTCATTCGAATGGACATGTATACATATTTGGATTGATAAATATATTTACATAAGTGTTAGCCTCTCCTTCATCAGCTCACAGGAAACACGGTGCTTTCTGGAGACGCGTGTAAAAATCAGCTTTCAAACCATCAGCAGCCTTTACTCTTCGTCCTGCAAACCTCAGCGTCTTCATCACTAATAGATGAAGCTGCTTCCTGCTCCTCTTCCTCTCCTGTTCGTCACATCGGATGCCTTTACACCTCGTCAGCTCAGGTGCGTGGATGGTGTATTTCTGTGTTGGTCCCTGAAGGCAGCATCTCCCTGCTCCAATGGGATCTCTCCATGGGATTTTGGATTATTAATATTATTACTAACACAGGATAATCTAACTATTTTATATTTATATTTGAAGATTTTGGTCATTTTTTCAACATTTTAACGTTAAGTAATTTTTAATTTTTGCACGGACACTATAATTTACATTCTTTTACTATGTTCAATCTGAATTTACTTTAAAATAAAACAATTCTATATTGATTCTGACTTTTCTACATCCAACTCACAGGTTTGTCATTGCTTTGAGAACAAAGATTATTAATTTAACCCTTTTAGAAGTGAAGATATAGTCATTTGTTCTGGGAATGTCATTTTCGAGCCTGAGACCCAGGCTCAGGGCTGAACAGGTTGAACTAGTTTTTATATTTTTTATGTTGATTTATTGAAATGGAAAACCTCAGATTCTCTGTGCTTGTGTGTGTGTGTGTGTGTGTGTGTGTGTGTGTGTGTGTGTGTGTGTGTGTGTGTGTGGTGTGTGTGTGTGTGTGTGTGTGTGTGTGTGTGTGTGTGTGTGTGTGTGTGTGTGTGTGTGTGTGTGTGTGTGGTGTGTGTGTGTGTGTGTGTGTGTGTGTGTGTGTGTGTGGTGTGTGTGTGTGTGTGTGTGTGTGTGTGTGTGTGTGTGTTGTGTGTGTGTGTGTGTGTGTGTGTGTGTGTGTGGTGTGTGTGTGTGTGTGTGTGTGTGTGTGTGTGTGTGGTGTGTGTGTGTGTGTGTGTGTGTGTGTGTGTGTGTGTGTGTGTGTGTGTGTGTGTGTGTGTGTGTGTGTGTGTGTGTGTGTGTGTGTGTGTGTGTGTGTGTGTGTGTGTGTGTGTGTGTGTGTGTGGAGATTACTGGGGGTAATCGTCGTGTCCTCGGAGGGATTACACCGAGCTCAGACATCTTTTTTGGGGGGTTTTGCAGATTGGAGAGACAGAAATGTATTTTCGTCAGACGTCAGGGCGATCGTGACAAACGCACCCAGAGAGACGCAGCGGCACAATGGATGAATATCTAATATAGTTGAATGTTTTCTCTCATAATGTCTTGATATTATGACGTTATGATCATAGCATCTTTTAGTTTTCATGTGTACATTATTGATTTGAATGCAAATCGTAAACAAAATATGACATTTGTTTTAAATGGGGAAGAGTTGAAGTGAACATACACTTGATTATTTTCAAAGATTTAAAGACCCAACAATTAATTGATAATGAAACAAATCAATAACACGTTTAGTATCCTGGCTTGCTGATATGATGCGTTTATTTATTGACATTAAATGTAAACGTTGTCAAAAATACTATTAATATTTCTTTGTTTTCAGTAGTAATTTCAAAACGAGAATAAAACTTTAACAAGTCCTAAAATATTCCAGTTTTTCTTAGTTTTGAGAAGTACTTGACAATATTAAATCAAGCTGTTACAAGTCTTGATTATAGAGCAGTGCAGGGAGGACGTATTTACCCTGAAGGAAGCCGCTGGTTCCCTCGTCTCAGAGCCAACGGGATTTCTCCAGAGGATTTAGGAATATTGTAAAAAAGTAAGATCTGTGGAAAACGAAGCTGTTTGATAAATGTTTTGTTCAGGATAATCTCCACACGTCTTCCCTACTTTTATAATGTTCTAATCATAACTCTAATGTCCAGAAGCTAAATGCTAACGTGATGATATAAAGGAACTACAGGCGAGTCCAGCAGCACGACTTCAACGTCACGCCAACTTCAGATCCATATTCAAACACACAGATTCTAAATGGAACGAGTTGAAGCGTTTTGTTTGAACACTTTGCAGGAGGCAGGTACTTGCTCTCAAGCAGAACAGGGCTAACTAACTTAGAGAAGTGTTCACGTGTTCGGCGTAATGACGTACAACGGCCTCCACGACTTCTGTAGTCCTATTCAGCCACTTGGTAACAACCATTGTTTTTCAGACACGTACACTCTTCAGAAATCCCCAGTGGGGTCACTGCTGATGGATTTAATGTCCTAGAACAAAACGTGATCCGTCTCTTCAATGTGTCTCAACCACAGACCTTAGTTCAGATAGTTTCCTAAACCCTATGGAGAGATCCCATTGGCTCTGAGACCAGGGAACAGGAAGTGGAGAAATGCTGACTCACTTCCGGGTTTGAGGACGCGTCACTGTGGCACTCTATTCCTCTCCGCGTTCAGGAGTGTTTTACTGTTGAAGCGTGTTGTTGTTGTTGACCTCAGGGTGTGTTGTTGTTGACCTCAGGGTGTGTTGTTGTTGACCTCTGATAGCGACGGCGTTGTAATCCGGTCTTTAATTACTGTCCTTTACAACCGGAGCCTTTGTGTTTCCCTCTAAGTGGTTAATATGATCGCTCTCTCTTTAATCTAATCCCATCTCTCGTGTCCAGAGTCATCTTTAAACCGTTAGCTTCGACACGTGAGTCACTTTATCCCTCTCATTTATCTGTACACATAGGGTGTACTGTAACGCTCTCCCTACGCTCATTAACCCTGAATATAATATATATCATTATCACAGGAGAAGAACTCAAACTCTTTACTTAAGTTAAGGCTTTTTTTAGGCATTTATCTAATGTTTTTAAGGAACTTTTGCATGTAAATTAGTGGCCCAACTTACATTAAATAATAACTGTATATATAAATCAGTTATGTCAACAACTACAGTAAAACGTAACAAATGTAACTTAAAATCAGCTATATGTGATTCTTCTAACCCTAAGAAGTCCGGGTGAAATGCTTTTAAGTATAAAATAAGAAAAGTGTCTTTAAGAGTTATAAACATGCATTTCCTTTTACTTTCTTTTGGTCAATTAGAGGAAAATGAAGTTCTGAAATCACTAAAACAAACGTCTAAATTCTTGACACAGAAATCAAACTTAAAAAACACTTAATAAAAGTATTAAAATCCTCCATTGGACTCTTTTGTTTACTTCCAGAACGTAGTGACATCACTATGCAACACACGCGCTCCTATTGGCTAGCGCTCCGACACATTGTACATGATAGGCCTAGGGGGTGGGACATCTGTAGGTGATAGGCCTAGGGGGCGGGACATCTGTAGGTGATAGGCCTGGGGCGGGACATCTGTACGTGATAGGCATGGGGGGCGGGACATCTGTAGGTGATAGGCCTAGGGGGCGGGACATCTGTACGTGATAGGCATGGGGGGCGGGACATCTTTACGTGATAGGCATGGGGGCGGGACATCTGTACGTGATAGGACTAGGGGGTGGGACATCTGTACGTGATAGTCCTAGGGGACGGGACATCTGTACGTGATAGGCCTAGGGGGCGGGACATCTGTACGTGATAGGCCTAGGGGGCGGGACATCTGTACGTGATAGGACTAGGGGGCGGGACATCTGTACGTGATAGGCCTAGGGGCGGGACATCTGTACGTGATAGGCCTAGGGGGTGGGACGTGATAGGCCTAGGGGGCGGGACATCTGTACGTGATAGGCCTAGGGGGCGGGACATCTGTACGTGATAGGCCTAGGGGCGGGACATCTGTACGTGATAGGCCTAGGGGCGGGACGTGATAGGCCTAGGGGCGGGACATCTGTACGTGATGTCCGCCCCCTTGAAAACGAGATGGTGCATCTCAAGGGGTTTATCCCAATAAATAAAATGTCTATATATATATATATATATATATATATATATATATATATATAGGCCTGGGGGGCGGGACATCTGTACGTGATAGGCTAAGGGGGCCATCTCTAAGCTGTTGACCAATCACAACAGAGCAGACAGGGCTCTGGTATCTTTCTTTAGAGTACAGATGCTTCTTTGTCTCTCTCTCCACAACCCGCCAAAATAAAATGCCTATTCAGCGACAGCAGCTGTAACGAGAAGAATCAGAGTCTGTCCAATCAGAACAGAGCGTACAGTCAGGAGCTGTTTATTGTTGTTCCTGAAATAATGACGGATAAACAGAGACATGCAGTCAAACAAACAGAAAGTAAAAGCATTGATTCAGAAGTATAATGTAGTTAAAGTACTTCATGTATTATGATTTCTACTCATTCTGCCGTCAAAGGTCGTTCAATTACTCAAAGTAGTATTTGTTGTTAGTGTGTAGTAACATGTAGTTAAAGTACTTGCAGCAAAAGTTGAATGACTCGAAGTAAAAGTATTGTTTTTGTTCTTAAGGTAGAAGTAATAAGTGTGCAGTTAAAGTACATGAAGTACAAGTATTTATCCTGCAGAGCTAGAGCTGTTCAGAGAAGAGTCAGACAGGAAGGGAACTTTTATATTGTTAGGTTAGTTATTTTCAGTCATCAGAGAGTATTACATAACAGCTGATGAGTATCTGTTGAATCTTTTGTTTAGAGACGTGTCCTCTCAGCAGACGTCTCATTGAGTGCAAAACTAACACAGAAGACATCCAGCATTTTAATATGAAAGTTGGATACTTGATTTAGATTCTGCAGCAGATTACAGAGCGCTGATTATGCAGGATCAACGTGGCACTGACATGTTGGGCTTTTATCGTGAAGGAGCCAGAAAACAGGGCGAAAAAATCCTGGCTGAATTAAAATAACTTTTACTGAAAAGAACCAGAGTTTAGTCGCATTACTTACTTTGGAAAGAGTTTGTAGAGGAACTAAAGAGTCCCTCTCTTTCTCTACATGTTCAGGTGTATATCAGTGTGTAGTGTCTCTACTTTAAAGAGTCCTCTCCTGCTGATGTTCAGGTGTATATCAGTGTGTAGTGTCTCTACTTAAAGAGTCCTCTCCTGCTGATGTTCAGGTGTATATCAGTATGTGTCTCTACTTTAAAGAGTCCTCTCTGCTGATGTTCAGGTGTATATCAGTATGTAGTGTCTCTACTTTAAAGAGTCCTCTCCTGCTGATGTTCAGGTGTATATCAGTGTGTAGTGTCTCTACTTTAAAGAGTCCTCTCCTGCTGATGTTCAGGTGTATATCAGTGTGTAGTGTCTCTACTTTAAAGAGTCCCTCTCTTTCTCTACATGTTCAGGTGTATATCAGTATGTAGTGTCTCTACTTTAAAGAGTCCTCTCCTGCTGATGTTCAGGTGTATATCAGTGTGTAGTGTCTCTACTTTAAAGAGTCCTCTCCTGCTGATGTTCAGGTGTATATCAGTGTTGTGTCTCTACTTTAAAGAGTCCTCTCCTGCTGATGTTCAGGTGTATATCAGTATGTAGTGTCTCTACTTTAAAGAGTCCTCTCCTGCTGATGTTCAGGTGTATATCAGTGTAGTGTCTCTACTTTAAAGAGTCCTCTCCTGCTGATGTTCAGGTGTATATCAGTATGTAGTGTCTCTACTTTAAAGAGTCCTCTCCTGCTGATGTTCAGGTGTATATCAGTGTAGTGTCTCTACTTTAAAGAGTCCTCTCCTGCTGATGTTCAGGTGTATATCAGTATGTAGTGTCTCTACTTTAAAGAGTCCTCTCCTGCTGATGTTCAGGTGTATATCAGTATGTTGTGTCTCTACTTTAAAGAGTCCTCTCCTGCTGATGTTCAGGTGTATATCAGTGTGTAGTGTATCTACTTTAAAGAGTCCTCTCCTGCTGATGTTCAGGTGTATATCAGTGTGTAGTGTCTCTACTTTAAAGAGTCCTCTCCTGCTGATGTTCAGGTGTATCTAAGTATGTAGTGTCTCTACTTTAAGAGTCCTCTCCTGCTGATGTTCAGGTGTATATCAGTGTGTAGTGTATCTACTTTAAAGAGTCCTCTCCTGCTGATGTTCAGGTGTATATCAGTATGTAGTGTCTCTACTTTAAAGAGTCCTCTCCTGCTGATGTTCAGGGTATATAAGTATGTAGTGTCTCTACTTTAAAGAGTCCTCTCCTGCTGATGTTCAGGTGTATATCAGTATGTATTGTCTCTACTTTAAAGAGTCCTCTCTGCTGATGTTCAGTGTATATCAGTATGTAGTGTCTCTACTTTAAAGAGTCCTCTCCTGCTGATGTTCAGGTGTATATCAGTATGTAGTGTCTCTACTTTAAAGAGTCCTCTCCTGCTGATGTTCAGGTGTATATCAGTATGTAGTGTCTCTACTTTAAAGAGTCCTCTCCTGCTGATGTTCAGGTGTATATCAGTATGTAGTGTCTCTAGTTTAAAGAGTCCTCTCCTGCTGATGTTCAGGTGTATATCAGTATGTAGTGTCTCTACTTTAAAGAGTCCTCTCCTGCTGATGTTCAGGTGTATATCAGTATGTAGTGTCTCTACTTTAAAGAGTCCTCTCCTGCTAATGTTCAGGTGTATATCAGTATGTATTGTCTCTACTTTAAAGAGTCCTCTCCTGCTGATGTTCAGGTGTATATCAGTGTGTAGTGTCTCTACTTTAAAGAGTCCTCTCCTGCTGATGTTCAGGTGTATATCAGTATGTAGTGTCTTACTTTAAAGAGTCCTCTCCTGCTGATGTTGCTTAGCTGTCCGGCTCTGTTGTGATTGGTCAACGTTTAGAGATATCCCTCCCCTTACCTAATACGTACAATGTGTTGCTAGCCAATAGGATCGCTTGTGTTCCATAGTGATGTCATTATGTCTGGAAGTATCACTGAAAAAAATGTGTCCTTGACAGTTTCTATCAAATATGTAATTTAAATATTGACATAAACATAAGAAGTTGGTCAAAATATGCACATAGTAATACCATATATAAAACAAGGCAATAGAAAACGTGTATATAATATTATTATGTATATTAGTATTATTGAAGATATAGCTTAGTGTTCCTTGATACAAGCAGCGAGTCTGTTGTTGTGTTTGCTCTCGACGCTACGCAACCACGTAACCTGATGAAGAACAGCTGAGAGCGACCTTTATAAACCCCACACACACAACACACAAACACACACACACACACACACACACACACACACACACACACACACACACACACACACACACACACACACACACACAGAACACACAACTTTTCCTGCAAGCGTACCTAATACTGTGTAAACATTGCATGATAATCATAAGTTCCCTTCATTTTAAATCTTTTTATCTCTCCTCACCTCCTCCCCCCTCTGTCTCTCCTCACCTGTCTCTCCTCACCTCCTCCCCCTCTGTCTCTCCTCACCTCCTCCCCCTCTGTCTCTCCTCACCTGTCTCTCCTCACCTCCTCCCCCCTCTGTCTCTCCTCACCTGTCTCTCCTCACCTCCTCCCCCCTCTGTCTCTCCTCACCTGTCTCTCCTCACCTCCTCCCCCCTCTGTCTCTCCTCACCTCCTCCCTCCTCTGTCTCTCCTCACCTGTCTCTCCTCACCTCCTCCCCCCTCTGTCTCTCCTCACCTGTCTCTCCTCACCTCCTCCCCCCTCTGTCTCTCCTCACCTGTCTCTCCTCACCTCCTCCCCCCTCTGTCTCTCCTCACCTCCTCCCCCTCTGTCTCTCCTCACCTGTCTCTCCTCACCTCCTCCCCCCTCTGTCTCTCCTCACCTGTCTCTCCTCACCTCCCCCCCCCTCTGTCTCTCCTCACCTCCTCCCCCTCGTCTCTCCTCACCTGTCTCTCCTCACCTCCTCCCCCCTCTGTCTCTCCTCACCTCCTCCCCCCTCGTCTCTCCTCACCTGTCTCTCCTCACCTCCTCCCCCCTCTGTCCTCTCCTCACCTGGTCTCTCCTCACCTCCTCCCCCCTCTGTCTCTCCTCACCTCCTCCCTCCTCTGTCTCTCTCACCTGTCTCTCCTCACCTCCTCCCCCCTCTGTCTCTCCTCACCTGTCTCTCCTCACCTCCTCCCCCCTCTGTCTCTCCTCACCTGTCTCTCCTCACCTCCTCCCCCCCTCTGTCTCTCCTCACCTGTCTCTCCTCACCTCCTCCCCCCTCTGTCTCTCTCACCTCCTCCCCCCTCTGTCTCTCCTCACCTGTCTCTCTCACCTCCTCCCCCTCTGTCTCTCCTCACCTGTCTCTCCTCACCTCCTCCCCCCTCTGTCTCTCCTCACCTGTCTCTCCTCACCTACTCCCCCCTCTGTCTCTCCTCACCTGTCTCTCCTCACCTGTCTCTCCTCACCTCCCCCCCTCTGTCTATCCTCACCTGTCTCTCCTCACCTCCTCCCCCCTCTCTCTCCTCACCTGTCTCTCCTCACCTGTCTCTCCTCACCTCCTCCCCCCTCGTCTCTCCTCACCTGTCTCTCCTCACCTGTCTCTCCTCACCTCCACCCCGCTCTGTCTCTCCTCACCTGTCTCACATCACCTCCCCCCCTGTCTCTCCCCCCCTGTCTCTCCTCACCTGTCTCTCCTCACCTGTCTCTCCTCACCTCCTCCCCCTCTGTCTCTCCTCACCTCCTCCCCCCTCTGTCTCTCCTCACCTGTCCTCCTCACCTCCTCCCCCCTCTGTCTCTCCTCACCTGTCTCTCCTCACCTACTCCCCCCTCTGTCTCTCCTCACCTGTCTCTCCTCACCTGTTCTCTCCTCACCTCCTCCCCCTCTGCTCTCCTCACCTGTCTCTCCTCACCTCCTCCCCCTCTGTCTCTCCTCACCTGTCTCTCCTCACCTGTCTCTCCTCACCTCCTCCCCCCTCTGTCCTCACCTGTCTCTCCTCACCTGTCTCTCCTCACCTCCACCCCCGCCTCTGTCTCTCCTCACCTGTCTCACATCACCTCCCCCCCTGTCTCTCCCCCCCTGTCTCTCCTCACCTGTCTCTCCTCACCTGTCTCTCCTCACCTCACATCCCCCCCCCCTCTGTCTCTCCTCACCTGTCTCTCCCCCCTCTGTCTCACCTGTCTCACCTCTCTCTGTCTCTCCTCACCTCCTCCCCCCTCTGCCTCCCTCTGTCTCCCTCACCTGTCTCTCAACTCACCTGTCTCACCTCACCTCTTCCTCTCTCTGTCTCTCCTCACCTGTCTCTCCCCCCTCTGACCTCTCTCTGTCTCTCCTCACCTCCTCCCCCTCTGTCTCCCTCATCTGTCTCCCTCACCTGTCTCTCACCTCACCTGTCTCACCTCACCTCTTCCTCTCTCTGTCTCTCCTCACCTGTCTCTCCCCCCTCTGTCCACCTGTCTCACCTCTCTCTTCTCTCCTCACCTCCTCCCCCTCTGCCTCCCTCATCTGTCTCTCTCACCTCACCTGTCTCACCTCACCTCTTCCTCTCTCTGTCTCTCCTCACCTGTCTCTCCCCCCTCTGTCTCACCTGTCTCACCTCTCTCTGTCTCTCCTCACCTCCTCCCCCGTCTGCCTCCCTCATCTGTCTCCCTCACCTGTCTCTCACCTCACCTGTCTCACCTCACCTCTCCTCTCTCTGTCTCTCCTCACCTGTCTCTTCCCCCCTCTGTCTCACCTGTCTCACCTCTCTCTTTCTCTCCTCACCTCCTCCCCCTCTGCCTCCTCATCTGTCTCTCTCACCTCACCTGTCTCACCTCACCTCTTCCTCTCTCTGTCTCTCCTCACCTGTCTCTCCCCCCTGTCTCACCTGTCTCACCTCTCTCTGTCTCTCCTCACCTCCTCCCCCCCTCTGTCTCCCTCATCTGTCTCCCTCACCTGTCTCTCACCTCACCTGTCTCACCTCACCTCTTCCTCTCTCTGTCTCTCCTCACCTATCTCACCTCTATCTGTCTCTCCTCACCCGTCTCTCCCCCCTCTGTCTCACCTCTCTCTGTCTCTCCTCACCTGTCTCCCCCCCCTCTGTCTCACCTCTCTCTGTCTCCTCACCTCCTCCCCCCTCTGCCTCCCTCATCTGTCCCCTCACCTGTCTCTCACCTCACCTGTCTCACCCTCACCTCACTCTCAATGTCGAGGAAGGATCCTTCAGAGCCACTATTTCAAGGATGCTACGTCATCGAGTCCCGCCGAAGGACTGTTCCAATGTCCAGGATCCTTGGAATTCTACCGAGGACTGAATCCTTCGTTGCGGGAAATTTCAAGGCTGCACATGTGTATCCTCCGCGGTGTTAAAATCCCCACAATGCTTTGCGCACGGACCAATTTCCACAAATCTGTGGCGGAAAATTTAAGGCGGGGCTCTCATCTGACGCACTTCTGCACACTTGCTAGCCTGTTCCACTCTTCGTTCTCCGAATGCCAGGAAGGATTCTTGCCTCGCCTCTGAAGGACCTGACTCGGAAGACATGTCCTACCAAGGGAGCGTCCTCGACATTGAGAAACACCCAGAGTTTTCATTAAAAACGTTTTGTGTCCTGCGAGTTTTGTTCTTCTTTCATTTCATAAAAGCTGAAAAACTGTTTTTGGTTGAATGTATTCGTCTCTTCCTTCCCAGATATCCAGGAGTTTTACGAAGTGACCTTATTGGACCAGAGCCAGCGTTGGGGGGAGTCGTCGAAGCCGGCGGATCCGATGGCGCCCGTCCAGCTTTGGGACTTCTCGAGCCTCCAGAGCCCGACGACCGCCTCGGAGACGCTGCCCAGCCTTAGCACCAGCATCGAGGTAAGGAGAGCAACACAGATACATGTATTTAACACGGGAAATATAGTTTATTTTATTTATTATGTATTGTTTTCATTTTTTCTCGCTCATTATTATATAGTATTCTATTTATTTTATTCTTTAATGTTTTATTGTATTTTATCTTTAATACATTTAATTGTTTTCATTTTTTTATACGGAAATATAGTATATTTTATTTATAATTCTTTTTAAATATATTTTCTGATTATTTTATTTATTTTATTTATTTTATTTTATTTATTTATTTTATTTATTTTATTTATTTTATTTATTTTATTTATTTTATTTATTTTATTTATTTTATTTTATTTTTATTTTTAATTATTTATTATATATATTTTTCCCCCTTATTAGTGTTTTCATATTTTATTTTATTCATTGTATTCTTTATTATATTTTGTTTATTTATAATTTTATTTTATTTTTTTTTTAATATTATATATATTTTTTATTTTATTACATTTTTTTATAGATTTTATTCATTTATTTTATTCTTGATTATATTATCTTTTTCTATCTTTATCATATTTAATTTAATTTATTCAACTCTTTATTTTTAATTTAATAAATAAATTAAAATTCTTAAATGTCTAAAAAGCATCAAACCCAATTTCCCGTGAATTTTATTACATTTGACTGTCTTCCTTTTTGTATTTGATAAATGTAATTCTTTATTATCTTACTTCTTTATTTAATTTACGTTTTTATTTAATTTAATTTTTTATTGAATTTTTCATTTTATTCCTTTTTTTTATTTAATGTTATTCTTCATTTTTTTAATGTTATTCTATAATGGAGTCCAGGATGAATACTGTTCTGGTTCTGTATTGAAAGGCTTGTTCCCCGTCTCTGTTCTGGTTCTGTATTGAAAGGCTTGTTCCCCGACTCTGTTCTGGTTCTGGATTGAAAGGCTTGTTCCCCGTCTCTGTTCTGGTTCTGTATTGAAAGGCTTGTTCCCCGTCTCTGTTCTGGTTCTGTTGAAAGGCTTGTTCCCGTCTCTGTTCTGGTTCTGGATTGAAAGGCTTGTTCCCCGTCTCTGTTCTGGTTCTGGATTTAAAGGCTTGTTCCCCATCTCTGTTCTGGTTCTGGATTTAAAGGCTTCTTCCCTGTCTCTGTTCTGGTTCTGGATTGAAAGGCTTGTTCCCCGTCTCTGTTCTGGTCACTGCTGCAGTAAAAATAGAGAATATTAAAAATAGATCAGACCTTTGAAGAGGATTCAGTGTGTTTGATCTGCTGCAGGCATCCAGGCTCACTATCTAGGTATTATCAAGCACTTGGTGTTCAATCTTATACCTTAGGAAGTGAACCAAGCGCTGCTAACATCCACATCAATATAAAACTACGAACCCACAGTCGTGTGTTTTTTCCGTGACTGATGTATCCACTTATTGGCCGAGCATCGGTGTCTTGGGGATTGATAATCGGAGTTGTGAGAAACAGGGATGAAATATTTAGTGGTCAGTGTTGCAGCAGAAGCTGCCGAGTCATCCCTTCCTGTCCGGGCCGTTTGTTAATGCTGCGTCATCGTTATACCACCCTGTGTTCCTCTGGAGGATGATCGTGTGACTGTGAGAAGGTATTCTGACTTAATTTAACAAACTTAAAATGCAGAAAAGGGCCTGTGTCAACATCTGAAAGCTGCAGCTCCTTTTCTACAAAACCCAGGCATGACTCAGCGTGGTGACGTGAAGTCATGTGACCGTGCTGTAGTTCCTTTATAGACCAACATTAGCCACCTTTAGCTTAGCGGTGGTAACATGAAGTCATGTGACCGTGCTGTAGTTCCTTTATAGCCCAACATTAGCCTCCTTTAGCTTAGCGGTGGTGACGTGAAGTCATGTGACCGTGCTGTAGTTCCTTTATAGCCCAACATTAGCCACCTTTAGCTTAGCGGTGGTGACGTGAAGTCATGTGACCGTGCTGTAGTTCCTTTATAGCCAAACATTAGCCTCCTTTAGCTTAGCGGTGGTGACGTGAAGTCATGTGACCGTGCTGTAGTTCCTTTATAGCCCAACATTAGCCTCCTTTAGCTTAGCGGTGGTGACGTGAAGTCATGTGACCGTGCTGTAGTTCCTTTATAGCCCAACATTAGCCACCTTTAGCTTAGCGGTGGTGACGTGAAGTCATGTGACCGTGCTGTAGTTCCTTTATAGCCCAACATTAGCCACCTTTAGCTTAGCGATGGTGACGTGAAGTCATGTGACCGTGCTGTAGTTCCTTTATAGCCCAACATTAGCCTCCTTTAGCTTAGCGTGGTGACGTGAAGTCATGTGACCGTGCTGTAGTTCCTTTTATAGCCCAACATTAGCCTCCTTTAGCCTAGCGGTGGTGACGTGAAGTCATGTGACCGTGCTGTAGTTCCTTTATAGCCAAACATTAGCCTCCTTTAGCTTAGCGGTGGTGAAGTCATGTGACCGTGCTGTAGTTCCTTTAAAGCCCAACATTAGCCGCCTTTGGCTTAGCGGTGGTGTCGTGAAGTCATGTGACCGTGTGTACTATGTGGATCTGCTGAACTGAAAGTATGATGAACGCGTTGCTCCGGGCCGCTGTGTCCTGTTTTGAATATCTCTCTCTCTCCCCTCTCTCTCTCTGGTTGTATTTTAATGGCTGCTCGTAGGACTCTCCCCTCCTAAATGAAATCCTGCTCACGTTGGCGCAGAACAAGCGCCCCCCCGGCCCGGATGGACATGTAAGTAGGGAGGGGGGGGGTGTCGCATGTCCCATCCCGTCCATGTGGATCATCGGTGGGGGGGGGGTCAGGGGTCATTGCCTCAAGGTGTCGCTGCAGTTCATTCACTGTAAATTAAAAAACAGAGAAGAAGCAGATTTAACACAGAGACGACTTAATGAATCTGAAATAATATTATACACATATAATCTATTAATATTAAATTCATGTATGAGCATTATGTCTCTCTGATTACCCCAGCTGCTTCTCTCTGGTTTTATATTAAATGATATTATTGATAATGAAAGACTGAAGGGACACAGCGACATGTTGAGGAGTTGGTGATGCGTTCAGGGGTCATGGGTCATCGCGCTTCATCCATCTGGGTCCATGTTGTCGGTCTGAGCAGCACAGCTCCGGTCCAGTTAGTAAATGTACTATGAAGTACTTTAGTAGATGTACTATGAAGTACTTTAGCAGATGTACTATGAAGTACTTTAGTAGATGTACTATGAAGTACTTTAGTAGATGTACTATGAAGTACTTTAGCAGATGTACTATGAAGTACTTTAGTAGATGTACTATGAAGTACTTGAGTAGAGTTACTGGTACTGGAGCTGTGCTGGGGCTCAGGGTCGATAACGGTGGTGGTTTGTGGATTTTAGTTGTGCTTTTATTGTGAAGGTTCACTTCCTGTGTTGTGTTTTTTATGTTTCGTCATGTGTCGCTTTGTTTAGAGGAAATAAGTGGTTTATAAATGGAGTCTGGAATGTTTGTACCAGCTGTACAGTAAACAAGATATGAAAACATTAATGAAAATAACGTTGACTGAAATCAAACAACAGAATCTTAATCTGTATTTCAGAATAAACTGCAGACGCTTTATTGTGAAAAACGCCGCTGATATCACTTCCTGTCGGGCGCTAAATGTTTTATGAGGAGGCGTGATGACACACATGGTGGGGATTCATGGAAGTGTAAAATTCATCACTCACACACACACACACACCACACACACACACACACACGCATACACATACACATACACATACACACACACACACACACGCATACACACACACACACACACACACTCACACACACACACACACAGGCACACACACACGCGCACACATGCGCACACGCACACACACACACACACACAGGCACACGCACACACACATACAGGCACACACACACACACACACACACAAACACACACACACACACACATACACACACACACACACACACACACACACTCACACACTCACACACGCGCACACGCAGGCACACACAACACACACACACAGGCACACGCACACACACATACACACACACCCTCCTACTCTTCTTTTCTTACTTTACTAACATGTAAACAGAAGTTTGAGGCTTTATGTGGAAAACATGAAGAGTAGTCAATGGGTGGTGAAGGTAACGCTGTAACCAGATGAGTGAACCCCCCCCCCCCCCCCCCCAATGCATAACCAGCTGCTTAATGCGCAGTGCAGATTCGGTAATGAAAAACATATATTGTAGTTGCTGCTGTAGCGGAATTGTAGTTAAAACATTTTGATTAAATACTCCAAATCTCCACCCTCCTACTTTCTAACGGCGGTGATGACAGTTACAGTACGAACTGAAGTTGATGCGATTTGATTGGATTGTGAGGCAAGGGAACTTGAGTTTAACTTACGACCGTAAAAGCTTCATTATTTACTTACATCTTCTGGTCATGTACTTCTCACGATAAGTGTCATTTGACATGTTTATATATCAAACCTACCTCTGTGTGTATACACAATCGGGTGTTTTAACGTTGCCTTCACTTGCTCTTGCAATTGACAGCTTTTTTTTTACGAGTTCCACACATGACCCAATTAAATAGTACTTGAATAAGTGAGTGTGGTTACTTAAGGCGTCATTAACAAGACCCGGGACTGACACTGACTACTATTTATTAATACATGATGCATTGCATTAATGCACATCATGCGAACAATATGTTTTTAATATTGTAAAATCATTTTAACTGTACACAGTTTCTTACATATTTATATTTTGTGTAAATATTGTCTTTATTTGATACAATAGCTTTTAAATAGTACTCATTTTTGCTCCTTTTTTTAAACTACGTCTTCTTCTTCCTGTGTCTCTGTATGCCCCAATATACCAAAGCTAATTCCTCGTATATGTAAACCGAACTCTGATTTTGAGCATGTGCTTCTCAGGGTGAGTGTCTTTGGTTTTCAGGGGAGATTTGAGATTTCCCACTGCCCTTGAACGTAGCCTCGGAGCGGTCCAGTGCTCCCCGCAGAGGGAGGAGGCGGCTCTGCACCGGTAGATAGAGGCTGTGTCGGTGTGTGTCGGTGTGTGAGCTGTTATTTTTTGAAGACGGACACTTAATGAAACCGTGAGTGAGCTCCTGACTCACCCGGAGCAGGGGAGAGAAGGAGGGAGAGAAGGAAGGAAGGAGGGAGAGAGAGAGGAGGGAGGGAGGGAGGGGGCGGCGATGACATGCCTGTTTCCCCGGCTTTACTCCCGGCTCTGAGCGATGGACTGCATCTGTATTCTCACGACTAAGGTAATGCCTTTAAAACACTCCATTCAATCCCAACACACACTGTAGACGGTTTACTCCCAGATTAACTCAGGCTTTACTCCCGGATTAACTCAGGCTTTACTCCCGGATTAACTCAGGCTTTACTCCCGGATTAACTCAGGCTTTACTCCCGGATTAACTCAGGCTTTACTCCCGGATTAACTCAGGCTTACTACTCCCGGATTAACTCAGGCTTTACTCTCGGATTAACTCAGGCTTTACTCCCGGATTAACTCAGGCTTTACTCTCGGATTAACTCAGGCTTTACTCCCGGATTAACTCAGGCTTTACTCTCGGATTAACTCAGGCTTTACTCCCGGATTAACTCAGGCTTTACTCTCGGATTAACTCAGGCTTTACTCCCGGATTAACTCAGGCTTTACTCCCGGATTAACTCAGGCTTTACTCCCGGATTAACTCAGGCTTTACTCCCGGATTAACTCCAGGCTTTACTCCCGGATTAACTCAGGCTTTACTCTCGGATTAACTCAGGCTTTACTCCCGGATTAGGCTTTACTCTCGGATTAACTCAGGCTTTACTCCCGGATAACTCAGGCTTTACTCCCCGGATTAACTCAGGCTTTACTCCCGGATTAACTCAGGCTTTACTCCCGGATTAACTCAGGCTTTACTCCCGGATTAACTCAGGCTTTACTCCCGGATTAACTCAGGCTTTACTCTCGGATTAACTCAGCTTTACTCTCGGATTAAATCAGGCTTTACTCTCGGATTAACTCAGGCTTTACTCTCGGATTAACTCAGGCTTTACTCTCGGATTAACTCAGGCTTTACTCCCGGATTAACTCCAGGTTTTACTCGGATTAACTCAGGCTTTACTCTCGGATTAACTCAGCTTTACTCCAGTTTTGCTCCTTGCTTTAATCCGGATTAACTCAGGCTTTACTCCCGGATTAACTCCAGGTTTTACTCCCGATTAACTCAGGCTTTACTCCCGATTAACTCAGGCTTTACTCCCAGTTTTGCTCCTTGCTTAATCCCGGATTAACTCCTGTCTTCACTCCTGGCTTTACTCCCGATTTACTCCCGAATGTAATCCCGGATGAACTAACTCCCGGATTTACTCTCTGATTTACTCTCTGATTAACTCCCGGATTATCTCCCGGCTCTGAGCGATGGACTGCATCTGTATTTTCACGACTAAGGTAATGCCTTTTAAAACACTCCATTCAATACCAACACACACTGTAACGGTTTACTCCCGGATTAAGTCTTGGATTTAATCCCAAATGAAATCCCGGATTTACTCTCTGATTAATTTCGGATTAACTCCCCGGATTTACTCTCGGATTAACTCCCGTATTTACTCCTGTCTTCACTCCTGGCTTTACTCCGTCTTTACTCCGGTTTACTCTGGGCTTTTCTTTTTTTTATTGTTGTGATTTCGTGGATTCTAGTTGTGCTTTTATTGTGACGGTTCACTTCCTGTTGGGTGTTTTACGTTTCGTCATGTGTCGCGTTGTTTAGAGGAACGTGTTGATAAATGGATCTGAGTGACGTCTGAATGATTTTCACCAGCTGCAAACCTGGGGCCCGTTGGGATTTATTCATTACATATATTATTATTATTATTATTTTAAATAAACTACTTTATGACTCGAGCATATTTCTAATAAAAAACAAGGTATGTTCGTTGCATGTTTTATTTTAAACATCAATTGCCGGCTAATTGTAGTAGATTTATCTTTGTTGTATCCTCCTGGCACTGAAAGCAATAGTTCCCAATGGTGTTATTATCAGATTTACATAAATAGGGTAATATAGGCAAGAGAATAAAAACATGTTGATTTAACAGCAGTATGTTAATCAATTAATACGTGTAAGTATTATTTTCTGACATTGGAGCAGGAGCTGATTCACACACAGCAAACAGAGAGGCTGGTCAGAGTCAGCCTGACTATAAGCTTTATTAAAGAGGAACGTCTACTCTTTTCCTCCTGAACACACACTGGGAGCTGGTTTTGCAGAAGAGGAGATTTAGTCTCTCTCAGAGGAGCTGTAGTCTCTCTGAGGAGCTGTAGTCTCTCTGAGGAGCTGTAGTCTCTCTGAGGAGCTGTAGTCTCTCTCAGAGGAGCTGTAGTCTCTCTCAGAGGAGCTGTAGTCTCTCTCAGAGGAGCTGTAGTCTCTCTGAGGAGCTGTAGTCTCTCTCAGAGGAGCTGTAGTTTCTCTCAGAGCAGCTGAACAACAGTTTGTGGGTTTATCGTCAGCGCCAGATTCATAAAGATCCTTCATGTTTTTCCACCCTGGCTGCTGGGACCGTGATGTGCCGGGGGACGACTCCTTTTTTTAGGAGTAGGCCGTGGTATAGAAAAAAAGCCTTTGGAAACACTGACCACCGAAAGACACACCCATAAAACACACACACACACACTCACACACACTCTCACACACACACACACACACACACACACACACACACACACACACACCACACACACACACACACACACACCACACACACACACACACTCACTCTCACACACACACTCTCACACACTCTGCTGGGGAGGGATAACAAACAAATCAGCTCTAGTGGGAAAATGTGACTTAATTATCCATGTTAATTACAGGCGGCTGTAGCTGAAGGCCACAGGGAGCTATCGGCTGACTAGAATGAAAACATGCAGTCGGTTTATTTCATGCTGACAGTCCTTCATTGTTTATTTTACCTTTTTGTCTTACATTTTACTTTAATTTGTCTCAACATCCTATTTTAAATTAGTTTCTTTTAACAATTTTCTTGTACTGGTTTTAAGGGCTCAGAAAATACATAAACTGAGCCCATCAGAACTTTGTTGGTCTAGTAAAATGCTACTTGATGCAGCAATACTATCTAGAAATGTCGCATATATAAATATAATTATTCACACACATAAAGGCCATTTAATGCAGGACTTTTACTTGTAACTGAGTTTTTTCACACTGCAGTATTGCTCCATTTAAGTAAAGGATCTGAGTACTTCTTCCGACACTGCATGTGAGGTTTGAGGGTCAAACTGCAAGACAACATCCAATGGTCTGCCGTTTTATGAAAGGGCTTCCTCCCATTGGGACCCGGCTCTCTGGAAGTTATCTTGATCCCTCTTACTCTGAAGACGTGCTGATAGCTTTAGCCTCTTCTTGGCAGATCGGTGACATTTGTGCGTTGAGTTTGACCGCGGGCATTTCATGTATTGGTAAAGCCTAACCCTGCTTTGGTGCTCATGGTGTTTGACCCATTGACTTTAAACTTGACCGTAGAGTTTTTCCTCCGAAGAACAGTGATCACATTCGCTCTGTCAAGCTTGTGCCTTGCACGTTTATATGGACAGGAGTTAAACGTTTCGGTGCAGTGCATCCGATCCCCAAATGTGCAAGCCTGTTACAAAGCAGCAGCTCTTTAACTGGACTGTGATGCTACTATGAGAACCGGGGTTATGCAAGAACCTAAAGTTCATAACACATTTTCTTGAATCAGTTTGGAATGCAACTAAACCTGACAAACTGTGATAAAATACCTCCGCACCTCACCTGACTCACCTGAGACGAACCAGGAAAGGTTATTAAATAAGACGACACACACACACACACACACACACGGAGAGACGGACGGTCAGGTTCAGAACAAAAGTCTTCAGGACGTCTACAGGAGGGAATATCTGGAAAAAAACTTCTTCTTGGAGCAGCGTCTGAATCCACTCTCTGAACACGGGGAGTTTCAGGAACTAAGACTCAAAGAGGAAGTAACTTCGAGAGAACAGGGAGCGGAGCGCTGCTGCTCTGTTTCCAGATTCAACCGGAGAATCATGGCTTCCAGATTAGAGAAAGACCTCAGCTGTCCGGTCTGTTGTAAGATCTTTAAAGATCCTGTCATCCTGTCCTGCTGCCACAGCTTCTGTAGAGACTGTCTGCAGAGCTGGTGGACGACGACAGAAGAAAGGAAGTGTCCGGTCTGTAAGAGAAAAGACTCAAAGGAAATAATGACTGACTTTGCTTTAAATAATCTGTGTGAGTGTTTCCAGAAGTTAGAGTATTTTAAACGACTTAAAGTGAAGTTTTATCAAACATTTAAACACATGGAGGTCCAGGCTCAACACACAGAGACGCAGATTAAGGAGCAGTTTAAGAAGCTTCACCAGTTTCTAGAAGAGGAAGAGGAGGCCAGGATGGCTGCACTGAGGGAGGAAGAGGAGCAGAAGAGGAGGATGATGGAGGAGAAGATGGAGGCTGTGAGCAGAGAGATAGCAGCTCTTTCACACACAGTCAGAGCCACAGAGGAGGAGCTGAGAGCTGAAGACGTCTCCTTCCTGCACAACTACAAGGCTGCAGTGGAGAGGCTGCAGCGCCCCCTGCTGGAGGATCCACAGCTGCCCTCAGGAGCTCTGATAGACCAGGCCAAACACCTGGGCAACCTCAGCTTCAACATCTGGAGCAAGATGAAGGACATGGTGTCCTATCATCCTGTGGTCCTGGAACCAAACACTGCTCAGTCTTACCTCTTCCTGTCTGAAGATCTGACCAGAGTGAGACGAGGAGGGAGGCAGGAACTTCCTGAGAATCCAGAGAGGCTGGAATTATTCTCTGTCCTGGGATCTGAGGGCTTTGACTCAGGGACTCACAGCTGGGACGTCCAGGTTGGAGACAATACAGACTGGTCACTGGGTGTGTTAGCAGAGTCTGCACACAGGACAGGAGACATTCAACCTTTTACATGGAGAATATTGTTCATGTCTGGTGGATACAAAGCAAAGTCTCCATCACGTCCACCCACTGATCTCTCATTGAAGAAGAAGCCTCAGAGGGTCAGAGTGAATCTGGACTGGAACAAAGGAAAGTTGTCGTTCTCTGATCCTGACTCTAACACACACATACACACCTTCACACACACTTTCACTGAGAGGATGTTTCCATACTTTCGTACTCTGCATGAACTCAAGGTATTACCGGTGAAGGTCTCTGTGAAACAGCAGGAATGTACATCAGGGCAGTGGTGGCAAAGTCCATAGGGACTTGGCTTTGCAACTGGAAGGTCACCAGTTCAAGTCCCGGAAAGACCAAGTGCTACCGAGGTGTCCCTGAGCAAGGCACTGTTCCCTACACTGCTCCCCGGGCGCTGTACATAATGGCAGCCCACTGCTCCTAACACTAGGATGGGTCACATGCAGAGACTTGTCCGGCAGTGGCTCAGTTAATAGGGGCTCGGACTGTGAGCCGTAGGGTCGCCGGTTCAAAGCCCCGACCAGACCTAAATATGGAGTGTGGACTGCTACGTGGAGAGGTCCCAGTTCACCTCCTGCCCTGCCGTGGAGCAAGGCACCGGACATCCCCCCCACTCCCATTGCTCCCCGGGCGCTGTGCAATAGCTGCTCCTGGTACCAAATCTCACTGTGTGCTGTGTGCTCTGCGTGGGTGATCATTAAAGAGGGTTTCATCCCTCCGATTCTATCTGCTATCTAGATGTAAAAAAATATATATAGACACTAATGTGCACAAGTTTTGAGCGGATCAAACATGTCGAAGTTTTACCGCACACTGTTTCACGCAGAGGGAAGCCATGCTATTGAGAAAATGATCAACGAAATATCCGCAATTTATTCTCAGACGTCTTCTGGTCAAGCTGACCAAGTTTTAAATGAATAGATAGATATTTGTTGGAGGAATTTGGAAGGGTAGTGGGTGAAAATCAGGGTTTTCTTTTTTGACTTCATCATTTGAGCTATCGGTTATTCCTTCTCCAGTAAGCATCACATTTGAAATGCGGTTATTTCATCCGGTATTTTTAAACTACGTTACCATGGTTTTGTAAACGTTTGATAAAAATACAGGAGAAATTGCTAATTATTCAAGATGGCCGCCAATTTGAAATAACGCCAAACTGAGTACTACATTATGTGAATATCGGATCAACTGCCACACAGTAGGGGGCGCTACGAGTCATTTTAACCCAAATGTACAACATTGCTGTGATTTATAGAGAAGGTCAAGGGGTTTTAACATCATGTACCAATGACTCTTTCACCCCTAGACCATTAGGGTTACGTAATAATGACTTATTCCATCTCCCAGCAAGTTGAGTTGTTATGGTACTTTAGGTCTTGGTTACAACTTGTGCATGTGTATCACATTTGGTGAAATTCCATCCCTTGGTTTCGAGGTACAATTTTTGTGGTATTTTTGGCGTCCCGAACAGGATGGTAACGCCTTATTAGGCTTACTCCCCAAGAACCACCAAACATATCCACCAAGATGTTTGATGATTAGATAACTTGTTGATAAGTTATGAGCACTGCCGTCTAAAGCCCCGGCTATTTTTATATGTATTTGATTAATGGTTTTTAAAGTACTTATCTTGCTTATTAATGGCAGATATGTCTAAGCCCCTCCTTCGATGCTGTTTATCAGATCTGGTCTTTATCGAGTAATAATAGAAACAAGTATTTGTAATCTGACTGTTTACTCGTTGGGCAGATCTTGGTGGTTCTTAGGCTTTTTTTTAGAGCACCTTCAGCTGCATATGTTTACGACATTTGAAGTTATTCCGACTTACGAAATGGCGTGGGCTTTCCAAAAAAGAAGTATCTATAGGGCAGTAGAGAGCCAGCTGGTTGACGCCAGAGCGCTTTCACTGCAGAACTTTGCGATTTCTGCCAAGGAAGGGTGGTGTTTCAGTGATGACGTGTTTTTGTTGGCTGAACCTGAAGTTAGCATTTTAAGGGGTCCCTCGACAAAAAGCGAATTGGATTTTTCCATTGGATGATTTTCTCAGTCATGTCAGGGTTTTAGGGCTCATTCCTGCACCCCTCTATTGAAGCAGGAAGTCAATCTTGTAAAGTTTAACATGGTGGAGGTGATTTCAGCAAAGATCCTTGAAATTATTGAAAATGTCTGACTTTTTCAGGGCGAAAAAATCAAGGGCTGGTAGTTTTTAAAATAGACGTGGGTAATTGAAATGTTTTCTATGTTGTGCATAAATTGATTGTGATGTTTGCATTATATCCTTTGTTTTTAAGTGGCCTACATAATAGAGAGTGCCTTGTTTTGTCCACAAGGGTTAAATGATTGTTTTTTGACAGTATAAGAAGAAAATGAAGTTATCACAACATCGAGGTTTAAAAAAAATCTGCTTTTATCGCAGTTTTCAAAAATATACACAACGTAAAACTTCTTATGGATTTTTTTCTGTTTTCTTTTGGCACAAATTTGAAATGTGCATTAAAAAACAAATACACATCATTATTTTTCTTTATTTGTCATTCTTTTGTGATTTTATATTTTTTTACAATTTTAACTATTTTTCTTTTTATTATAATTGTAATTTGTTTTGAAACAACAAATAAAGTCTGACAGTCAAACAGATGAGTTTGTGGGTAGCTTTGTGTCCTAAATGCTTAAAATAGTCATTTATATCTTGGTAAGTGTGATTTTAAATGTATATTCAGTCTCCGGTGGTCTTGGTGATCTGTTACGCCGCTGTGGTTAAAGTTATTGTAGTTTTAGTAATGGTTCATTCTGCTGGCGTTTCCTCTGATCCTGTCTGTTACAGTCGTCTCCCCCGAGTCTCCCCCTTCCTCCCCCTTTGTACTCATGCTGATGGAGTCTCCTGCATATTAAACTGAGCTGTCATATCTGCTGCAGATCTGCACGCTGAATAATGCATCTGTGTTTCTGAGAGGCAGAGAGGCAGAGATGAAGGGAAGTGGGTTCTGTTAACACGATGTTGAGCTGATCATTTAGGGGCAGTGAAGCTCGGGGACAAACGTTACATTTTTTTAGTTAAAATGTTCGATTGAAGCCGGTTTTCTGTTTCTATTTCGTTCATATCACATTGAAGTATGATATAGCCTTTTATCATGTTGTTATCATATCAAACCTTTTCTTTTATCTATGCATGTGCATTCTGTTGAACCTGCAGCTTTACCACAAGACCCGACTTTTCTACAACAATTCCACTTGTTTTTATTATAATGGCATCGTTTTATGGGACCTTCACACAAATTCAGAAGATTATTTGCATCAAGTTATTTTAAATTTGGATTCAACCAATAGGAAGCTTCCTCTTAGTCATGTGACCTTGTAACCTGGGTTTGGTGTAGGTAAATAAACATCCAGCAGATGTCTTCATTAAAGCACAAAATATACTTAAAGGTCCCATGTCATGCTTTTCCGGTTCTGACCCGTCCCCTTGTGTTCTGAAGCTTCTGCATGTGAACGGTCTGCAGAGTCACAAACCCTCAAAGTGCACCCTGTAGGGAGTAAAGCTCTAACACAGAGAAGACCTCTCTCTGCTGCCCCAGAACGCCTCGTTGGGGATTACTCTTTTTCCATTGTTTACTTCTTGGGTATAGTGACGTAACGTAACGGCTCCGCAGATTGGTCCAAATGGAGCCGTTACGTTACGTCCGTGGAGCCGTTACCTTTGGACCAAACCGCAGACTTCCTCACACACACACACACACACTCGGCGGGACGTTGCGAGGCTCGCTGCTGCGAGGAGTGGGACACTGTGAGCCGGCTCACTGGTGTGGGGTCGGCGAAACACCGCGGAACTCACACACAAACTCCCAGCCAGGCTGCGGGTGTGTGTGTGTTTCGGGCTGGGTTTCGCTGTCTCGCAGACGGCCACTGGGCTCGCAGGGAGTGGGGGGCAGGAGCTCCAACAAGCCGTTTAGGACACATTTATACACATCCTATACAGAGATGCTGTATGAGAAACCAATGTGAGTTTGGAACATTGAACAATGTAAATCTGTTCTCTTAGACCTCAACAATGGAACTATGATCAGTAGAAATGGCCATGACATGGGACCTTTAAGAAAATAAATAAAAATATACAAATGAACAGGAGAAAGATATACATCAATATAATATACAATACAAAAATATAAAAGACTAGCTACAGTAAACTACAATACACCAACATAATAACAAATGTTAAAAATAATACATTTATTACCTTACATTTAAACAGGAAGTTTTTAAACGATGCTATGCTGCCCCCTGCTGTAAATATGTGGAGGTGTTTGTGGTAAATTAATAGTTTTTAATGTTGTTGTGGTAATAACTCCATATTACTGTCATCTCATCCTGTCAGTGGTAGAAAGTACATTTACTCAAGTACTGCACTTAAGTATAATTTGAGGTACTTGTTCTTAAAGAGACTCTGAAAGTTTCAGGAACAAAGATTCTCTCTCTTTTTCTCCTGATCCATTTCTATAAAAACCTGTCTGAAAATGAGCTGATCAGATTTTGGCCACTTTATGATGTCATCATGATGTGTTGTCTTGTGTAACCATTAGCCAATCAGCAACCAGGTAACCCCCCCCTTATCACCTGAATCTCCTCCTAGAGCACCATTGAGTTCTTTGTAACCAAATGTCTCTCAGAGGGGCGTGGGGAGGGGCTCCTATATTTTCATCTAAAGTAACAGACAGAGAATCAGCACTTTGGAAACAGGGCTGAAACAGAGGGGATTATGGGTAATGCTGCAATGATCTGTTTGGTGTTTCAGCCAATCAGAGACAGGCTCTGGATATATCTGAGACCTGGGATATATTGATGAAGAACAGTCGAATAGGGGACCTTTAAAGCTGATCTTTCACTACATTTAGGAGGGAAATCATGTACTTTTACTGCACAACATTTATTTTAGAGCTTTTGAAACCAAAGGCATCTCAAGATCAAACCAGTGGAATACGTGTTTGAGGTCGTTTGAACATATTCAATATATTACTCAAACTAACCCAAACCCCAATATACAAGGTCACGTGACCTCCTTTGTTTACTTCCGGAACATAGTGACATCACCGCTCTCTCGCTCTCGCTCTCGCTCTCGCTCTCGCTCTCGCTCTCGCTCTCTCTCTCTCTCTCTCTCTCTCTC